>CM053579.1:30095930-30173913 GCA_028646485.1 Cryptoprocta ferox
GATGGTCATGGTGGAGGACACTTGTGGGGAAGAGCACTGGGTGTTATATGGAAACCAACCTGACAATATACTATAAAGTTAAAAGAAAAAAAAAAAAAGATCATGACCTGAGCTAAAGTAGGACGCTCAACCGACTGAGCCACCCAGGTGCCCCTGTGAGGCCATTTTCTTTTAAAGGCTGGGACTAAATGATATTCCTAGACACGTAACAAGATTATTTACCACCCATTGAGTCGTGTTAATGAAAATTTAAAGGAAGTACTTTTTTTTGGAGAAGGAGAATGATCTGAGATCATCTGAGATTTGAGAAAAAATGACAACTAAGGGTAGAAGTAAGTATATGGGTAAATCAAAACCTTCATTGACTGTATTAAGTGATAAGAACAATGGCTAATTTAAAGAAAACATGATAAAATAAAAATACCAGAAACTATATTCATGTAACTGATGAGGAAGGTGCGATCTGAGTTAATGTTCTGTGATACTTGTCTTTTCAGGAGTAGGTAAGATGTTGTTTAACTTGAGACTTTAAACATTCATGATAAAATGTCTTAGGAAACCACTAGAAAAGATTGAAGAAAAATATTCTAAAAAATAGTTTAAATGTTCATTTGAAAGAGAGAAAGAGAGAGCGAGCGAGCGAACAGGGGAGGGGCAGAGAGAGAGGGAGACACAGGATCTGAAGCAGGCTCCAGGCTGTGAGATGTCAGTACAGAGCCCAACACGGGGCTTGAACCCGTGAACTGCAAGATCATGATCTAAGCCGAAGTCGGACGCTTAACCAACTGAGCCACTCAGGCACCCTAAAGAAAAATATAAAATAAGAAGGGGAAATGGCATGAGAAAAACAGTTAATCAAAATGGAAGGATGATGAGGGAAGCGTTTCCACATGGGTGGAGTAGGGACCCTCTGAAAATCCACTACTTCATACAGGAAATGAGAGTACTAGCAGAAAATGTCAGAATTAACTTTTTTCACAACCCTGAAAGTTCACTAAGTCTTGCAACAATCTGAGGAGCATTTATTTAAGAAAAATGGCTGAATTTCAGCAAAACAGTGAACATTATGAAGTTTTACTTTGCCCTATTCCCATCTTCCTTTTAAATACTCCTGGATAGGGGCACCTGGGTGGCTCAGTCGGTTGAGTGTGCGACTGCGGCTTGAGTCATGATCTCATGGTTTGTGGGTTCAAGCCACATGTCAGGCTCTGTGCTGACAGCTGGGAGCCTGCAGACTCCTTCAGATTCTGTGTCTCCCTCTCTCTCTCTGCCCCTCCCCAGCTCACGCTCTATCTCTGTCTCAAAAATAAATACACATTAAAAGAATTTTTAAAAATACTCCTGGATAGCCTTGAACACCAACAGCTTCAGGACCATGGATGGCTGTGAATAACTACAGCTTAGCGGACATAGACAGGAGCAGAACAGGTTTGGGCCCCCCCCCAAAAGCCTCATCATGTCACTGACCTTTCTGGCAGTTCCCTGGAAAATCCTCATTATCAAGACTGATCTTTATTTGACCTATCCTCGGGGCCTTTGTTTTTGTTTTGTTTTTTTTTATTAAAAACATCAGCGACAGTTGTTCATCAAAACTTTGTGAGATGGCAATAACAGCTGGGGCAAAGAAGCTGCAGATCAAACACGTAAAAACATGGGGACTAAAACGTCCATAGGGATCTTGGAAAAGTTTGGACATATTCATGACGGTCTAGATGGCCGTGAACATGTGCATGGCTGAGTACATACCCAAGAAAGAGCTGAGAAGACCCTAATCTGTTACCCCTGACTGACCTTGAAGCTCCACGCAAAGAGGAAAGGAGGGCAAAGGCGGAGTTGTAAACTGCCAGAGAATCGAGGACATTCCGCTACAAACAAAACACCTCAGCAAAGGGTGGGAGGCTTCTTAGATCCATTTGAAGTGATTTCCGTCCAGCATTAGCTGACCACTAAGCTATCTGAGCAGTGACTTCAGTGGCCACAAAAGCCAAAGAATATAAATTCTAAAGAATTAATTTAGGGAAGTTCCTAAACAAATGAGCAGCAACAGCAATGAACATTGACAATAACATACCCTGGGGAGGGGAGATCTGATCCAGAGTGGCCATGTTATATTACTTCCAACATCCAGTTTTCTACAAAGGAATTACAAGACACACAGGAAAACAGAAGACTATCATGCATCTATAGGAAAAAAATAATGTAGTCTATAGGAACGATCCTTGAGGAAGCCCTGATGTTTGAGATACTACACAATGATTGTAAATAAGGAATTATGAACATGTTCAAAGAACTAAAATCCTGCTTCAAGAATTAAAAGAAGTATGAGAATGGTGTTCACCAAACAGAGAATGTCAGTAAAGGCATAGAATTTGTAAGACAGACCCAAACACAAATTTTGCAGTTGAAAAGTGCAGTTCATTAGGGGGAGGCTCAAAAGCAGATTTGAGCTGGCAGAAGAAATAATCAGTGACAAATCTTTTCTTTTCCTCCAGGTTTTTATTTAAATTCCAGTTAGTTAACATACAGTGTAATGTTAGTTTCAGGTACAGGATTTAGTGATTCATCACTTACCTACAACACCCAGTGCTCATCACAACTGCCCTCCTTAGTGCCCATCACCTATTTACCACACTCTCCTGCCCACCTTCCCTCCAGTAACCCTCAGTTTGTTCTGTATAGTTAAGTCTGTTTCATGGTTTGCCTCTCTTTTTCCCCACTATGTTCATCTGTTTTGTTTCTTAAATTCCACATATGAATGAAATCAAATGAACTTAATTTAATCAAATTAAATTCTATATGAATGAAATCATATATGTCTTTCTCTGACTTCTTTCACTTAGCATAATACTGTCTAGTTCCATCCATGTCGTTGCAAATGCCAAGATTTCATTCTTTTGGATGGCTGAGTAATATTCCATTGTGCGTGCATGTGTGTGTGTGTGTGTGTGTGTGTGTGTCTGCGCACGCCCGCGCCACATCTTTATTCATTCATTAGTCGGTAGACATTTGGGCTCTTTCCAAAATTTGGCTATTTTTATTTAAATGTTTCTTTATTTTGAGAGAGAGAGAGAGAGAGCAAGAGAGAACGAGTGGGGGAGGCACAGAGAGGGAAGGAGAGAGAGAATCCCAAGCATGCTCTATGCTGACAGTGGAACCTGACGTGGGGCTCAGTCTCATGAACCGTGAGATCATGACCTGAGCTGAAATCAAGAGTCAGGTGCTCAACCGACTGAGCCACCCAGGTGCCACGATCTGGCTATTGTTAATGCTGCGATAATCATCAGGGTGCATGTATCCCTTTGAATCAGTAATTTTGTAACCTTTGGGTAAATACCGAGTAGTGCAATTGATAGATTGTAGGGTAGTTCTATTTTTAACGTTTTGAGGAAGCTCCGTAGTGTTTTCCAGAGCGGCTGCACCAGTTTGCATTCCCACCAACGGAGCAAGTGTATTCTCCTTTCTCCACATCCTCGTCAACGTCTGTTGTTAACTGTGTTATTAATTTTAGCCATCTTGAGAGGTATGAGGTGATGTCTCATTGTAGCTTTGATTTGTATTTCCTTGATGATCAGTGATGTTCAGCATCTTTTCTTTATGTCTGGTAGCCATCTGGATGTCTTTGGAAAAGTGTCTGTTCATGTCTTCTTCACACTTTTTAACTGGATTACTTGTTTTTAGGGATGTTCAGTTTTAAAAGTTATTAATATGTTTTAGACACTAATCCTTTATGAGAGACGTCATTTGCAAATATCTTCTCCCATTCTGAAGGTTGTCTTTTACTTTTGATTGTTTCCTTCGCTGTGCAGAGTTTTTTTTATCTTGATGAAGTCTCAATGGTTTATATTTGCTTCTGTTTCCCTTGCCTCAGAAGACAGATCTAGTAAGAAGTTGCTATGGCCGAGGTCAAAGAGGTTACTGCCTGTTTTCTCCTCTAGGATTTTGATGGTCTCCTATCTCACATTTAGGTCTTTCATCCATTTTGAATTTATTTTTGCGTGTGGTGTAAGAAATTGGTCCAGTTTTGTTCTTTTGCGTGTTGCTCTCCAGTTTTCCCAACACCACTTGTTGAAGAGACTGTCTTTTTTCCACTGCTCTGCTTTGTCAAAGGTGAGCTGACAAGATAGTTGTGGGTCTCTTTCTGGGTTCTCTCTTTCTAGTGTTCCGTTGATCTGAGTGTCTGTTTTTGTGCCAGTACCATACTGTCTTGATGATTACAGCTTTGTAATATAGCTTTACGTCCGGGATTGTGATGCCTCCAGCTTTCCTTTTCTTTTTCAAGATTGTTTTGGCTATTCAGGGTCTTTTGTGGTTCCATACGAATTTTAGGATTGTTCTAGCTCTGTGAAAATGCTGGTGGTCTTTTGATAAGGATTGCATTAAATGTGTAGATTGCTTTGGGTAGTATCAACATTTTAGCAATATTTGTTCTTCCAGTCCATGAGCGTGGAATGTTTTTCCATTTCTTTGTGTCATCTTCAATTTCTTACATCAGTGTTTTATAGTTTTCAAAGTACATATGTTTTACCTCTTTGGTTAGGTTTATTCCTTAGGTATCTTATGGTTTTTGGTGCAATAGTAAATGGGGTCAATGCCTTGATTTCTCTTGCTGCTGCTTCATTATTGGTGTATAGAAATGCAACAGATTTCTGTATGTTGATTCTGTATCCTATGACTTTATTGAATTTGTGTAGCAGTTCTAGCAATTTTTTTTGTGGAGACTTTTGGGTTTTCTCCATAGAGTATCACGTCATATGCAAATAGTGAAAATTCGGCTTCTTCTTTGCCAGTTTGGATGCCTTTTATTTCTTTCTGTTATCTGATGGCTGAGGCTAAGACTTCCAGTACTGTGTAAAAAACAACGGTGAGAGTAGACATCCCTGTCTTGTTCCTGACCTTAGAGGAAAAGTTCTCAGTTTTTACCCATTGAGGATGATATTCACTGTGGGTTTTTCATATATGGCCTTTATGATGTTGAGGTATGTTCTGTCTATCTCTAATTTATTGAGGGTTTTTACCATGAATGGATGTTGTACTTTGTCAAATGCTTTTTCTGCATCAGAATGGGCAAATCTATAAAGAGAAAACATAGATTAGTAGTTTCTATGTTTGACAGGGTGGGGACAGGGATATGGGTAGGTGGGCATGCTAGTGAATATGAGATTTCTTTTTGTGGTGATGAAAATATTCTAAAATTGATAGTATTAATGGTTGCACAGTTCTGTATCTACACTAAAATCTGTTCAATTGTACACTTTAAAAAGGTGGATTTTATAATATGTGAATTATATCTCAAAGCTGTTAGTTTAAAAAGATAATAAAATATAGACAAAAACAAGACAAAAAATATAAAATAACTCCCGACAATAAATGTAAATAGAGATAAATTTCCTGTTAAAGACACAGACTGAACCAATATATTAAAAAGAAAAATATACAGTTATATGGTGTTCATAAGGTGTGTTGAAAGGTTGAATGTAAAATCATGGTGAAGTTACAGCCAAATTATAATAATAAAGAGCTGATATATTATACTTAGGCAAAATGTACAATAAGTATGGTACATTCCTAGAGACATTTAACCTCAAAGTAAAAGTTTCAACTCATTATGAAGATGTAATAATTCCAAACTTGCATGTACCCAGTACCTTAGCCTTAATATACATAGAGCAAAATCTATAGATAGAATATAAACAAACAACAAATGTACCATCATAGATATTTTAACATGTCTTTCTCAGCTGTTTGATTCATCAAGAAAACCAAAAAAATGAGTAAGGATAAAGATTATAACAGCACAATGAACATTTGATTGAATACACTTTTTAATAAAAACTAACTGTATTGCCCCCAGCAAGTCTTAGGCCACAAAACGTGGAAGTTGATACTGACAATAGAGGGTTGAAGTGATAGATCATGAAATCTAAATTTGATAGGGAATAAAAACAGAGACAATGGAAAGTTTATATGGATAAAACACATGAGTTTGTGAAATAGTGGTTAAAGAACTGGTATCTTGAGGTTGGGAGAATGAGAATCATGAAAACCTTGTGAGATGGCATGGTGACCAAATTTAGTTCACAGGTAATTAGTCCTGTGTGACTGCAAGGTCCAGAGGGTTGCCATGGAAATGTCTGCCCAAAATGGAGTGGAAATCATGTGAGATGAAGATTAAGGTGCTCCAAGTCCAGAATGATGGATAGATCATTAACAGATTTGAAATACCTTAGGATGTCCGGACATGAGTGGCAAAGAATACTGAACTAACCATGAGTCAAATCTCATGAATGGAGGAGGATGAGCAGCGATTGGTAGTTCCACAACCAAAGAAGGTATGGTTAGAGCTGGATGCCATAAACCAAAGTTTTCACAGGCAGTAAACCAAGGTTTCTAGATGTGTGCAGCTCTAAAAAAAAAAAGTATGAAATGAAGAGAGCACTGATCCCATTACTTGATCCAAAGCTCAGTTTAATGTGGGAGAAATAGCAGCCTCCACTTGATGGTATGGGAAGAGAAGTGTTAACCAGAGATAAAACCTGTTAGAATTGAGGTTAGAGAAAGTTAAAGTTGGTGAAAGGAGCTTAAATTGTAACACAGTTTGTCGAGATGTAATGGAGTTTTAAAAGATAAAATGGAGAGGTAAGAGATAAAGATATCAGTGGTAGATTTAGTCAGGGGAAAAGGAACAATAGTTAGAAGGAGAACGGACAGCTGAATGACCTTACATTCTGGGAGCCGATCAAGGATGTGTGGATTAAGCTGCCTGATAGTTATTAGAAATCCTGGTGTTTCTCCAGTGGATGGTATTGAACAGGTGTAGGTCCCTTACACCTCTGAGAGGATTTGAGTCTTTGCTGGATTCAAGGGAGGGAGTTATTATCGGGCTTGAATTCTTGGGGATCTGGCTTAGCGCTCTAAAGATTCACAGAGTAGATATGAGATTCCCACTACCAACCTGTTTTTCATTTCACTGAGTCTTTTTGAAGAGTTCAGGCTAGATGTTCTACAGAATGTCCCACATTCTGGATTAATTTGAATGTTTCTTTATGAGGGTGAACAGGGTCATATGGTATAGACCTTGGTGGTACATACTCAGCAGAGATGTGAGAAACAGATAATAAGGGAGGACTAGTATACATATATAATCCGTGTGTGATGTAAATTGATAAGAGCTGTAAGAGAAGTGCTTATAGGAACATAAATGAGAGAGTACTTCTGTCTGTGTTTCTCGAGTGGGGGTGGTGGTTGTGGAGGACATGAAGGGAAAGCTGTGGAGCAAAGGTGATATTTCAGAGTTGGATCGTTATTGATTTTTTTTAATGGTTATTTATTTATTTTTTAGAAAGAGAGAGCACACAAGCAGGGTAGGGGCAGAGAGGGAGGGAGAGAGAGAATCCCAAGCAGGCTCTGTGCTGTCAGCATAGACACATAGTCATTTCGCAGGGCTCAAACCCATGAACCATGAGATCACGACCTGAGCTGAAATCAAGAGTCAGACACTTAACAGACTAAGCCACCCAGGCACCCCAAGACAGTTGGATCTTTAAAGATGAGTTAGGGTTTTATTAGTGAATGAAGGGGGTGAGGGCATCCCAGGCAGAGAGAATAAGCACGAGGAAAAAAACTCTGAGAACAGGGGCCTGAAATTACGTGGTTCATCTGGGAGAAAAGTAAACAAAACAAAAATATAGATACGTACATTAAATAAATTAATTTAAAAAATAAATATAAAAGCTCATAGTCACTAAAAGAAAAAATCCATGCCTGCATACATACATACACAAAATAAATCCATCCATCCATCCATCCATCCATCCATCCAGAGTGGTAGCATGTAAGATGTATGGAAATGAGTGGCTGGAGATGATGTTAGAAAGGTAGACTAGGATTAGTTATGAAAGACCCTGAACTCCATGCTAAGGAATTTAGCCATAATTCTTTAGGTGGTGAATGTTAATGAAAGTTTCTAAGCAAAGGAATATTCAGATTGGCCTTTTAGAGGTATGTGTGGATGACTGTGGCAGATAAGAGGGAAGATTGGCAAGAAGTCTGAGAGAGGTTTTTGTGAGCAATGAGGACACAATCTAGGTCAGTGGTAGTGGCGTTAGAAGAAGGGACTAATATGAAAGGGTTTCTAAGGGGTGAAATCAACTGCACTTGATGAGTGGCTACATGTGGGCATTGGAGAAGTAAAGACTATTAGAGGTTTTCTCTTTTTAAATTTTTTTTGATGTTTATTTATTTTTGAGAGAGGCAGAGACACAGAGTGTGAGTGAGGGAGGGACAGAGAGAGGGGGAGACAGAATTTGAAACAGGTTCCAGACTCCGAGCTATCAGCACAGAGCCCGACGTGGGGCTCGAATCCACGAATCTCGAGATCATGACCTGAGTGCAAGTTGGACGCTTAGGCGACTGAGCCACTCAGGTACCCCTCTTCTAAGGCTTTCTGACTTGAATCATATTGATGGCGATGCCATTACCAATAGTATAAAGATGGTAGTAGGAGAAACAGATTTAGAATAGGAAAGAAATTCTACATATATTGAATTTCAGTTACCTAAAGTAAGTTACTATGTCTTATCGTAATTTCATTTTTCCTCTTTTTTATGAAGCTTTTTTTCTTCATTTGAATTCCATATTCCTACTGGGATCACAGAGAGTAAACTGGTGTGATATGAACCACATGCATTCCAGGTAGGCATGATAGAGGGCAAAATATGTCCTCTGACCTAAAGATAACACCAGAAAGGAATCAATCAGTTGTTCCCTGGGCTAGACACTGGCAGTCTGTCTTTGTGATATCTGAACAGATTTGGATCGAAACTTAAGGGAAGAGCTGTTCTCGGAGGATTCGTGTACCTGCTCACTGATATGCTTTATGGAAGAACTTGAGCCATTTAATTTTTCAGTCATTTGAGAAAAATCAACCCAAAGATTGACACTCAACTTTTAAAGATTTGCAAGGATTAGTTAGATGAAATATTTCTCTTTCCTTAGAAGCCTCAAGTAAGATACATCAAGTCTTTTCTTTTTCTAGAGTTTTTCTGTTTTTCTGAAAAAGCTGTTTTTTATTTATGATAACCAATTCCACTGAATTCTCTAATTTTGATAGATGCTAAAAATAAACCCCCTGGAGGAGGAAAAATACTGAACAAAGAGAAAACAGGCCAACACTATGACAAGGAGCTGCATACACAGCTGGCTGTGGACTAATAAACAACATCCAAGAAGACTGGGTTCTGAAGAATATTTCCCAAATTATGGGCATGATATGTGCCTTCCAAGAATAATACATGCGGTATTTTAATAAGGGTAGAAAAGACGTGGTTAACAAGATCTCTATTTTCATTAGAGTCTTCAGGTCACGACATGTAAACAAAGATGTCTGTCTTACGCATTCCTAGGAACGTAGAAGAAATCTGTAAATCCTTTATCAAAAGGTTGATAATTTTGAAAATATTTGTAAACAAGAATGATACATTCGTGACCCTTTAAATAACACCTCAAGATTCCTAGGGTGCCCAGGAGCTTCGGGGCGTGAATGTTGTTGTCCCCTCTGATCCAACGCAAGTTCTTCCCTTTGGAAATCCCGCTGCCAATTTCCTCTTTGTCGAATTTAGGTTATATTGTGTAACGGTCAGGGTTTTGAACTCAGTCTTTCCAGATGCATTTTGTTTCAGTGTTCTCTCCTCGCTGACCTGGCTCCTCGTTTTTTTCTAGCGTAAAGCTTGCCTGACAGAATTTTGATTCTGAATGTTACTTGGGGTGAGAAAACAAACTGAGATTGAAGCACTGGGATGGGAAAAAGAGAAAAGCACATACCCGTTTGCCTGTACTTCACCTTTTCTTGCTGCTTACTTGGCTTTCTACTCTTGACTACTTCCACTATTGTGTGTGAAATTCAAAAACGTCACATTGATTCTTTCTCTTCCAATCCGCCAGATCAACTCTGACTGGATGAGGAATTAAAGAACAGAGAGTAGGAAATGAAGTATAAAATAGGAGGAAGGATCTGCAGGAAAGGAAAACAAAACAACCACCACAGAGGGAACCACAAGGTCTGGAAAGGGACGTGACACACTGTATGAAGCAAAGAAGCACTTCCCTTCTTTATCTTTGTTCAGCCTTTCCCCCCACCTCCATCATCCTTTTTGCTCTTCATCCTCTTCCTGCCTAGCCTGAGTTTCCTTTCTCTCAGCCCTTGCCCTTTGCTACCTTGTGAGCCATTTCCTTGAAGGTTAATGGACACATCTAAAAGTATTATTCTCACAGGCATTTGCCTTTTACTAAGAGGCTGTTACACACTAGAATTAGTTCTAGCCCCAAGAATGAATTCCTAATGGTTTAATGGAAGTGGCTTGACCATTTGTGTAAATGTGTTCCTTGTGCCCTACTTCCATACTTCTCACTTTTGTTATCTGCTTCCCTCCCTGACCTCATTCTTCAGCCATCCCAGTCTCCACCAGGCTTTCTACATGTTCAGTTCGCAGAAACTATTCGTACTTTCACCAGGATAGCATGATGGACGGATGCATGAGGAGGAGAGCGGACGATACCTAAATGTACACACATGTGCAAAGGTAGGTAGGGACAGGTTTGGAAACTTGCCCGAGAGCGAGAATTCCAGTCTGTGAGGAATGAAGACTGTTTGTTTGTCAGTCCAAGCAACAACATAAGAGCTTCTCACACAGGGCATGTCTGCTTGACCACTGCATTCAGGAAAAGAGGATTTTAGCTATTTAAGGAAAGTCCTCTGTCATTTCTTACTTGCTAGCTGATTGGATTGTCTTCCAGTGAAATATGATTATTAGATCTGTGGTACAGGCTTGAAAATAAGGTTTGTGTTTTTAGTTATTCAGAAACTAGTAAGTCTCTCTCTCTCTCTCTCTCTCTCTCTCTCTCTCTGTATTCTCTTTGAATTGGCTTTTTTCTTCTTTCAGGGTAGCAGTATGTGCAGGGGCAGATACTTAGGCTTTACTGCTCTAGGGAACTGTAAGAGGCAGCCAAGAAGGTCTTAGGGAATGTGGGAGGAAAAAGGGAACACATAGAGGCTTCATTCTTTTTACGACCACCCTGAACTGAGCTGCGGACTGGGAAAAAAAAAAAGGGAAACATAAAATATAAACCTTGCCAATTCATGAGGAAATCATCTGTTTTAGTTTAATATTCTGCGATCCTTGAGGAAAAGAACAGTTTGTAAGAAAAAAAGATACAGATGGGACTATAATAAATTGGGAGATATGTAAACACAGTGATCTGGTTGTGAACTTTTTCCTCCAATAGCACAAATGTGAATGTGTTCCCCCAGCCTTTCTTAATCTTCATTCCCTATGCGTTCGGATATTGTTGTCTTTCTTATTTCTTTTTAAAAATCATCTGCAGACTGATCGCTGTTTACCAGTCTGTGTTCTCCCTTCCTTCCTGTGCACACAGCTAGACTCCATCTCCAGCTAGCTTTCCTTGCAGTTAGGTTAGGCCTCCTGACTACGTTCTCTCCCATGCAGTGGGAGCAGAAATTACAGATGTCAATTCCAGGACTTTTCCATACAACCTCCACACACGTACTTCTGAGCTTTATTTGCCTCGCCATAAGGAGGAGTGATGGTAACCAAAGCAACATTGGACTCTATATGTCTATACGTTGAAAACAGAGGGGACGCCTGGGTGGCTCAGTTGGTTGAGCATTTAGCTTCGGCTCAGGTCATGATCTCACAGTTCATGGGTTCGAGCCCCACGTCAGGCTCTATGCGGACAGCTCAGAGCCTGGAGCCTGCTTCCGATTCTGTGTGACCCTCTCTCTCTGCCGCTCTCCTGCTCATGATCTGTCTCTCTCTGTCTCTCAAAAATAAATAAATGTTAAAAAAAAAAAAAAGACTATCTGATGACCTGAATACCCACTCTGGATTGTTACATGAACAAGAATTAATAAGCCTTTGTTGCATTTGAACCATTACACGTGTGTGTTTACAGTTTAATCAAGCCTATAACATTGTAGGAGGAACACACTGTATCTCCCACAGAATCTGGCACAATGCTGCACAGGGAACTCAAAAAATAACAGCGGTTGAATGAAAGAGCTCCTACACTGGCCCATTCATGAAAGATCTCCCTGAAGGCATAGTTACAATAGACCACTGAGCTGCAAAATTCCCCCATTTGTCCATAATTTCATTAATTTTTTAAATTTTATTTTAGAGAGAAAGAGAGAGAGGGGGGCAGAAGGAGAGAAGGAATCTTAAGCAGGCTCCATGCTCAGTGAAGAGCCTGATGCAGGGCTCGATCCCATGACCCTGGGATCATAACCTGAGCCGAAATTTAGGGTTGGATGGACTCAACCAACTGAGCCACCCAGGCGCCCCAATAATTTCATTTATTTTAAGTGATATTTGATATTCAGCTTTTAAGCACTTACCGAATGCCGTGTTTTAACTCACAAAACCTCCTGGTGAGGAGATGATACTACTTCCGTTTAACATATGAGGAAACGAGTTCAGAGAATAAAGCCACTTTCCCAAGACCATATAGCTTCGAAGTGGCTGAGCTGGGATATAAATTCAAGCCTGTCTGACTCCAAAACTCTTTCCATTTTACCATGCTTCCTTAAATATGTGTTTGGTTTAATATACCATGTTTGTTGTTTAGATTTATAATCTTGAGAACATAATATGATTCACAGCCAAGTGTAATCACTTGGAATTTAGTCAATCTCTCAACAAAATAATAATACATGATATATATAATCTTAGCCAATTAATAGAACCATTTAATTAGTCTGGTAGTCAGCTTATGACCACCTCTTACACTCTTTCTCCCTAAATGGTCTTTAAAATCACACAGTAAATATGATAAAAGCTCAGCTAGAAGAAATGGAGATTGAATCTGAGACAGCATGGCTAAATGATTTTCTGGTCAGGGGTCAGAAAGCAACGGAAAACATTTTTCTTTTTAGTCCTTTCTGGAAAATCTTTCAAAATTCAGACATTGAGTCCGTTCAACAGAGTGGTACAGTGGTATCCCAAAGTCTAGGGACTGTTTCAGATGGATATTGGAGTTGAGTAGACATATAAGAATGTCTGTGTTTTAATAACCAAGAATAATGAGTCTGGCTTATTATATAAAACAATTATAAAATAATTCTATAAAATATAATGAAATATATATATAATTACACACAAACACACACGCATATAAAAACAGTGTTATCACTTAGTGTGTTTGACAACAGAGGGTCATACGTGATGTCATATTTGTGAGTTGTCTGGAGCAAAAGTATGGAGGAGTGGACAAAAACATCAGTTACTAGTTTAATTTCACCATCTTGCAAGATGTTGCAGTTTGCATGTTGCCTGTTAAATTTCTCACTCCCATTATCAAGTTTATTTTTAATGAGCTAACCATCATCTTGTGAGATTCCTGCAAAGAACATTGATGATATTACTAATAATGTATGCATAGATGAACAAGAAATTGACAGTATTCTTAGTCAACCACACTATTAGTTGATATACGAGACAAAACAAAAAATAAATACATACAAACCAAATCCAAAAGCCATGACGATCTAATTAGATGCGCTAAAACGTTGGCCTACTGGGGCGCCTGGGTGGCTCAGTGAGTTAAGCATCTGACTCTTGGTTCAGCTCAGGTCATGATCTCACGGTTTGTGAGCCCTTGGGCTCAGCGCTGATAGTGCAGAGCCTGCTTGGGATTCTCTCTCTCCCTCTCTTTCTCACCCCTCCTCCGCTCTCTCTCTCTCCCTCTCAAAAATAACTAAAATGAACTTAAAAAAAGAAAACCATGCACAGCTCTGATGCGTTCATATTATTTTTCAAATATAAACTACTTGGGAAGCGTAGTAATATGAAAACCGAAGAAAAGAAAATGACAGAGGAGAAAAATGTTAACTATGTGTGGAAAATTAGAGCAAATGCCTTTTAATGTGTTTAGCCCTTGGAATGCTGACACTTTCCCCCACTTCTTCAAGCAGATTGCTTCAACGAACGTGCTGTAAAAGTTACAGGAGTTTTTGAAAAGGAGAGAAGGACATGTAGACATTGCTTTGCCTACCATTTCCAAATGCCTCTCTGGTCAAAGTGATGTCAGCATTCCCTTTGTTCTTGTTTTAGTCAATTCTACTTAAAAATAACTCGTTTAGAGATAACAAAGGAAGTGGCGCCTGGGTGCCTGGGTGCCTCAGTCAGTTTAGCGTCTGACTTCAGCTCAGGTCATGATCTAATGGTTCGTAGGTTCGAGCCCTGCGTCGGGCTCTGCGCTGACAGGGTGGAGCCTGCTTGGAATTCTCTCTCTCTCCCTCTCTCTCTGTTCCTCCCTGACTTGTGCTTTCTCCCTCAAAATAAATCAATAAACTTAAAAAGAAAGAGAGAGAGAGCTAAGAAAGTGGGGAGCACAAAAGAGAAATCAGTGGGGAAGCCTCCCTGTTCTGTTTGAGAACTCATTTTCTAAGAATGTGAAGACTTACAGTCACATGAGAAGGCAAGTCTACTACTTCACTTCTGTTTTGTTAATTAAGGTGGCCAAATACCTTCTTGTGCAAGTGTGAGAAAAGGCACTAAGGTAGTTTCATGAAACCAGGGAGATGTAGCACCCTGGGGCCCTGGGGAGAAAGGAGTTTGCTCTTAAAAATCTCAGGTTTAAAAAGAAAAAAATCTCAGGGTTTTAATAGGTGGGGATCCCAGAAACCAGAATAAAAGGAGTGAGGCTTATGTGGAGTGAGGCTGACTTATCCTCCTATCTGATCAAAGTTAAGGTCCATGAGGGATCCAGTTCAGGTATTTCCTGATTATGCTCTGGTGTCACCTTTTGGTTTTTTTCTTGAATGTTTTCATAGTCTCTTCAGTCCTGCACAAACCACTTCCTGTCCTGCCGGCTCATGAATCAGCCCGTGGTTGTCTCTGTCTTATTTTCACGTTCATTCTGCTGTTGTCCTTCACTCCTTCTGCCTCTTGCATGTGTGCCCTTGTCTAAGTGCTTATAAACAATACACGTGATTGTATTGTTTATACTATTGATGAAAAAGTACACCTTCTACGCACTGAATAACTCTTTTGAGATAAGTAAACCAAAACAACATCTAATAATAATTTGCAGTTGGGTGAATTATACTGGCTGTTTTCAACTTAGTGATTTAGCTGATGATTGATGCCTTCATTATTATATCAAAATAGCATGTCAGACTGCCAGTCTGTATACTTACTAGCTATCCCGCATATGGGTTGCTCAACACATTCATCCGTTTCCATATATTTATGAAACACTTAATGTATGTCAGGTACTGTTGCAGGTACTTGGGTGTCATCAGTGAACAAAATAGACAAAAATATCTGCTGCATGGAGCTTCCAGTCTAGAGGAGAGAGACAAGCAATAAATGACAAAATGACCAACGATGTAATGAAATAAGTACATGATACTGTACATTAGAAGGAAATTCATGCTTTGTAAAATGCAGAAATCGTAGGTGTGGCTAAGTGGGGCTGCGGACCGGTACGGGTTCGAATTCTATATGGAGTGGCTACACTGTAGGTCTTATTGAAGTGACATGTAAGAACCCGAAGGAGCAAGTCAGGTACTGAACCAAACCGATTTTTTAGAGCTCCTCAAATCTTATTACAAAGGTGATACGTATTCTGCCTATGTGTAGGGCTGCTCCCAATTGTAAGCCACATCAGGGTTACATTCAGAGGGTACCATTCCCTTCTCTTGTCGAGAGTCTGACTCAGTAATGGAAGACAGTAACCTCAGAGAAGGGTTAGTTCTTATGCTACCATGTAATATAGAGGAAGACAGCTCTTTTATATTGGCAATACCTTCATACATTCCAGGAGTTCAAATTTCACATATAAAACATACGGCCATCAGACCATAAAAAAAGCACTTTGGGAAGCACTGTGTAGTTCTCCAAAGAATCGAACTTCAGAAAATGAAGTGGTCTGGAAATGAGGATGAGTCTGTAGTGTCAGCCAACATATTTCTCCAGTGACATAAGAATTGGGGAGCCAAGAACCACATCACCCACTCCAGATTTCTGGCTTCCTCCCAGGAGTCTAAACATTTGTTTCCTGAGAAATACCACTTGAATAATTTCTTGGCTTATGGACAGGAATACCACAAAGCTAAAACTGCATTGCCCTTATTTTCTTTTGTGAGCTAGAGTCAGAACTTTTAAATTTTTTAAAAATTTTATTTGTTTGCACTGTGGTAATACAGCTATAATTTCGATAATCTGGGCAATATTGCTTAATATTCTGGGAGCTAAAAGTTTTAGGGAAGGAGCAGATTCCATAGACCCCATGGGAATTTTGAATCCATTCTAAAGCGTTTCAGAGTGCAAAACATAAAAAGAGAAACTCAAACCCAGGCAGACCTTACCAGAATTTTGAAGAAACAACTAGGTCACATGATACAAGAGATGTGCTCTGAGGGGATTGTTGAAGGAATAGTATTCATTAACCCAGAAGAAGAGAAGCCTTGTGGATAATTTAATAATTGTCTTAAAATGCCAATGACTCACACACAGAGGAAAGTCAATAAATATTCTCTTTATTCTTAGATGACTAAATAGACTTAAGTAAGACCGTTGGAGATTTTGGTTCGATTTAAGGAGGAATCGTGATTGTGAAACACTGGAAATGCTTCCTAAAGAAAGTGGTGGAATCTTCACTCTAGAGAAGTTTATAAATAGGAAAAAGTCTCATCTGTCCCTGATGGTTTGACTGTAGCAGCAAGACCTAGCCGTCCTAAGGTTTCTTCTATAGTACTGCACTTGGTACATCCGCTTTATTGAAATCATGTTGTCTTTATATAATGTGGGCATATACTGGCATGATTTGCATTTAAACCATTGGTTAAGTAATATTAAAAAATATATATATCTTCTGGAAACAAATTATAACCTTTAATAGTTTCCTCTCATTTCCAAACATTATATCATGACAGGCTGAGTACTGTCTCAGTATGTTTCTTTTCTCTGTCAGTAATAATTATTTCAAGGGTGACCATTAGTATTAATATTACCCGTTCTTCTTGAAAAGAGGGAAAATAATGCCAGTCCACATACGTTCTGTTACCTTAACCATTTTGTAAAAGAATACAGGATTTATTTGAATCCTTTCCTTTCCACAGATAGCAACAGGAGGTCGCCGCATTGAATGTTCTTTTCCTATAACTTCATTTGCCTTTAACCCATACTACTCTCCTTACATAGGCCTTGTAGAAACGATTCACTTCACGAGAAGTGGCTGGATTTCACTCACATTTGGAAAGGTAAGTTTTCATTTTCTTAAAACTTGTTTTATTTATTTTTTAAAAATTTTATTAATGTTTATTTATTTTTGAGAAAGAGAGAGAGAATGAGTCAGGGAGGGGCAGAGAAAGAGGGAGACACAGAATCTGAAGTAGCCTCCAGGTCCTGAGCTGTCAGCACAGAGCCCGATGCGGGGCTCGAGCTCACGAACTGTGAGATCATGACCTGAGCCAAAGTCGGATGCTCAACTGACTGAGCCACCCAGGCGCTCCAAAACTTCTTGTTTTAAAGAATTGCATGAGGTACGTGTATTTGTAATAAAACAACATTCATTTTAAACCATTTTTCAGGCAAGTTAGAGCTGGATAAAACTTTGAAGGTCACCAAGCTTATTCTGTTGAGGAAACTGGTCCTGAGAAAAGGAAGTTTGTATCCAGTGTAACAGTGATAGCATCACGGCCCAAACAGCCCCACTAACTCAAAGCTTAGTGCTTTTTACAACACGCATCACTAAATCTGTCTCTGTTTTGGTAGTTATTTGTCTGCTGGTTATTTGGTGGAATGCGTACGTGCATGTCAGGGCTAAGAATCTGTTGGTTCATGGACGTGTGACAGCCATATGGAAGTGTAGGAGCAGAAGAACTTTCCCTTCTTCCCTTCTAGGATCATTGGCTGGTCTCATAATCAAATTGAAATAAGACAGGTTAACAGGAGAAAAATAAATTTCATTTGTACAGGAGCCCCATAAAAATATGAAGCCCAGAAGGTAGTGAGGTTATTGAGGCTTCCATAACAGGCTGAGCTAAGGAAAGGGGCCGCAAGGCAAGGAAAGCCACTCACAGGAAGGCAGATGAGATGTTTGGAAAACAAAGGTTGCCCGGTTACGCAGATTAAGTTTCTTAGTAAAAAAAAACGGTCTCTCTCTTAATAGCTCTCTTCCTGGTGTAGGCCCCCTTTCCAGTGTAAATTAAGACAATTAAGGGAGGATGTAAAGAGCTTTACCTGAATCTCCTGGGTTTTGATTGCCTTATTTTTTTTTAAAGTTTATTTATTTTGAGAGAGAGAGACAGCATGAGCAGGAGAGGGGCAGAGAGAGAGAGAGAGAGAGACAGAGACAGAGACAGAGGGAGAGACAGAGACAGAGAATCTCAAACAGGGTCCACACAGAACCCGATGTGGGGTTCAATCTTAAGAACGTTGAGATCAAGACCTGAGCCGATGCTTAACCTGCAAAGCCACCCAAGCACGCCTGCCTTTAGCTCAAAATAATCCTCCTGCCAAAGTGACAAATTTTGGGATAGTAAATTCTGCTCCCCTTCAGTCCAGTCTTTGAAACTTCAAATAAGAAATTTAAGTCTAGAAGTTAAATTGCTAGATTGTTACATTATCTCATTATACCAATCTCAGTCTTGAGAATAGTTCAGTTCAGCTTAACAGTTTTGTCTCATTTCATGAGGCAGTCTTGCAATTGGGCTCTCAAAGTTAGGCTTATATTGTGCAAGCAGTCAGGTAATTAATAAGAGGCATTTCTATGGAAAGAAAAGATAAACAAAGATTGATGGTTGGAGTAAATTATAAACCCAGTGTCTGAGTCCCGAACGCTGCCGGTCAAGAGTTATAGATGTTAGGCCCAAAGCATCTTCAGAATGAGTGAGGGCAGGCAGTGGCAATCTGACAGATTTTCCTGGTTTGCAGTTTGACCGTCTTTAATGATGTCATCGGGTAAGCTTTCTGAATGGTGCACACAGCCACAGGCACAAGGAAGATTGTGTAAACATGAGCTTTTGTGGTGGTTTCTCTGAAGTTTATGTCCAGTCATCTAGCTTCTGTTTGAGGGCTTCGGGAAAAGGGGCAGTTTTAGATCTCAATGATTCCAAGTCAAAAGGATGAGAAAAAAATTGGAAATGTTAGTTTGGAGATTTCTGGCCAGATATTTAAAGACACTCGAATTCAGGATCCAGTCCAGTTGAAAGGCAAATAATAAAACTTCAAAGACAGTGAAGAGAACTAGAATCTTATTCACATGTGTATACTATAGTTTCTACTGACACAAAACTTTTCTCTTTATAATCACCCCCATTTCTACTCGATATAATTATACTACAGCTAATTTGTTCAAATAAGCCACCTGATTAAATTTGGCCTGACTATTTGTATAAGTACAGCAAGAATAGTGATTTATCATTATAGGCTCTTTTAAATCTGCTTTGCTGGAACTTTTCATAAGGAATCTCAGATTGAACTTTTAAGAGCCTCTTGAGGCTAGGAGGCCAAGCCAAGAACTTGCCATCAGACTTTACCTGCAAAACTTATGGATCTGGGTGAATTCCTCTCTTCTGGAGGTCCTCAAAATATCCTGAGGTTCCTGCAGCTGCCAGGAAGTGACTTTCTTTACTTCCCTGGTTAGGCTGTGGGAAATCCTGTAAGTACCAGGCTGTTTTTCAAAGGGGCTTTATTGGCTCCATAAAGTCAACCTTAGTTCCTTAAAGCTGCCTAGAATATCTGATTCTATGTATATCCTCAAATCTGGCATTCTGGGGTGCCAGGGTGGCTTAGTCGGTTGAGCTACTGACTCCTGGTTTAGGCTCAGGTCGTGATCTCACAGATCTTGGGTTCGAGCCCAGCGTCTGGCTCTGCGCTACCAGTGCGGAGCCTGCTTGGGATTTTCTCTCTGTCTGCTTCTCTCTCTCTCTCTCTCTCTCTCTCTCTGTCTCTCAAAATAAATAAACTTAAAAAAAAATCTGACATTTCATTCATGGTATTGGTAATATAACCAATGTTTCCAGTTGTGTCCTGTTACAAAGAGAACAGATTTTTACTGAACTTTTGCAAATAAATATATTACCATGAAAATAAGGACACTCACTAAGAGTCTGCAAACTCTGGAGGGATCCGGTAGGGATAAAAATTGTTTTATTTTTGTTGAAGGTACACCTTACCAAGTTGCTCTAAGGCTTAGGTACCTTAGGAGAAAAAATACCCTTAAATCTGGAAAAACGAACTAAAGTGCCAGCAATGTTTCATGGAAAAAGTCATAAGAATGATAATCATCATCAGTTCATTAAGTTTATGTGATTAATTCTTGTTCTGCTTGAATCTAGTTTTTTTCCATTAGTTTTGGAAAATGCTTACCCAGTTCAGTTTTATGATCAAAGAATTATCAGAAACATGTGCTTGCCAGAGACCTTTCCATTAGTTTCCTTGAAGATGAAGCACTTTTGCAGGAACACTTTTGCAAAACCATCAGAGTGAAACAGTAACTGTAACCGACAAAAGACTTAAAAATGACCGTGGCTAAACACCCAATGAGAGTTCATTATAATGCAATCGACAAGGTAATTTGGTTATTTCCGTGACACATTTTAAGATAATAACTAGAATTATGACTAATTAACATTATACAAAGACATATCAGATTTTGAGAAATTTCATACAATTTCTGGAACATTTACATAAATAACATCTATCCATACAAATAAAAGTTTAGTATTACTTCTCAGTTGACACTGATTCCCATGTATCTTAGCATATCAAATAAGCCTGATTAGTTTAACACCTCGCATTTTTTGTTTTTGATTTTTTTTTAATAAGGAGAGAGAATGTATCTTTAGAGATATTCCAGAGACGGTCTGGAAAATTCCAAAATCACTTCCAGGTCAAAAGGACTTCATTTAGGATTTGATTTTGTAAGTTGATCAAAAATATCAAAGGGTTTTAGACACTTGTCTAAATAAGATGACGGATTATTATGAAACAATACTTAGTTACCTACTTAACCAAAATGACAATAAAAAGTTTCAATGACAAATACAGAATGTCACCTAGTTGTGAGCAAAGCCTAGTTCTTTGACTATAAAGATTTTGTTTTCCTAAGTAATCAAAGACCTGATGATAGAGATAACATGAAGCACAAGAAATTATTTTGATAAAACACAGAATTTTGCTTTCTAGGCAGATTACTTAAAAGGTAAAGAAAACCCTTTTGCAATCTCTTATCAGGAGCAGACCAACGGCCCGAGAAAACTTTGTCCTTATACCAGATCAAAGAAAATTAAGTTTTCCTTTTACATAAATACACTACTGACTTTAAAGCTTAATTTTATAGCATTTATAATAAATTCATTCAATTTTAGACAACTTGACCACACAAGATAGGATTCTTTCTCATGTTCTCTCTGGTTCATCTTTAATTCTTCTCTTTTTCATTTTGAAATAACTACGTTTACTTTGGTTATAACAAATGCATCTTCATATCTCATACTTTTCCTTTCCCCAAAACACATTCTACTTTTCTTGTTACAGAGGTCTTTCCCTTATGGTTTCTAGTAGCTTTAATCACACGTACTAATTAGAACTCTTAACATCTAGAAACCTTAATTTCTAGTGAAACAAAGAAGTAAACAGTTATGAACTGTCTGTTACACCAGTATTTCTTAGATTGGAAACTTTATGGATGCATTTCATAATTTCTAGAAACATGTACTTCCTTGTAGTACAGGCTTTCATTGTGGCGCAACTTATGTCTACTAAGAAACTCAAATTTATCTTTACTTTCCCTGCAATAGGAAGCCAAAAGTAGGTAAACCTATGTTTAGTAATTAATGTTTTACTTTTTTTTAATTTTTAAAATTAACTAACTAGTTTTGTTTATTTCTTTGTTTTATGTTCTTATTTATTCTTGAGAGACAGAGAAAGAGAGAGAGAGACAGAGCATGAGCAGGGGAGGGGCAGAGAGAGGGGGAGACACAGCCTGTCGGAAGACAGGCTCCAGGCTCTGAGCTAGCGGTTGGCACAGAGCCTGACATGGGGCTCGAACTCACAATCCGTGAGATCATGCCCTGAGCCGAAGTCTGCCGCTTAACCGACTGAGCCACCCAGGTGCCCCTATTTACTTTTACGTAAGCTCTAGACCCAATGTGGGGCTTGAACTTATGACCCTGAGATCAAGAGTGGCCTGCTCTACCAATTTAGCCAGCCAGACACTCCAATGTTTCACTATTTTATGTTCTTTGGAAATGATCTAGATATTAAATCAGTTTCCATCATTTAACTTTGCAAAACTCTAAAGTTCCAAGTTACCAAAAAAGATTTTGGAAGCTTTCTTAGGCGCAAATTCCATAAAACATAATTATTACTAAAAAATTCCTCTTAAAAACTCTTCTCCCATTTACACTATTTAAATTACTTGTTATTTTATTTTTGAGAGAGAGAAAGAGAGAGGGTGAGCAGGGGAGAGGGGCAGAGGGGGAGAGACAGAGAGACAGAGAGACAGAGAGGGAGAGAGAGAGAGAGAGAAAGAGAATCTTAAGCAGGCTCCACATTCAGCAGCGAGCCTGATGCGGAACTTGATCTCTGGACCATGAAATCACGACCTGAGCTGAAACCAAGAGTTGGACACTCAACTGACTGAGCCACCCACTCAGTGGGTGCCCCTAAACCACTTGGTCTTTTTTTTTTTTTAATTTACTTATTTATTTTGAGAGAGAGAGAGAGAGCAAGTGTGAACACGCAAGTCGGGGAGGGGTAGAGAGAGAAGGAGAGAGAATCCCAAGCAGACTCTGTGCTGTCAGCGCAGAGCCTGATAAGGGGCTCAATCTCAGAAACAGTGAAATCATGGCCCGAGCTGAGATCAGGAGTGGGAGGCTTAACCGACTGAGTCACCCGGGTGTGCCTAAGTCACTTGCTCATTTTTTTTTTAACTTTATTTATTTATTTTGAGAGAGAGAGAAAGAGAGCTCAAGCAGGAGAGGGGCAGAGAGAAGGAGAGACAGAATCCCAAGCACGCTCCATGCCATCAGTGCAGAGCCCAATGCGGGACTTGAACTTATAAACTGTGACATCATGACCGGAGCCGAGAGCAGGAGTCAGACACTTTTAACTGACTGAGCCACCCAGGTGCCCCAAATCACTTATTCTTAATAATTATGTTTAGACTACTCACGAAAACTTCATGAGACATTAAATAGTCAGCCATCATCCCAAACTAGTTTTCTTGCTGACAAATTTTGCAGCAGAGATAACATGAACTTATTTGACTTTTAGTAAACCTAGGTAGAATGCAGTATTATGTTTAATACTGATAACTCTAAAGAAATGCCTGTTGTAATCAAACCAAAAAACATAAACTACCTTTTATTTACTAAAAATTACCCTAGATCACATGAGCTTGAAAAGCATTTGGGTTAGTTTCTATTATATTTCTGAGAGTTTTGGGAATCCTTGATTCATATAAGTACTTGGTTTTTTTAAATGCTTATTTATTTTTGAGAGGGGGGAGGGGCAAAGAGAGAGGGAGACACAAGAATCCAAAGCAAGCTCCAGGCTCTGAGCTGTCAACACAGAGCACGACCTGGGGCTCAAACTCACTAACCTCGAGATCATGATCTGAGTTAAAGTTAAACGCTTAACCGACTGAGCCAACCACGCGCCCCAGTACTTGTTTGTTTTTAAGTCAATTGATTAGAGCTCTTTTACAAAGTAATTTTAGCAATACTATCCAGAAGTAGAAAAATATCACACATCTACAGTGTACAGGTATAGACACAAACAGACAGATCGATGCTAATGAAAGCTTATAGCTTTTGTTTTAAAATTCTAGCCTTGGGGCAGGGATGATAATGCAAAGCTCACTAGTTTGTAAAAGAGCAGTTGGATCCAAATTTTGTTTTTGCGATTGGAATAAGTTAAGTTCACCTGCTCAGATGGCTGAAGTTTTTTACTAATATTTGTGAAGAGGACATTTAAGATTTTTCATAAGCCCAATGTCCAAATAGTTCCTTTTTTCTCCTACTCCTGAGAAACTTCTCCCTCCCATTTGTATTTGCTTTTATTAAAAAAATTTTTTTAGGGATGCCTGGGTGGCTCAGTCAGTTGAGCGTCTGACTTCGGTTCAGGTCATGATCTCGTGGTCCATGAGTTTGAGTCCCGCATCAGGCTCTGTTGCTGACGGCTCAGAGCCTGGAGCCAGCTTCGGATTCTGTATCTCCCTCTCTCTGCACTCCTCCCCCACTCATGCTCTGTCTCTCTCTTAAAAAAATAAATAAAAACATTAAAAATTTTTTAATATTTATTTTTTTGAGGGGGGGGGGCAAGTGGCAGAGGGGACAGAGAGAGAGGGAGACACAGAATCTGAACCAGGCTCCAGGCTCTGAATTGTCAGCCCAGAGCCCAACGCAGGGCTCAAATTCACCAACTGCAAGACCATGATCTGAGCTGAAGTCGGATGCTTAACTGACCGAGCCACCCAGATGCCCCATCCCACTTGTATTTTAAAGAATGGCTTTTAGGTGCTAGAGATTATGGGGGTAGAAAATCTACATCACAAAGGTACAGGGAAGTATCCAAGTTCTCTCCAAGAGTTTTGGGAGCATATTTGCCTATTATCAGGGGTATAGGGTAATTACTATTAAAGTTTTTCCTTCTTTCCTTAAGTGCAGGATACTTGTGTTTCCAGTGTCCTGATATTTTACAATACCTTTAAATATTTTGAGAGGAATAGGTGAGGTTTTGTGACTGGTAAGGATGGATGGACTTCAAATTTTTCCTAGAGCTGCATTTCTGGTGTGTTGAGATTTACAAGACAAAGATAGTTGTTTCCAAGTCTTTAAAGAATTGAGCTGTATCCTGAATGGTACCCAAAACACTGATTTACCCATTCAACTACAGCTTCCTTAATTTGCTTCTGTACATTAGGGATATTTCTAACTACAATAGAAATCAAAAGATTTCAGTGTTCTAGACCTTCAGGATTTGATGTAGTATGCCTTTTAAAAAATCTGTATAAAGCATTCAGCAAAGGCCTTTGTACGTCCTCCTTCTTTCCAAGTGCACTATTGAACTGTAGGCCAATTTGCCTTGTTGGAGAAGCCTCTGCTATTGCTCCTATCAGCCCCTGAGTATCAGCCTTCAGCTGAACCAGTTCCTGGACATTTGAAGGAGGGCCTGGGAGAAATTCTGGCCATCTGTTTTCTCTTGGGGGAGGGCTTTCCCAAGGGGGTCACCTGGCTTGTCTCATAACTATACTACAATCATAGGTAAGATAGGTAAGAAGAATACCCCTTAACAGCCAATCTAGGTGTGAAGCTAGGTGTGTGGGGTTGTGAATGGCCACTAGTCTTTCCAATTTCTCTCTCAATTTGGTGTTATCTTCTGAAGGTGGAGGTAAAAGGGCTTTATAATTTACAGGATCTGCTGATGTCCAGGGGATGCGAATTCTTTGTGGTGGGTGTCTAGGATGCAGTCATAAAGGACGTTGCGTAGGAAGACCTGAAGCTGGCAGCACCTGGTTACAGAGCCCTGGGCCCGTAGGAGGAATTGTAAGGAGCAGCAAAACAAAGCCCTCCTCCTGTCTCCGGTGCTTCTCCTCGGCTTCAATAGTATGTACATGAGTAATCTGAGATCTCTGGGCCCGGAGATCTGTCCGATGTGCTCTCTGTAAATCTTACAGACAGGGAAGTCAAACAGGCAGCTGGGAGTTTAAGGGATTTTCTGGGGAAGCTAGAGGAATTTGGGGATTCAAGGGAATTTGCTGAGGCAATGGGGCTGGATTCTGAGAGGGGGGATTTTAGGCCAGGGGCCCAGAGATCCAAAAGCATCAGGGAAAGGGAGTAGGGGATTTTAAAAGTGTAGATAAGAGGGCAGAGAAGGAATTTACATTAGATGAGGACTTCAAGTTTTGTTCTAAGCCCAATTTCTATTCTTTCATCTTATTAAAGGAGTCCCCAAGGCTAGCTACTCCTTTGTATCCACTTTTCAACTAGGTCTCTCCACAGGTACCAATAATATGACAATTGTTTAGGACAAGTGCTCTCTAGTTTTTTTCTTTTACATCTGGCCACTTCAAAAGGATCCATCATCTGACAACTATGATCTTATGTTAATCTCAATAGTGGGTCAAAACAATAAGTCTTTTTATGGTTGAACCATGGATGCAAGAAACATTTCCAAAGGAGAGTGAAAGAGATGCAGTCCTCACAATGAAAAAATTTTAGTTCCAAAGAAAAGAGAGAGGAAGACACACATTTAGCCATAAACAGGGTGCAACCCACATTCCTGTCCAGCCATATGTTTTAGAAAATTTTTTTTAATGTTTATTTATTTTTGAGAGAGAGAAACAGAGTGTGAGTGGGGGAGGAGCAGAGAGAGAGAGGGAGACACAGAATCTGAAACAGGCTCCAGGCTCTAATCTGTCAGCACAGAGCCTGATGCATGCAGGCTCAATCTCGGGACCATTGAGATCATGACCTAGGCTGAAGTCAGACGCCTAACGAACTGAGCCACCCAGGCGCCCCTGTCCAGCCATATCCAATTGCAAGTGGGATGTAACCCACATTTCTGTCTGGTCCGATTTTATGACAGAGATAAAAGAAAACAGTGACTATCTCTGGGAAGAAAGGCATTAATAGAAAACAAATGTCCTCAAAACAGACTTTTACCAAAGTTGCTATACCCAAGGAACTAGTTCACCCAGATTTTTTCTTCTGCTAATCTAAACTTACAAAAAGGAAAGGGCTGTCATTACTCTCACTTTCATCAGACACTGCAGGCAGAGGTCTGGGAGACTGACATGATAAGAATTCTTTTTTTTTAAGTGAATATTTTTGTTTTTTTTTTGTTTTTTTTTAAATTAATTTATGAGAGAGAGAGAGAGAGAGAGAGAGAGAGAGAATCGTAAACAAGCTCCACACCTTCAGTGCAGAGCCCGACGTGGGGCTTGAACTCACAGACCGTGAGATCATGACCTCAGCCAAAAACAAGAGTCGGTGGCTTAACTGACAGAGCCACCCAGGCACCCCTGACATGGTAAGAATTCTTAACCTTCTGCTGGCTTTTATCATAGGTCCCAGGATCTCACAGCAACAGCAGCCCTGGAAAGATAAGTGTCTAGCCAGTAAGGATTTCTTTGTGGTCACTAACTGTAAGGGTGGAATAATTTTCCTTTCAACCCCTCTAGGTTCTTTGACTGGTCTAATAATCAAATTGACAAAAGGTAGATTAACAGGAGAAAAACAAATTTCCTATATACGGGAGCCGCATAAAACTCTAAGACCTAGCAGGCAGCCAGGTAATGGAAGCTTCTAAGACATCCTGAGCTAAGGGAAGGAATAGGGGTCCAAGGATACAAAATAAGGAAGGCCATTCACAAGAAAGTGAGAGAGTTTTGGAAAACAAAGATCGCCATATTATGCAGATAACTTTCTTGTCTTGTGTAAAAAGATACCTCTGTTAATAATTCTCTTCCTGGTTCAGGCTCCCTTTCAAGTGTAATTTTAGGCAGTTGATGGGGAGGTAAAAGGCTAAATCTGCTGTTTAAAAAAAAACCTAAAATAAATCCTTATACCAAAGAAGCATATTTCAGGGTGACAAATTTTGCTCCACTTCAAAAGTGGGAGGCAATTCAGGGGCGCCTGGGTGGCTCAGTCAGTTAGGCGTGCAACTTGGGTTCAGGCCATGATCTCAAGGTTTGTGACAGCCCCCAGTCTGTCTATGCACTGACAGCATGGAGCCTGCTTCGGATTCTCTGTCTCCCTCTCTCTCTGCCTCTCTCTCTCTCTCTCTCTCTCTTCTCTCTTCTCTCTGTCTCTTTCTCAAAAATAAATAAATAAACATTAAAAAAAGTGGGTGACTATTCAAAAGAGCTTCTTTTTTTAAAAAATGTTTTTATTTAAATTCCAGTTAATGAACATACAGCGTAATAATAGTTTCAGATGTACAATATAGTGATTCAGCACTTCCATACAGCACCTGGCTTCCATACAGCACCTGGTGCTCATAATAGCTAGCGTGCTCCTTAATCCCCATCCCCTGTTTAAACCATTCCTCCAGCCCCTCCCTTCTGGTCACCATCACTTTGTTCTCTACACTTAAGAGTCTGTTTCCTGGTTTGCCTTTCTCTCCACTTTTTCCTCCCCACTGCTCGTTTGTTTTGCTTCTTAAATTCCACGTAATGAGTGACATCATATGGTATTTTTCTTTCTCTGATGACTTACTTTACCTAGCTTAATATTCTCTAGCTCCATCCATGTCATTGCAAATGATGCAATGGCTTTTTGATGGCTGGTAATATTCCATTATATATATGTGTATATATACATATGTATACATATATATACGTATATAATGGAATATATATATATATACACACACACATATATATAATGTATATATACCACTTCTTTATCCATTCATCAATTGATGGTACTTGGGCTGTTTCCATAATTTGTCTGTTGATGATACTGCTATAAACATTGGGATGCATATATCCCTTTGAATTATTATTTTTGTGTTCCTGGGGTAGATACCTAGTAGTGCAATTGCTGGATCCTAGGGCAGTTCTATTTTTAACTTTTTGAGGAACTTTTATGCTGTTTTCCAGAATGGCATCACCAGTTTGCATTTACACCAACAATGCAAGAGAGTTCCCCTTTCTTTACATCCTTGCCAACACCTGTTGTTTCTTGTTGATTTTAGCCATTCTGAAAAGTGAGGTAATATCTCATTGTAGTTTTGATTTGAATCTCCTTGCTGATCTGTGATGTTGAGCATCTTTCCATGTCTATTGGCCATCTGTACGTCTTCTTTGGAAAAATGTCTATTCGTGTCTTCTGCCCATTTTTAACTTGGATTATTTATTTTTTGAGTGTTGAGTTTGGTAAGTTCTTTATATATTTGGGATACTAACCCTTTATCAGATATGTCATTTGCAAATATCTTCTTCCATTCTGTAGGTTGCCTTTTAGTTTTGCTTATTGTTTTGTTCACTGTGGCTGACCCATTTTTCCAACACCATTTGTTGAAGATACAGTCTTTTTCCCATTGGATATTCCTTTCTGCCTGGTTAAATATCAATAGGCCACATAATTTGGGGTTATTTCTGGGTTTTCTGTTCTGTTCCATTGATCAGTGTGTCTATTTTTGTATCAGTACCATACTGTTTTAATTACTACAGCTTTGCAATATAACTTGAAGTCCAAAATTGTGATGCCTTCAGCATTGCTTTCCTTTTGCAAGATTGCTTTGGCTATTTGGGGTCTTTTGTGGTTCCATACAAATTTTAGAATTGTTTCATCTCTGTGAAGAATGTCAGTGGTATTGTGATGGGTATTGCATTAAATGTGTACTTTGCTTTGGGTAGTATAGGCATGTACGATATTTGTTCTTCCATTTATGAGCATGGACTATCTTTCCATTTATTTGTGTCACTTTTTTATTCAATTTTTTTGCATCACTGTTTTATAGTTTTCTGAGTATAGGTCTTTCACCTCTTTGATTAGGTTTATTCCTAGGTACCTTATTATTTTTGGTGCAGTTGCAAACGAGACTGATTCCTTAATTTTTCCTTCTGCTCCTTCATTATTGGTATATGGAAATGCTACTGATCTCTGTATGTTGATTTTGTATTCTGTGACTTTACTGAATTTGTGTATCAGCTCTAGTATTTTTTTATTTTTTTAATGTTTATTTATTTTTGAGAGAGAGAGACAGACAGAGTGTGAGTGGGGGGCAAACAGAGAGGGAGGGAGACACAGAATCCAAAGCAGGCTCCAGGCTCTGAGCTGTCAGCACAGAGCCCCACATGGGGCTTGAACTCACAGACTGCAGGATCATGATCTGAGCCAAAGTCGAATGCTCAACTGACTGAGCCACCCAGGCGCCCCAGTTCTAATAGTTTTTTGTGGTTTCTGTGTAGAGTATCATGGTATCTGCAAATAAAGTTTTATTTCTTCCTTTCCAGTTTGGATGCCTTTTATTTCTTTTTGCTGTGTCCAGACATTCCAGTATGTGGACATCCCTGTCATGTTCCTGACTGTAGAGGAAAAGCTCCTAGTTTTTCCCCATTGAGGATGATATTACCTGTGAGTTTTTCATAGATGGCCTTTATTATGTTAAAGTATGTTCCCTCTAAACTCTGTTGAGGGTTTTTATCATGAATGGATGTTCTACTTTGTCAAATGCTTTTTCTGCATCTACTGAGATGATCATCTAGCTTTTATCCTTTCTTTATTAATGTGATTTATGACACTGATTGATTTATGAATATCAAATCATCCTTGTAAACCAGGAATTAATCCCACCTGAGCTTGGTGAATGATTTTTTTAATGTATTATTAGATTCAGTTTGATAGTATTTTGTTGAGGATGTTAGCATCAAGATTCATCAGAGGTATTGGCCTGTACCCTTTTTTTTCTGGTGTCTTTATCTGGTTTTGGTATTAGGGTCATTCTGACCTCATAGAATGGAGTTGGAGGTTTTTCTCCCATTTTTATTTTTTTGGGGGATAGTTTGGGAAGTATTAACTCTTCTTTAAATGTTTGATAGAATTCACCCATGAAGCCATCTCCCCTGGTCTTCTGTTTGTTGGGAATTTTTTGATTACTGATTCAATTTCTTTGCTGGTTATTAGCCTGTTCATATTTTCTATTTTTTTCCTGTTTTGGCTTTGGTAATTTATAGGTGTTTAGAAATTTATCCATTTCTTCCAGGTTGTCCTGTTTGTTGGCATATAGTTTTTCATAATATTCTCTTATAGTAGTTTATTTTTATTAATTTTTAATAAAAATTTTTTTTTGAGAGAGAATGGGAGCGAATGGGAGAGGGACAAGGGGAGAGGGAGACACATAATCCAAAGCAGGCTCTAGGTTCTGTGCTGTCAGCACAGAGCCCAATGCGGGGCTTGAGCCGTGAGATCATGACCTGAGCCAAAGTCGGAGGCTCAACCACTGAGCCACCCAGGTACCCCTCTCTTATAGTAGTTTATATTTCTGTGGGGTTGGTTGTTATTTTTTCTCTCTCATTTGTGATTTTATTTATTTGGGTCTTTTTCCTTTTTGATAAGTCTGGCTAGAGGTTTCTCAATTTTATTTATTTTTTCAAAGACCATCTCCTGGTTTCATTGATCTATTCTATTGTTTATTCTATTGTTTTTGTTTGTTTTGTTTTGTTTTAGTTTCTATATCATTTGTTTCTGCTCTAATGTCTATTATTTCCTTCCCTTTTCTAGCTTTAGGCTCTGTTGGTTGTTCTTTTTCTGGCTCCTATGGGTGTAAGGTTAGGTTGTTTATTTGAGATTTCTCTTGCTTCTTGAGGTAGACCTGTATTGCCTAATTGTGACCTACATACTTCCCTCTTGTGACCGTTTAAGCTGCATCCCAAAGGTTTTGGATGGTTGTGTTTTCATCTTCATTTGTTTCCATGTGTTTATAAATTTCTTCTTTGATTTCCTGGTTGACCCATTCATTGTTTAGTAGCATGTTATTTAACCTCCATGTATTTGTGGTCTTTCCAGATTTTTTTCTTGTGGTTGATTTCTAGTTTCGTAGCTTTCTGGTTAGAAAAGGTGTGTGATATGACTTCGATCTTCTTGTATTTTTTTCCCTTCTTTCTCATAAACCCGTTGTTTTTTTTTTTCTTTTATAGTTTATTGTCAATTGTATTTTTTTTATGTAAGCTCTGCACCTTACCTGGGGCTTGAAGTCATGATACCAAGGGGAGGAGTCACAGGCTCTACTGATTGAGTCAATTAGGGTCTCCTTCTTGTATTTATTGAGGGCTGCTTTGTGGCCTAATATGTGATGTGTTGTGAAGAATGTTTCATGTGCACTTGAAAAGAATGTATATTCTCCTGTTTTTGGATGGAATGTTCTGAATGTATCTGTTAAGTCCATCTGGTCCAGTGTGTCATTTAAAGCCATTGATTCTTTGCTGATTTTCTGTTTAGATGATCTGTCCTGTGACGTAAGTGGGGTGTTAAAGTCTCGTACTATTATTGTATTATTATTAATTAGTTCCTTTATGTTTGGTGTTGTTTTAGTATTTGAGGGCCTCCATATTGGGTAAATAAATATTTACAATTGTTATATCTTCTCATTGGGTTGTTTCCTTTTTTATTATATAGTGCCCTTCTTTGTGTCTTGTTACAGTGTTTTAACATCTAGTTTGTCTGATGTAGGTATTGCTCCTCCTACTTTCTTTTGATATCCATTTGCATGATAAATGTTTCTCCATCCCCTAACTTTCAATCTGCAGGTGTCTGTAGTTATAAAACGAGTCTTTTGTAGGCAGTATATAGATGGGTCTTGTTTTTTTTAATCCATTCTGATGCCCTCTGTCTTTTGTTGGACCATTTAGTCCGTTTACAGTCATAGTAATTATTGATATGCATGTATGTATTGCTATTTTATTACTTGTTTTTTTGTTGTTTCTAGAACTTTAATCTTGTCTTTCTTTCATGTTTTGGTGATATTCTTTAGTGATATATTTTGATTTCTTTCTCTTTATTCTTTGCATGTTTATTAGTGGTTTTTGATACTTTGCATGAGTGGTTTTTGATACATGGTTACCATTAGATTGGTATGTAACATGTTCTGCATGGAGCAGTCTGTATTAAGTTGATGGTCGTTAAGTTTGAACCCATTCTTTACTCCTCTCCTCCCCACATTTTAGATATATGTTATTATATTTTGTATCCTTTTCTGTGAGTTCCTTGACTGAATTTTTTTATAGAAATATTCATTTTTTACTGCTTTTTTTGTTTCCTGTCTTTATACTTTCACTTTTGTTCTCTCTTTTCCATTCAGTGAGTCCCCCTAAATATTTCTTTCAGGGCTGTTTTAGTGGTCAGGGACTTCTTTAGGTTTTTTTTTTTTTTTTTTTTTTGTCTAGGAAACTCTTTATCTCTCCTTCTGAATGATAGCTTTGCTGGATAGAAGATTCTTGGCTGTAGATTTTTCCATTCAGCAATTTGAATATATCATGCCACTCCTTTCTTGCTTGGCAAGTTTCTGGTAAGAAATGTACTGCTACCCTTATGGGTTTTGCCTTATAAGTTAAGGACTTCTTTTGTCCACTTGCTTTAAAAAATTTTTTCTTTATCACTATATTTTGCAAATTTAATTATAGAATATCTTACTGTTTGCCTGCTTTTGTTGATTTTTGGTAGTTCTCTGTGCCTTTTGGATCTAGATGTCTGTTTCCTTCCTCAGATTAGGGAAGTTTTCACCTATTAGTTCTTCAAATAAATTTTCTGCCCCATTTTCTCTCTTTTCTTCTTCAAGACTCCCATATAAGAATGTCTTTATATTTGATGGAGTCCCTGAGTTCCCTAAGTCTATTCTCATTTTGCATAATTCTTTTATTTTTCTCTTTTGTTCATCTTCATTGTTTTCCATTACTTTGTCATCTAGATCATTAATTCGTTCCTCTTCTTCTTCCAGCCTGCTCTTCATTGCATCAAGCCAGTTTCTAATCTCATTTATTGCACTCTTCATCTCTGGTTCTTATTTATTTATTTATTTATTTATTTATTTATTTGAAAGAGAGAGAGAGAAAGAGAGCGCAGGTGAGTGAGAGGCAGAGAGAGAAGGAGAGAGAGAGAGAATCCCACGAGGGGTAGAGAGACAGAATCCCACTCTTCAGTGCAGAGCCTGAAGCAGGGCTTGAACTCACCTGAAGTGGGGCTTGAACTCACCCAATGTGGGGCTCAAACTCACAAACCATGAGTTCATGACCTGAGCTGAAATGGTTTGCTTAATGGAATGAGCCACCCAGGCACCGCTGATTAATTTTTTTAAACTCTTTTATCTCTGTGGTAAGGGTCTCACTGATGTCTTAACTTCTCATGTCCAGTGAGTATCCTTATGACAGTTGTTTTATTTTATTATTATTTTGTTTTTAATTTTTTAATGTTTATTTACTTTTGAGAGAAAGAGAGAGAGAGATAGAGGTGTGAGTGGGGGAGGGGCAGAGAGAGGGAGACACAGAATCCAAAGCAGGCTCCAGGCTCTGAGCCATCAGCACCGAGCCCGACGCGGGGCTTGAACTCACAGACCATGCGACCATGACCTGAGCTGAAGTCAGACGCTCAACCAGGTGAGCCACCCAGGTGCCCCGACAGTTGCTTTAAATTCTCCATCAGTCATGTTACTTATATCTATTGCACTTAGATCTGTGGCTGTAACTTTATTTTGTTCTTTCATTTGGGATAAATTTCTTTGTTGTCTCTTTTTTGTCTAAGTCTCTGCCTGTTTCTCTGTGTTAGAAAAGCCGTTTATGTCTCCTGTTCCTGAAAGCAGTGGCCTTATGAAGAAGAGGTTGTGTAGTGCCCAGGGCCTGGTGCTTCAGGGATTGTCTCCAGTGTGTCTGTGTGAACTCTCCTGTTGTGTTCTGGCTGCTCTATCCTTCAGGCCAGTTGTCCACAGAGGCTCTCCTTGTCTGGGTGGGCAGTGTTTGTTCCCTGGCCTGCATGTGATGAGTTTTAACTAGATATGCTCTGGTCTGCTTTTGAAGAGACCTGTCACCACCTCCACTGGAACTGAGGTCCTGCCAATCTCTCTGGTGGGGAAATGTAGTGTGGGCTGGGGTTTGTGCTGGTCCTCTCAGTGAGGGGTTTGCCTTGCTGGGACTGAGGCAAGCGTGACCCTGACGGAGAAAGCCAGTTCCCCTAGAGTGCAAGGGGGTGGGGCTTAGTGTAAGCAAGCTAGGCAGCCAGTGTCTGTGCTGTGCTGCTTCCCACAGGTGGTTCTGGGTTTATGTTGAGGGGCAGGGGAGGGAAATGGCGCTGACCAGCTCCCCCGTTCCCGGAGTAGTGTCTTTGTGAATTCTGTCTGTCAGGGATATGCTCAGAGAAGAGCAAATAATCTCCCCCACTGTGTGCCCCAGACACTCCTCAGATCACTGTTTCCACACTGTATGCCTCCAGGTTGTTTGCCTGCCTTCTCTCCAAGAGCAGCACAGTGCCTTCTGGGCTCTATCCTAGCCCACCCCGCTGACCTTTAAAACTGTAGACTTTAAGCCCCACTGGTTGCAAGAACTCATGAAATTCAGCCCCTATCATTTTCCAAGCCAGTAGCTATGTAGAAACATTCTTCTTGTGCATCCCCTGTGAGCTCCCCCACACCCCCCGTCTCTCTCTCTGTCACTCTTCTCTGCAACCATGGCTCCCTCCTCTCCATAGCAGCCAGGAGCCATTTTTCCCCTAAACTGCATCTTTGCCTTTCCTACCATCTTTGATGTGGCCTCTTCTCTCCCTTTAGTTGTGGAGTTTGTTCTGTCAGTCTTCAGGTCGATTTCTGGGGTATTTAGGATGATTTGATAGTTATCTAGTTATATTCATGGGATGAGGTAAGCCTAGGGTCCTCCTGCTCTGATGTTGTTTTCCTCCTCTCAAAAGAGTAATGTTCTTTAAAGAGGAGGGACCCAGGAAGGGTACTGTGGTAGAGGGAGACTCATACAGAAGATATGTCTTGGGATTTTAGAGATGATGCTTTTCTTTTGGGACTCTTCTAGAATAAAGGATGAGGAGAATGGTGAGGTACTAATTTACCATGTATGGAAATACAAATGGTTGGTATTATGGGGATTTTCCTCATATTAAATACCATACACAATAGTTAAGAAATTAAATGTGGCATGTATTGGTCACAACAAAGTCCCACTAAACCTTATGTAATAATAGCATTTTCATAGCTATCAGATTTTTTTTCTAAGGTGTCCATATTAGGTAGTATCTGTGGAGCTTGGAATTACAGTTAGTCTGTGTTATTAGGTATTTGTGTGACATAGCAAGTATGAATTGTCAAGCAATGTGGCAGTGTAAAAGATTCATGGCAATGTGGAATGCTAATATTACTGATCCAATAAATGAAGGAAAAAGCAGCCCCAATTTGTACACAATCAAACTACTTTGTCCTAAAGGAAAACCATGTTTGCTGGACCCACATCAGGTTTTGCTTTCCCAGACAACTCAAGTCCTCCCTCATAGTTTTCCTCCCTCTGACCCATCTCTGGCCCCACCAGATATGCACTGTATGTTAGATTCCAAGGACTCAAAGGTAAAGAAGAATATATTTCATTTCCTCAAGAAGCTCACTCTCCAGTTCAGGAAGGTAGAGAGATAAAGAGGCAATTATGATGCATTCTACTTAATACTATGATAGCAGCAAGAACTTTTCCATATGGGTCTATGGAAACTCAGGCTATGTGCTTCAGTCAGGGGATGACGTCTGAATGGAGTTTTGAATGATAAATAGGAAGATCTCATTATCTTCTCTTTGGATTATTGAAAGTATTCCCTAGCTGGATTGCTTGCCAACATGCTTGCCTCGCTACATTTTGAGGGAGTTCCCAGTTCAAAGGCGATGAGGCATAAGAAATTAATGGTGTAGTTGTGGAAATGCCAAATGTTTGGTATGGTTTTCCTGAGAGGTGAAAGGATCCAAGTCGAGAAGATAAACAGAGGTTAAAACCATGAGGTGCCTTGTATACCATGACCCTGTAGTGTTGACATCGAAGAGGCAGTAGAATATGTTGTAAGTGGAAGATTAACCCAGTCCAATTTGCATTTTGATCTTGTGACTGCTCCGTGAAGAATGGGTTGGAGGGAGGCTCAGCATGGTGGCAGGAAACCCAGTTCAGAGGTATCATGAGGAAGATGATGACATCCTCAGCCAGGGCAGTGATGGTGGGAATGGATGGCTATGGACGGATCCAAGAAGTCGTTAGGAATTACTATTGACACAACTTGGCATTGGATTGATTGTGGTGGATGAAATGAAGGAAGAGGACTAGGATTATCTTATCTGGCTTGAGCAAGTAGATAGCAGTGCCATTCTCTGAAATCTGGAACAGAGGAAGAAGACCAGTTCCAGATGGGCGAGGAAGATGAGGAATTCAGATGTGGACATGTTGAGCTTGACTCATCTGCAAAGTATCCAGGTGAACATTTCTACTATGAATTTGACATAATGGTATGGAGCTCAGGAGAGTAGTTTGTACTCAGCCTTTTTCTGCCTCTTCTGAATGCCCTTAGAATCCATCCTCAGTAATTTAGCCCTTGATTCCATACTGTCCTGGAGCAGTCCTTTATTTTCTCTCGTTTTCTTGTACTCCCCAGAGGCGGGTGTTGCATACCCATCCGTACCTTTTGCAGTGCTTACCTGACTTTTGGGCATGAGTGAGGACTTTGTAAAGGCTTCTGAAGATTTGCGTGGCTACCTCACCACTGAGGTTATTCAGGGAAAAATAATGACATGTTAGTAATTATTAAAAGGTGCAATGGTAAATAGTCTATAAATAGCTACAAATATCACAAATCAAGTTTACGCATGTGACCAATTTTACTTGAAAAATTTGTAAGATATTTCCATTACTCCTTTCCCCTAATTTAAGTTTTCCAACCCTTAGGAAGATGTGAAAATAACAGCTTTTCTACGTTGGCTTCCTTACAACCCTTCATTCTATCATCTGAGTCTCTGAGATTTTCTAACCCACTCTGGCATATGGAATTGATAAAAAAAAAAAAACAGGGAAGGGATCTGGTCATTGTTATTTCATGGTTGGGGATTTGCAATTATTTGTGGATATTATATCCTGAGACGCTCTGTGCTTCATTTTTTCCAAAGCGGGTAGGTGTCTTTTGTATCAACAGTAGAACTTAAGGGATTTCTGTTAGGCCTTTACAGAAAATGGTTCCTCTAAAAAAAAAAATGCAGGAGGCTTAGAAACAGTTGCCAGGTGGTGAATGAGATCTCTGGTGGCTGAGCAATTTTTGCTTTCCCATTTCCTTCCTGTCTGAAACTTTTTCATTATGTTTACCCTCCCTCTTCTAGAATTTTTTGCTTCATTTCTGCATGCATCCGCATATTCACATACTCATTCCTTATACATCACTCAAGTTTGGCAGTCTTACTGGTACTTTGTACTTTGCAAAATACTCAAGATAAGAATTAGTCATGCAGTACATATCTGAAAGACAAACACTGCTTCTTTCCCACACAGACCTGTTGAATACTTTATGTAAATATCAATGGGGTTTTTAGAGAAAATAATTCCTGCTTTGAGAGCTTGTCACAAAGGAGCGATGCTAATATTGGGACTTATTAAGCTCAGTAGGTGGCACGGGGAAATATTGGCAAGTAAGTGGACAGGTAGAGCTTTAGTCTTCTGATCAAAACTTGCCATCACCTAATTCGCACATAGGCCTACTGTGTGCCAGACACGTAGTAAGTGCTTTATACATATAAATTCGTTTAATTCTCGCACTATAATCCTATGATGTAATGAGCCCTATTACTACCCCCATTTTAAAGATGAGGAAACGGAGGCATAGAGATGTTTAGTAGGTTTTCCAGGGTCACACAGCTAGTAAATGACGGTGCTGAGATGCAAACCCAGGCAATCTGACTCCAGATTTAATGTTCTTAGACCCTATATTAAGATATGGAACTGGTATCATCAATTTAGTATGTATATGTGCATTTCTCATAGCTATTCTTTATCTTTTATATATGTGTCATATGTGTATGCTAGAGAACAGCTCAGAACCAAGGAAAATGGGGCGCCTGGGTGGCTCAGTCAGTTAAGTGTCTGACTTTGGCTCAGGTCATGATCTAACGGTTCGTGGGTTCGAGCCCCACGTTGGGCTCTGTGCTGACAGCTAGCTCAGAGCCTGGAGCCTGTCTTCTGATTCTGTGTCTCCCTCTTTCTCTGCCCCTCCCCTGCTCGCTCTCTGTCTCTCTCTGTCTCAAAAATAAATAAACATTAAAAAAAAGGAGCAAGGAAAATGGTATGTAACTTTGCTCTCAACATTTAAACACGGCACACAACAAGTAACGGGGAATGTTCCAAAAATATCAACCAAAACTAGCAGTAACGGGAAATCAGTGCAACAATTTGGTGATATAAGAAAGAAGAAAGATTTTAAAAAATATTTATTTATTTAAATTTCTTTTTTCTTTTCTTTCCTTTTTTTTAAGTAATCTCTCCGTTCAACTTGGGGCTCGAACTCATGACTCTGAGAGCAAGCGTTGGATGCTCTACCAACTGAACCAGCCGGGTGTTCCGAATTTCTTTTTTATTTGAGTATAGTTGACACACAATGTTACATTAGTTTCAGGTGTACAACATAGTGAGTCTACATCTCTGAACCTTCTGCTGTGCTCACCACAAGTGTAGCTTACCGTCTGTCACCATACAACGCTATTGCAGCATCATCGACTATATTCCCTATGCTGTACCTTTTATTCCCATGACTTATTCATTCCATAACTGGAAGACAGTATCTCCTACTTCCCTTCAACCACTTTGTCCATTCTCTATCCCCTTTCCCTCTGGCAACCATGTTTGTTCTCTGTATTTAGAGGTCTGAGTCTACTTTTTGTTTATTAATTTAGATTCCACATATGAGTGAAATCATATGGTATATGTCTTTCTCAGTCTGACTTATTTTACTTAGCATAATACCCTTAAGGTCCATCCTTGTTGCTGCAAATGGCAAGATCTCACATCTTCTTTATCCATTCATCTATCGAAAGACACTTAGATTGCCTCCATATCTTGACTATTGTAAATAATGGTGCAGTAAACATAAGAGTGCACATATCTTTTTGAATGAATGTTTTTGTTTTCTTTGGGTAAATACCCAGTAGCAGAATTATTGGATTGTATGGTGTTTCTATTTTCAATTTTTTGAAGAACCTCCATACTGTTTTCCACAGTGGCACCAATTTACATTCCAGCCAACAATGCATGAGAGTTCCTTTTCTTCTACATACACCCTTGCCAATTCTTGGTATTTCCTGTCTTTTTGGTTTTGAGCATTCTTTCAAGTATGAGGTGATATCTCATTTGTGGTTTGATTTGTGTTTCCTTGATGATGAGGGATACTGAGCATTTTTTCATGTGTGTCATCCCTCTGTATGTCGTCTTTGGAAAAATGTCTATTCAGGTCTTCTTCCCATTTTAATTGAATTATTTGTTGGGGGTGGTGTTGATTTGTAGAAGTTCTTTATATATTTTGGATATTAAGCCCTTATCAGATATAAACTGTTGGGACTATATCAAAATAAAAAGCTTTTGCCCAGCAAAGGAAACCATCGACAAAACAAAGAGACAACATACTGAACAACAAAAAAGTATTTTTAATAGCTTAAGGAGGTGTCATTGGTATACATAGAACTGCACATATTTAATGTGTATACTTTTCTGAGTTTGGGGGATTTTTTAAAGGTGTCATTTGAGTACTGAAATTATGAATCTTTGAACAGCTTCGTCTTTAGAGAAATATTCAGTTATTGTCTTCTAGTTGTCACATGAGCACATTTTTAAATTGGTCCTCAAATTCCTTCGAAAAGGAATGAAATGCATTGTCTAGAAGTAAGAAAGTTTCATATTTTAATGTAATGCCATCAGCCAGGCAATGAAATGTTCTAGAAAAGTATAAGAGCTTTTGTAAGAAGGAATTGTACAAAATGAATAAAAGACTACGTAGCTTTTAGAATGTAGCGTTAGCATTGCTGAAACTTTGACCATTTAAACTTAGTATTGGTTAAAAGAACGAGTCTCAATTAGTTCTGACAGGTTACCATGTAAATAATACACTTTTGCAATTGAGAATGAAGGGCAAAAAGGTGAAACAGAACAAACATGTGATATTTCATAATTGTCTCAATCAGTACATGTTCATTTTTCTTTAATGGTGTGGTAATTCTCTAGAATTCCTAATTTTTGAGTTTCAGAACTACCTATCCCTTAACCCATTATACAACTCAAATGATCACCAGGCAATCTCATTCAGTCTCAGGGATTTAAATATCATGTGTATACCATTAACTCTCCACTATTATCTTTAGTACTAAACTCTCCCCTAAGTTCCAGACTCAGGTATCCAACTGTCTACTCTGTGTCTCAATTTGGAAGTTGAATGAGCAGCTCAAGGTTGTCATGTCCAAAACTGAATTCTTTATTCCCATACCAAGCCTGCTCCTCCCCCAGTGTGCCTCCTTTCAATTAATGTCATCACTGGTTACCTAGTTGCTTAAATTAGAATCCTTGGCAGCATTTTTGATTACCCTCTCTTGTGTGTACCCCACATCCAGTCCTTCAGAAAATTATACCATTCCTCCTTTCACAATATATTTAGAATATGGCACTTCTCACCATCATAGCACATGCCGCCATCATCTCTTGGCTAGACAATTGCAAGAGCTTCCCAAGTCATCTCCCTGCTACCATTTTGTACCCATGCATTTGATTATTTACTCAGCAGCCAGAGGTATCTTTAAAACATAACTAATTGTGTATATTTCCCTGATCAAAACCTTCCAATGGCTCCCTGTGTCACTCAGATCAAAAGCCAAAGTCTAAAGGAGCCTACGAGGCACCACACCAACTGTCCCCTTTACCTCTCTGATCCCTCCTCTTACTTTCTGCCTTGCGCGCTCTGCCCAGCAACACAGGGCTCCTAGCCGACAGCCCACCAGTCACAGCCCCTCTTCAGGGCCATTGCACTTGCTGTTCCATCTGCCTGAAACGCTCTCAGTTGTGTTCATGACTCTCTCCATCCTTTTCTTCAGGTTCTTCCTCAAGAGGACTTCCTAATCTTCCTTTCTAAAGGAAGCCTCTTTCCGTCACTTTAACCATCACTATCTAGCATCCTACACTGCTTTTTTAAATGGCATTTATCATTACCTAACATATTTTGGCTTGTTTGTTTGTCTGTGATCTCTCTCCATCACTGGGATGTCAAGTCAATGAGGGCAGGGATTTGTTCAGTCATTGCTGTATCCCCATTACTTAGCACAATCTCAATAACCATTTGTTGAATAAATAACTGACTGATTCAATGAGTCACTATATGGCAGTAACCTAGGGAAAAAGTAGGTCGTCGTGTGAGGAAAGAAAGAAAACGTTTCTTCGAAGATATGCTGCCAATCCATAAAATCACTCACAAAATCATCTCAGTATTAGTTTAAAAGACCCGGCTGTTCTCTTTTTAGGCCATGTGTTAATATGCAGTGAATATGACCCATAAAATCTGTGGTTTTCTTCTAAATTAAATGTAAATAACAATAGGTGAGATGGCTTTGAAACCCCATTTACTAACCTGCTTAAGCATTTTCAAACCCACTTGCCTGCCAGTAACAGAGTGACAACTTGAGAAAATTAATATGTGCTGTTGATCTTTATTTTTCCTGAAAGTATGATGTCCCCTGGCTGTTAGGAATTTTCTGCTGGTTGTCCGGTCTCCAGCTGGGACTTAACTTCCTAATTTTATTAAGCCTCAATCTGAGGACACACATGTGTACACCCTGGTTTCCTGTTAGTAGTTCATTAACAAGTTCATTATGTGTTTGTTCCTGGATCAGCACTGTCAGGAGACAAGTCGGGAAAGATCATGATGTTACGGTAAAATTCTATATGATTGTTTCTCTGAATTCTTTTGATTGAAGAACTGTTTATTTTATGATACATTTACATGTTAAAGGAGACAAATGGGAGAGTTGTTCTGTAACTTGTATTCTTGGGGAAAAATTTAGGTAGAAAAGACTCCAATTTGGAGAATAGCCTTGTCTGTTCTAATGGATTTATAGAGGAAAGGCTTTTATTGTATTTCATTAATTGTTTTCAAAAGATTCAAGTAAAGTGAATAGTGTTTAACACTGAATAGCAATGTGGATCAGAAAACTGATTCTTATATAGGCTTATAAATGACCTTGATTAGATCATCTCTTCATTCAGGTCCTTGGTTTTTTGGCTATAAAAAGAGGGTGTTAGATCAGAGTTTAAAAAAAATTTTTTTTAATGATTATTTTTGAGAGAGAAAGAGTGCGCCCACTCATGCATGAGTGGGGGAAGGGGCAGAGAGAGAGAGGGACAGAGGATCCAAAGCAGCCTCCTCTGTCCGGGCTCCGCACTAGCAGCACAGAGCCCAATGTGAGGCTCAAACTCATAAACCGTGAGATCATGACCAGAGCTAAAGTTGGTCTTTTAACCAACTGAGCCACCCAGCTGCCCATAGACTAGAGTTTTTGGATTTATTTCAGCATTACTAGTTTAAGTTTTTGTGAACAGGAATATCCACTCTCATGATATGATCAATAAATATGTTAGCTTGATAGTTGTTGAATCTGGATAATGGGTACATTTTGATTTCATTTAACTATTTCTACTTCTATATTGTTTTTTTTTAATGTTTACTTATTTATTTTGAGAGAGAAAGGGAGCACAGGGGAGGGGCAGAGAAAGAAGATTGAGGAGACAGAATCCTAAGCAGGCTCCGCTCGGTCAGTGCATAGCCTGGTATGAGGCTCAAACCCACAAACCATGGGATCATGACCTGAGCCCAAACCAAGAGTCGGACATTTAAATGACTGAGTCACCCAGGCGCCCCTATGTAGGTCTGAATATTCTTATACAATAGCAAATTTAAAAATATGACTGATTAACAAAATGCTTGATAGCAGACACTACATTCAAATGGGCCTTGTGAAGTCTATTTTCTGTCTGTTTTCTTCCGTTGTTCTCTGAAATATTTACACAAAATAGCAATCCCTCTTCTGATCATTCCAGGGCAGTTTTTTCAGTTTTTAGATAACTGTGCCAAGGTTCAGACCAGATTAAAAAATTTCCCCAGGAACATATTTTCAAGCTAAATGTTTTTTACAAGCATGATATAATTTATATTGATTTGACTCTCATAACATGTAATTTAGATTAGCTTAATTATCTGTAACTCATTCTTTAAAAAAAAATCCACGCTAGGTTTTTCCCTTGCCACCCTACACATTACCAGGCCATTTCTGGAGGATAATATGGTAGATCATGTTGTAGCTAAGAAAGTGTCTTTTAATGTTAAACAATTCTGGGTTCAAATCCTTATTTCAGCTGTTTCCTAAATGAGAGGTTTTTTTGAAGAAAGGTTTTTTTTTTGTTTTTTGTTTTTTGTTTTTTTACTTTTTTGAACCTCAGTTATCATTTCTGTAAAATGAGAATATCAATGGGGTCACTGTGATGACTAAAGAACATGGGTAATCACGAAACACATAGCCTGACAAATTTAAACCAACAGTATCAGCTTATTCTATCATTATTATTTTGGTCATTTAGTTCTTTGCATTATTAGAATAAAAGTTATATGTGGAGGAATTAAAAAAAAAAAACCAAGGGAGGAAATATGGCTGTTTTGGTTACCTTCACTAGAAGCATTCAGTACGTGTTTGTTGAACATATGCTGTATTCTAGGAACTAGTTTTATAGAGGCAAGTAAGGCACCCTTCCTGCTCTGCAGGAAATCACACACTAAGGAGAGAAACAGATGTGTGAGAGCTTTGAGTCAGGGCCAAACTTAAAGGCATGAAAGAGTGGGCAGAAACTAAGTATGCTGGGCTGAGATTCAAAGGGAGGTAAAAACAAACCAAAACCCAAACCAAAAACCTCTGGCCTGTCACAGGGTCTGAAACACCATTAGAATATTTTTCCTTTGGACTTGACAGTTTCTTGGATTTTTGGATTCCATGTGCAAATGGCTTTGGGAAGAATAACACATTAATAACACTTGCACTTTTTAAAAAAAAATTAAGTTTATTTATTTATTTTGAGAGAGACAGACAGAATGAACAGGGCAGGGGCAGAGAGAAAGGAAGAAAGAAAATCCCAAGCAGGCTCTACACTGTTAGTGCGGAGCCCGATGCAGGGCATGAACTCAGGAACCCTGAGATCATGACCTGAGCGGAAACCAAGAGTGGGAGGCTCAACCGACTGAGCCACCCGGGCACCCCTTACTTGCACGTTAATGAAGATTTATTTCTGTATTGTTTAGATACAAGGTAAGTTGCTATAAGCAAGAGACCTCAGAGTATTGTGGCTCAAGCAACAGACCAAAGGTGGTCAGGCAGCACTGCTGCAGGTGATCGAAGACCCAGGATCCTTCTAACTTGTTGCTTTGCCATCTCCTGATATGCTGACTTTGTCTGTGTGGCCACGTATGGTCCCTACTGTCATGTCTGTGCTATAGCTTGCTGGTTGAATGAGGGGAGAAGAAGGAAGAGGACAAGAGGTTTCCTTGTCAAGGGGCGCCTGGGTGGCTCAGTCGGTTAAGCAACCAACTTCGGCTCAGGTCATAATCTCACAGTTCGTGGGTTAGAGCCCCAAGTCGGGCTCTGTGCTGACAGCTCAGAGCCTGGAGCCTGCTTCGGATTCTGTGTCTCCCTCTCTCTCTGCCCCTCCCCCACTCATGCTCTGTTTCTCTCTGTCTCAATAATAAATAAAAATATTTTAAAAAATTTAAAAAAAGAGGTTTCCTTGTCAAAACATGATCCAAAGGTAGCACATATCACTGCTGCCTGCATATCATTGTATAAATTTCTGTGAGATCTTCACACAAAACCACAAAGGAGTCTGGAATATATAGTCTTTGATGGGGAGGCTGTGTCCACAACTAAAACCCCGGAGTTTCAATTACTAAAAGGAAGAGTAGGAGAATGGATACTGAGAAAAAAATAGCAATCTCTGCCACAGTTTATCAGACAACTTTATCTTGATAAAGCTTCTTGAAATACCTAGGCCTTTCCAAATAGGTGGGCTATTTGGTGCATAAAGAAACAGTTACAAAGAAGGTTGACTTGTCGGGTGTGTTTTCTGACATCAAGCAATTATCCAGTCTCAGATTCTCTGACACCGGCTGGTCTGCTCCCATTCAAGTCAATTCTGACATTATACATGTAATTACATTATACACCCTATACTACATTGTACATGGAGTCAGCAAAGACCCCATAGGATAAGGGCCCAGTCCCACAAGACTATGTCCCCCTCAGATGCCAACGGCAAGTCTTAGTACTTCTTACTAACCAGTTATAAGTTCAGGAGTTCTCGTGACTCCTCTCATGTTTGATAATTCACTAGAACAACTCACGGAACTCAGGAAAATACTCCACTTACTATGACAGGTTTATTATAAAGAATACAACTCAGGTACAACCAAATGGAAGAGATGCTTAGGGCAAGAGGTGTGTGTGTGTGTGTGTGTATGTGTGTGTGTGTATGTGTGTGTGTAGGGGTAATGTCACCTTCCTAGTGCCTCCTTGTGTTCGCCAACGTGGGAGGTCTGTGCACCTGGTGTTTAGGGGTTTTTATGGAAGCTTCATTACTAAGGCATGGACTTGGGTGTCCGGTCTACCTAGATTTTATTTCTCTCGAATTTTTGACTTCTGGAAAGTAATGTAACTTGTTGAAACTTGAATGATAGCCATTTGTCAAACTGAAATAGTATCTTAGCTATTTGAGAGGGATGAATGGATAAAATAAATCAATACCTGTGTTCCTGCTAGAGGGGCCAGGGAGAGCACTTGTCTGCCTTAGGTCCATCCTAGCTGATTAATTCCTTCGCTATTGGTGATTGGAGTCAACTTCCAGTTCCTCTCCCCTTCCAGAAGGTTGGGAGGGGGTGGGGCTGACAGTTCCAACCCTGTAGTCACTGGTTGATTCCTTTGGCAACTGACCCTCAGGCTGAAGCTACCTAGGGGCTCACCAATAGGCACTGCTTTAGCATAAACTCAGGTGTGGTGGAAAGAGGCTCATTATGAATAACAAAAGACACTTCTGTCACTCAGGAATTCCTAAGGGTTTTAGGAGCTCTGTGCCAGGAACTGGAGACAAAGACCAAATATATATTTTTTATTATACCACAATTTGACATCAGGAGCAAGAGTGACACCCCCGCCAAACCATTTCCACCTGAATATACCCTTTCCATCACAAAGCAGGTAGAATGAGTTGTTCTCTGAGCTCCCTTGGATGCCAGTGAGTCTGTCGATTCTGTCATAGTATCCTGTTCTTATCACGCTGTACTGTAATCATTCAGTAATTTCTAGCTTCTACAGCTCCAACTAGCGTTGAGCTGCATGAGATAGTCTCTAACTCACCTGTGTACCCCGAGCATCTAGCACAGTGCCTGGCACATTGTTGCTTCGTGAGCTGTTGAATGAATGTGAGTGAGAAGGCAGAGCCTGGCCCTGCTGACCTCTGTGGTCTGTGGTCTGTGTGTAAACCTGTTTGGTGTTAATCCGGGGACTGGATCATGATATTGCTAACTGTATTTCTCAGCTCACGTGGATTTCCTGAGAATCTCGGCCCTTCTGCTGTTCAATCTATTGTAGTCTGGAGGGGAATTCAGAATTCATAAATTAGTTGGCTTCAGAATAAAAAGCCTGGAATTCAGGGAAAGCAGGCAGTCTAGATTCCCTCTGTCTCACAGAGGGTGTTCTTTATAAGACACTGCTTTTCTGTACAATATGCCAAGTCTACCAGATAACTTTTCAGGTCAGTTTTCTGGGGGTGTTACGAGGAAAAAGAAAGCTCTCAGAACATTGTAAGTTTGACGTTTGCCCGAATGTTTAAAAACGGTTCTCAAAATCCAGTGATTTTGATAAGAACTCTGTGTGTGTATGTGTGTGTGCGCATACGCACACAATAGTCAGTGGTTATTTTATTTTTATTGTTTGATATTTATTTTTCTTGTTTTTGCTTATTTAATGTATTTTAAACTTCCAAAGGAAATAACACTTTGGGGCATTAAATACTGACTTTGCTGATTGCTTTACTTGAACAGCAGTTCAGGAATACCCGTTTTCCAGTTTTGATGGGCAACAGAAGAGGAGTTATTATAGCTTTGCACACTGAAAGAGGTATCATGATTCCTGCCACCCAACTAGTTCAGCTACTGAGGAACCAGAGAGAATCCTAGCAGCCGGGTGACTCTGTGGGAAGGGCACACCTAGATTTTATTTCTCTTGAAATTTTGACTTCCAGGAAGTAACGACCTATTGAAACTTGAGTGATGTTTATTTGTAAAACTGAGATAGTATCTACTTAGCCATCTCAGGGGGATAATGGGTAAAATAAAGTAATACCCATGTTCCTGCTGAGAAGGCCAGGGAGAGCACTCTCGTACGCTAGGTGTGTCCTAGCTTCACTTCATGGTATCAGGCTCGGGAGCCTCAGCTGGTACACAGCCCTGGCCCAGTGAGAACCATTCTCCTTTAGCAGATAGAAGTCGGGAAGTAGGCTCGTGTGTGCTAGGCCTCTGGAATTGATTTGGGCCCCTGGGAAACTGTAAGCATCAGGCGTTAGCTTTTGTGTCTTACCCCACCATCTGCTGTTGGCTGTTTAATTGGACTTGGGCTCCCATATAGAAGCTCAATTCTCTGTGTCTCTGCCCAAATTAGATCCCAGGCCTAAATCTTTCTGCCTCGTTTCTGCTGGCGCCCTTCCAGGAACGGACTGTCGATTGCTTGCAGAATCATTTGTATTATCCTGCCCAGTTCTCCCAGAAGAGTGACTTGATCCTCACCCTCCTGAAGCACTTCCCCACCCTGAGGTCTTGAGGTACCTCTTCACTTCATGCCTGTTGAGTGACACTGACTCTGACCTGCATCAAATGTTGGTTTATACTCTCTCTTGATTTTGGACTAACTTCCAGCCAGGGGGGAACGGCTCCAGTGAGTCTTATCCAGCCTCCTTTCTCTGCACCAAACAGGTTTACTCCCCAATTCTCTTTTTTAGGAGTTGCAACATGCCTTGTATCTGGGGCAGAGTAATGAGTGCTAAGGTACCAGCACACAATTATCATTGGCAACTTCTATTGATGTCACTAGAGGGCCATCAAATAGGACTTTTAGTATATTTAAATAAATTGTCTTTCTAATGTCTTTCTCTTCACACCAAGAAGCAAAGCTTAGCCTATGCTTTCACTGATTAAGGTATAAAATCAGGGTAGAAGTTCATATCTAATGAAATTTAACATCCGAGGCATGGTGCATTATTGTTTCCAACTGTATTTTATTTTATTTTATTTTATTTTATTTTATTTTATTTTAATCTCCAACTGGGGCATCTGGGTGGCTCAGTCGGTTGAGCTTCTGACTCTTGGTTTTGGCCCAGGTCATGATCTCGCGGCCTCGTGGGTTCGAGCCCTGCATCGGGGTCTATGCTGACAGTGCAGAACCTGTTTGGCATTCTTCCTCTCTCTCTGCCCTCCCCAACTTGTGGTGTCTCTGTCTCTCTCAGAAAAGTAAATAAACTTAAAAAATTTTTTTCCCACTGTATTTTATTAACTATATTTAGCTTATGGTTTGCATGTCTATAAATAAATGCACTGTGTCATTCCGAGATATGATTATACTTGTATTTCTTGGAATTGTACCTCTCTGTTAAAACTATAAAGCATAGTATAATGAAATGTGTGCAAGGGCCAGAAGATTTGGGGAAAACAGGAAGCTTGAGGAAAACTTCACGAAGAGTTTTTTGAATAGAAGATAAATAAGGTAATTGGAATTGCAATCACAGGAAAAGGAAAGAAGATTTTGAATCATGATCTTTTTCTTACCATCATGTCAGCAAATTCTGATTATAATATTCCTCATGTAGGCCTAGTAAATAATTTCTAAACATATAATTGTGAAATAGACAAACTAGCTGTCATCTGAAAAGCAGATACCAAGCTCCCTAAGCAAGGCTCAATTTCTTCCCACCTTCCAATTTCAATTTAAGGTGAAGCATTGACTATGCAGGGAATAAAAAAAAATCTTAGAGTAAAACATAAAGTTAGTAATGGGAGAAAGGCTGTATCCATGGTCTCAATTCAGACTCCTTGCCTTTTATTTGTTTGTTCATATATTTAAGGTAAAATATATCTTTGGTATTTGAGCGAATGTATCAAGTCTGAACCTGTGTTCCAAACCAAGGAAGACACTTTTTTAACCAGTGGAATATCAGGTGATATATGGACCGGATTCAGTCTCAATTTACTTGTATGTTGGAATAAATGCCTTACATCATGTCATAGAGTTTAGAAAAGCATTGAAACTGTTCCAGCTTCTTATAGCTTTGCATCGTTCCCGGACATGGAAATTACTCTGTGGAGACTTGAAAGTTGAGGGGCAATTTGGTGGTGCTCTGAGGGTTTTTTTGTTTTGTTTTGTTTTGTTTTGTTTTTGTTTGTTTATTCGGTTGTTTTTTGTTTTTTGGTTTTTTTTAGCTTCTTTTTGTCTTTTATCTGGGCTGAAAGAAAATCCTGTTTGGTTATGTAAAGAAATACTTGATAAGCTTTGAATGGGAAAACCCATATACATGGTGAGGACTGAATTTTAATTAACAACACCAAGGATTTTAGACCTCATTTGTTCTAACTGCTAATTTTACACCTAAGACAATTCTTGCTTGCATTTGAAGGTGAGACTAGATGACTTCTGAGGTTCCATATAATACATTTTTTGAAAATGAGGCCTAAGGAATTTCAGGAAATTGCCCAAGGTTGCCTAGCTGATTGTGGGAGGGAGAGCCCGGAGTAGAAAACAGGTTTCCAGATTCCTTGTCCGTTTATGACTCCTTTCATACTTAAGGTATTTGAAACTCAAAACAGTGAAGTACTTTGGATAATATACTCTGAGGAAACAGCATAGACCTGGCAGTCACATACTTACCTTTGGATTACCTTTAATTCCCAATGTGGTGAGTCACATAGTAAAATAACATTGGCATACTGAAATGCAGTATCAGGAACTAATTAAAAAGGAAAAAAACTCACTCTGATGGATTTCATGATTTCCTCTGAATCTTTTGACACATGTAACCTTGAATGCTGACCTGCTTTGAATGCAAATTTTCTCATGACAGTACATTTGGTGGATAAACCAGAGCTCCTCCTACATAAAGCCTTCAGTTCTAAGGTCATTTAAAATCCATTAAGCTAAGAAGCTATTCATTGAGACAGATTTCAGTGGTATTTCAGAAGGATGTGATTATAACTGGACACATTATTCATTCACAGTAAGTCTGGAACTTATGTTTGGGAGAGGGAGTGTGGGGATGAGAGGTGACTTATTTCAAGTAATTAGTTCTTTTTAAAGGAATAATTAATTTTTTAATTAAAAAATGGGCTCATGTATCGTTTTATGGCAAAAATAATTTGACTTGATATATATTAATTTGAGGAAATACTGCATTTTTTTCGCATGAAGCAAATAAGTGCCGGATAATCAGTATGAATAACATTATTGCTTTTAATTAATTTGTAGTTATTTTATTATTGTCCTTTATTTTCTATAAAAATCATATTGCCTATAAGCAAACCTGGCCTTTGGAAATGGTAAGGATAATTGCATTTTAGAGTTAAGAGGGTTCCTGAAATTATTATCTATGTGATTTTTTTCCCTATAGATGAGAATTCTCTACTTTGCAGCAACTTTTCTCTCTTAAGCTCAGAAATAACCATAGAACTCCTCTAAAATGAATGACTTAGTATATTTTTATACGAAGTTTTGATTTAATTTATGGAACATGCATATCTTCTATATGTGATGATGTCATATATTTGTATATTATGGTTACATACATACAGTTATTAAAATATAAATTCCAATTTTCACTGCTTTTGCTCTGAAATGAACTAGCATCTTATACATTTGATGCTTGTTTTCTTCTGAAAAAATAGTTAACAATTAAATCTGACCATCACTTTTGCACACTGCACTCTCTTTGGATATTTCCAGATTTGTTTTCTTTGTTTAATATGTAAGAGGGTATATCAAACCAGGACATGGATACAGGAAATTTACCAGTTGTTTTTGATACAAGTTTTATTAAAATATGAAATGTCTTAGAGAGTTTAAGACTTAAGCAAGCTGCATAGAATTATTATTGTTATTATTATTAATTTGAACAGACAATAATAAACCAAGGACTAAGAGCTTTTCATCTTAGTTTCCTTATCTGTGAAATGAACCAAATGTTCTGACTATGACTAATATAATGAAAGGCAATAGAACTGTTAAAAATGATTATTTAGGGGCACCTGGGTGGCTCCGTTGGTTGGGCATCCGACTTCGGCCCAGGTCGTCATCTCACGGTTCGTGTGTTCGAGTCCCACGTAAGGCTCAGTGCTGACAGCTCAGAGCCTGGAGCCTGTTTCAGATTCTGTGTCTCCCTCTCTCTCTGCCCCTACCCCGCTCATGTTCTGTCTCTCTCTGTCTCAAAAATAAACACTAAAAAATTTTTTTTAAATGATTATTTAAACAACAGGATTAAACAAAAGGAGTGGGGGTGGGGTGGGTTTGCCTGTTCCTTTTTGATGTGTTTTTCAGGGTGTCTTCAAGGAATTGATAGGAGGTGGCTCCTGGATGTGGGAAGAAGTGGAAGGCAACTAATAACAATTGAGTTATTATGCCCACTGTGCTGCAGACATTTACACATACTATCTCATTTAACCATTTCCTAAACCGTATGGTGGCAAGTATCATTGGCTTCATTTGATAAGATAAGAAAATTGAGGCATAGAGAGCTGAAGTGTCTTGCCCAGATTTGTGTGGCTGCATTGTCCCTGCTGTTTCCGTTATTCCGTGCTGCTTCTAGTGTCACACTGAAGCAATGCGGAGAAGATAAGCTCTTTGGAATTATTTCTTCCATTCTCTCTGTGTAATCAAACCTTATGCTGGTGAGATGGATAGTGTACAGGGTTATAGAGTAGTTGGCAGGTGCCCATGTGGTATGATTTAGGAGACTCTCAAGAGGTGCCAGATAACAAATATTATCTTCATTGGCCTATCTCAGGTCACTTCGCCTGAGATTTTACCGCTAAAGTCATTACTTTGGATGTGGACGTGTTTTGTTTGTCTGTTTTGTTTTTCTTTGCCAGTGGGGACACTGGGGGGGGTGCTTTCTTTTTTTTTAAATTTTTTGCATATATATTTATTTTTGAGAGACAGAGAGAGACAGAGTGTGAGCGGGGGAGGGGCAAGAGAGAAGGAGACACAGAATCCGAAGCAGGCTCCAGGCTCCCAGCTGTCAGCACAGAGCCCGACGCGGGGCTTGAACCCACAAACCGTGAGATCATGACCTGAGCCAAAGTCAGACGCTCAACCGCTCAACCGACCGAGCCACCCAGGCACCCCTGGGGGTACTTTCAAATGCACATATCCCTAAAAAGGTTCATAGATTGAATCTTTTATCACTTAATACCTTAGCAGGCAGCATGGAATAGGAGAAAGAACTCAAATTTGGAGCCGAGACGACCTGCAATTGAATTCTTATTCCAGCACATCCTCGCTGTTTAACTTGCACATGATACTGCATCTTTCAGAGCTTTGCTTTCTTCTTGAGGAAAACAGATAATAATGCGTATGCATCGGCCCTTATTACAGTGACCATAATATATTGAACAGCTGGTATGGGTTGCCATAATAGAGTGGGAAAAGCACTGGAATGGGAGTCAGGAGACTTGATGTTCTGCCATGTCTGTTTCATTTATTCAGGTAAATATTTACTGAGCATCTACTATGTGTCATGCACTGTGCTGGGCACTGAGGATACAACACAAACCATTTGAAGTCCCTGCTTCCTTCGATCTCAAATTCAAGTTCATTGCTAACCTAACTATATTCCATACCCTGGTCATGTAGAGCAATATTAATGCTCTTCACACTTGAGGATGGGAGGCTAAGCGTTAAGTTATATAGCGGTGAGCAAAGTAAATATGATCCCTGACCTCACTGAGTTTATGGTCTAATGGAGTAGAAGTGAATTCGATTATCCCACAAATTAGTACAAGATTAAAACCATTATAAGTGTTTAAAGGGAATTTAGGACTCATAAAGCACATAACAGGGGCTTCATTTCAACTTCTCTGAGCAAGTGTCATCTGAGCCGAAACCTGAAGAATGAAGAGGTACTAACCAGGTCATCCTTCTACGTGTCTTTACTCAGAGTCTACTGGATTTCCCTCGGTTCTTTTGCACCCTCTTTGGTGGCGATTGCAAACTTTATCCTCTCTTTTTGAGCCTTCTACTGAGCTACGACATATTTATCCTCAGAGGGTAGGCTTGGCTCCCATTTCACACAGAAAATAAATGCCATCAAGTGTGCCTGAACCTCTTATTCACCCACCCCACTGCGTTTTATAAACACATTGATTTTTATCTCTATCCATGCTTTAGTCCTGTCTCAGAGCCCTCTGTCAGTCCAAATTCAGTTTTTCCACTTTTGTTTTAGATTACATGCTGGCCTCTTCCTTTTTTCAGGGATCTCTTTACTTAATTATTCCCTTTCTCTTCTGTCTTTCAGTCTCTTCCTCAGTACGGGTTCTTTATTCAGCAAAGAAAGAAAGATACATTTTCTTAACCCCTCCCTGTATAACCAAGACCTATAGAACCTGTACAACTAGGCTTCAGTAAAAAGTGATTTATACCTATGACTGCCTTTACCAAAGTCACAAACTACTTCTTATGTCCAAGGACAACAGACACATTGCCGTTCTTGTCTTACTAACCCACCACATGCCGTCCGTCTTGGCTTCGGAGCACTTGGCTTTTGAACACTTTTTCCTTGAGATCGCCTACGTCAGTAGTTTCCCTCGATGCCAGTTCCTGTCAGTACCACTGAGTCTTTTCACATGGCTCAGAAAGCATGCCTGTGTCCCTCTTACTCTGCAGCCAAACAAACCACTCGTACGTGCCTGAATTCCTTAGCTTTGTCACTTCCCTGCTGTGGCTTAATCAATTCCGTCTGTGGAGGAATCCTTCCCTCATGTTCCCTGCCCCTGGGAACACCCACTCCTTATCTATGAGATAGTTTAGGTCCTACTTCCTGTAAGGACTCTTACTTGACCACGAGGGAGCAGATAGGTACCTGTCCTCTGTGCTTCTAAGTGCTTGCCTCTCAGAATTTACCACACCTTATTATAATGGTAGTTATCATGGAAGTTACTCTGAAATTAGTCTGCAACTTCAGCATGAAAGAAATTTCACATTTCAAAATGTTCTTTAAGCTGCCTTGTATTCAGCTTTCTGCCAGGAAAGTAAGATACGCAATTTCAGTTAATACTTGAGACTCCTACTGGGTTATGCAAATATTCTGAGGCCTTAGGCAACACCCAATACTAGGGAGGCCCTTTTGGTCACTGAGCTTTATTTTTCTATCAACTCTCTGATATGGTCTCTGGTATACCATTCTGCCTCAACCAAGGATGGCCCTTTTACGTTTGCTGCTGCTGCTTCTATACAAAGCTTGGGGGACTGGATCATTGCTGAGATTAAGTCCCCTGGGTCTAGGGCCCAACCCACTCATTAATATCCCTCTGAAATTTTGCCCCTTCCTAGGTGGCTACCATCAAATGTTGAGCTGTTCCCCCTGCTACTTCTAGCCCCTGCCAGAGCCCTGACTTCCTTTGATCTAAAGTATATGTCCCTTTCCCTCCTGAATGCCCTAAAAGGAATTTCATCTGTCTTCTTGAGACCTGCATCGGTGCTCCTAAGCATAACCTGTCCCTCGAGCTTGGGTTTTGGCAATACAAAAGCTAGGAGGGTAAGTCTGTGCACAACTTCTGCTTTTAGTCTTGGCAACAGGGGAGGAGGGATCCCCTTAGGCAAGGTAAGGAAGAATAAAAAAGCCTGGTTATCTCCTTGAAATGGAAGGGAGAAGCAAAAAACTTTGAGCAAGACACAGTTATCTCAAAATATGACGCTATATACTTGTCTATTTTTTTAAATTCTTTTAATGTTTACTTATTTGTATTTGAGAGAGAGAGCACGCGCGTGAGAGGGAGGCACACAAGCAGGGGAGGGGCAGAGAGCGAGAGATGGAGACACAGAATCCAAAGCAGGCTTCAGGTTCTGAGCCGTCAGCACAGAGCCGGCGCGGGGCCTGAACCCATGAAATGTGAGATTCGGACCCGAGACAAAGGCAGGTGCTTAACCGGCTGAGCCACTCAGGCACCTCTCTACTTGTCTATTTATGAGTCTTTTCCCTTCATTAAATTGCAAGTGCCTTGTAATATATTGCAGAATTTCATTTCCTAATATTTCAGTAGAGAGTGCAGATGTAACTCACAGTCTGGTCTAGGAGTACTCAGAAAGCATATAGAGGGAAGTGCTGCTACCCGAGCTAAATCTCAGTGGCGAGGAGGAATCCGTGACTAGGCTAGGTAAAAGAGTATTGGTATCCGGGGACCTGCATGGACAGTTTAGAGGTAAGACAACACCCTACTTTTTCAGATCTATATGTAGAGTATGACACTGAAAGTGTTGGTAAGGTCCAGGTAATGAAAACTGTCGATTGCCATGCTAAAGAGTTTGTACTTTATGTTATGACAAGGCAATACAGCATAGAAGTTAGGGCACAAATTCTGGAATGACTCTTGCCTGGCTTTGAATCTGGCTCCATCACTTATCAGCTCTGAGATCCTGTGATAATCATCTAACTTCTCTGGACCTCGGTTGCCTTATTATTATGGGTAAAATAGGATGACATCAGGACCTATCTCATAATGCTGTGGTGGGAATTAAGTGAATTAATACGGTGAAATGCTTTCAAAAGCACTGGCATACTGTGAGTCCATTGAATTGTGAGCTATTATTATAAATTATTCTCTAGGGCAATGGGAAGCTAGTGGAGTTTAAGTGGACATATTTGTGTTCTGAAAAGGTCACACTGACTACTGCATGGAAAATGACACGAATCTGTCGTGTTAGAAGATGGAAATGTATCAGGAGGTTATTGCAGTCAAGAGATGTTAAGGGCTAGGGTTAGGGTCGTGGCAATGAAGATGGAGTGATATGGATGGATCCCCAAGGTATTTAGGGAATGGAATCTTTACGATAGTGTGTGTGTGCATGTATGAAATGGTGGTTGAAGATAAATGAGAAAAAGGAATCTAGGATGACTCCTATGTTTCTATTTTAGGACATTGCTTGGGAAGTCAGGCTACCATTTGGTACTGGAAATAGAGGAAAGGAAAGAGATGATAAGTTACATTAATGTTTTGTGTATTCATAGTCCCCATGTATATTCATGTTCTTCGAGACAGAGAAAACCAAATTACATTGTCCATCAGTGTTTTGAAATCATATATGAAAGGATTATCTGGATATTTGAGGATAATCTGCATAAGTGGAAATTATCACTGTTCCAGGGAAGATACACTTTCTTCTGCTGTTCTTTGATAAGTGCTGGTTTGTTATTTACATAGCTCAAAAATATTATTATTTTTCTTTTTAGAGAGAGAAGCGCACATGTGCAAGTTGGGGAGGGGCATAGAGAGGTAGAGAAGGTTAAGCAGGCTTCACGCTCAGTGTGGAGCCTGACGTGGGGCCCGATCTCACAACCATGAGATCATGACCTGAGCCGAAACCAAGAGTTGGACACTTAATTGACTGAGCCACCCAGGCGCCCCTCAAAAATATTATTGAGAAGAATCCTTTGGTGACCGATGTTGCACAAGTATCAAGGTGCCCTGGTAGAGCACTGGTGAATTTATTTTGGATCAGCAGTCTGTCCACTTTCCAAAACCGGAGTCTTAAAGCCATAGCAATTCATTCATTCATTCTCCAAACACGTACTGCCTGCTCTGTGATAGGCCTTATGTTAATATAAAAGCAGAAGCAGTTCCTACTGTCACGGGCTTGACAATTAACCATAAATGATAGAGAGAGAGATGAATATTCCAGGCAGACGGAGCAGCATGTGCACAGGCCCTGTGGTGAGAGGGCAGAGCACAAAATAGGAGATTGTTTACAAAGTGTTTGTAGAAGTAGTCAAAGGCCACAATATTTAGGACCTTGAGGACTGAGTAAACAATTTTTATCTTTATCCCAAGATAAAGAGGAAGCCCTGAAGGATTTTTAGCAGGACAGTTGTATAATCGGATTTGCACTTGGAAAACAAAAGTCAGTCTGCCTGTAGTGTGGAAATAGAGCAGGGCCAGAGTAAAGTCAAGGAGATGAATTTAAGAAGCTATTGTAGGGGCCCCTGGCTGGCTTAGTCGTCTGTAGAACACGAGACTTTTGATCTTGGGGTCATGAGGTCAAGCCCCACCTGGGGCCTAGAAATTACTTTAAAAAATGTTTGTTACTGTCCATTGGTGATGGTTAAAAGCTCCTTTTTTTAAGGAGCTATTGTAACAGTCCAGGCAAATTATGATGGTGATTTAGACTAGCCTGAGAGGGATATGGATGGGTATAAGTAGTTTCAAGGGATGTTTGAAAAATGGATTGAATTTGATTGCGAATTGGACATAGGAGATATAGTATCAGGTGTCTAGGGTGACTGTGTCCTTGGTTTCTGGCTGGTGCTGTTGAATGGACATCACTGCTAACTAGCGAGATGGGACCACATCTTGAAAGTACGATGCCTCTGACAAGAGGACAGGGGAAGATCATGATTTTGCTGTTTGGCATTTTGCATTTGAGGTTGGGTTTGCGACTCCTCCATGAAGATCTTGAGAAAGCAATTAGATATACAAGTCTGGGGCTTAGAACACTAGTTCAGATGCGAGATACATGTTTGAAAGTCATTGTCATATTGATGGTAGTGGAAGATGTGGGAGCGGATAGTAGACAAAATCACCTAGAGAGAACATATTGGCAGAAGAAATGAGAGCCTCACAGAACTCTGACATGAAATATTAGGATACGTGAAGGATAAGCCTAAAAAGGAAATGAAAGGTGTAGCCAGAAAACTGGAAAGCTCTTGTCAGAAAAGCCAAGGGAGTAGTGTTTCAGGGATGGTGATAAACAGGTGAATACCACCAAGAGAGAAACAAGATTGGAATAAAAAATACTGACTGGATTCAGTAACCAGGAAGTCATTAGTTATTCTAGTGGGGCCTGTTTTAAGAGAGTCATGGATTGGTGGTGGGATGAAAGAAAAAAAAAACTAGAAGGAAATGGAATGATAAAGAGTGAGTGGGGGTGTGGAGAAAATACCAAGCATAGACAACTCTTTCTAGAAATTTGGCTGTGAGGAAGTATTGGAGCAGTGGCTGGAGGCAAATATGTGGGCAAGGTAGTTTATGTGTTTCAAGCTTAGGGAGTAAAGAGCATGTTTGAATGCAAATGGGATGTATCTGGCTGGGATGTATATCTGTACATACATCTTATGTATGTTGAAGATATTAAAGAGAGAAGGAAAAAATTAAATTGTAAGATTCTGATAACCTGAGCAGGGTATGTGTTTTATCTTAGATAGTAGGACATATACTTCCTTTATTGTAGCAGGAGGGAAGGAGGAAAGGACGTGGGGAATGTGTGGAATCAGGAAGATGAGAGAATTTCCATCTGACAGCTTAATTTTGTTTTTAAAGAGGCCGGGTCATATGCTGAGGTTGGAGGAGAGGGGGATGAAAGGATGGAAGATATCAGAAGAAGGTTTTCATTTTCAGTAATGGAATAAAGTTGAACAGAGACTTGTAATAGTGTTTTTGAGCAGTACTGTGGATTTATTTAAAATGGAATGTTAGGAATTTATCATGGAACTAGTCTATTATGGGACTTCTTCTATCAGTGACAGGCACAGAGGACACCTGAGAGTTTAATTCATTTAGATTTGGGATTTTCTTAGGAAAGTTATGATAAAAAAGCAGAAAGGCAAGTTTAGTTTGGGGTGTGGAAGCTAATCTAGATCACGTAAAGAAAGGACAAAGAGGCAAAATCTGATGGAGGAATTTGGAAAAAACCAGTCAGGTCTTTGCAAAGCAGAAAAATGATCAGAGTGGAAGTACTTAAAAACATACACTCGAAAGAAATGAGATTATGGGAAAATCATTTTATTTCTCTGGCCTCTGTTTTCTCATTTATATAGAAGCCATAGTAGAAACCAAGTGTGTGTGTGTGTGTAAATTTGTTTTCTATTTTTATTTGTTTAATGTTTATTTACTTTTGAGAGAGAGAGAGAGAGAAAGAGAGAGAGAGTGTGAGCAGTCAAGGGGCAGAGAGAGACAGAGACAGAATCTGAAGTAGGCTCCAGGCTCTGAGCTGTCAGCACAGAGCCCAACGTGGGGCTCGAACTCATGAACTTTGAGATCATGACCTGAGCCGAAGTCAGACACTTAACTGACTGAGCCACCCAGGCGCCCCTGTGGTTGTGTAAATTTGTACACACATCTCATTGTCTTTTGGTAGTCAGTATCAATAGATCAGGTGGGCCTAGTCGCTCCTTGAAGAGCATCCCACCCATTGCTAAGGAGTGAAGTGGAGTTGGGGTGTAGGAGGTATCAGTCATTCTAACTTTCCCATGGACACTCAGGAAAAGGAAGACAAAGCCATGTTCTAAAGGCATGATTCTATTACAAGTAGTTTTATTTTCCCTAGGCATGTTTGACTTTGCTCACCCAGCAGTGATTAATCTCTAATAATGGAATCAGCCTTCTGCCTCATCTAGTACTTTTGCAGGAAGAACAGTGTACGCTGTTGATAGAGTTAGTACTGATTTATTGAGAGGAAACTTGAACTCCAGGGCATCTTGATAATAACCATAGCATGTGGATGACCTGTCAATAACTGGAAAAGGAGAAGTTACATGTGATTAAAAATATGTGAGTGCATCGTCAGAACATCGTTCAGAACACTGTGACAGCACCTTGTGATCCTGGAAGTGCTGTGTTTCACAAGAGCAGTTATTATTAGCAGAACCTCCAGAGGGTCTTGGAGAGCCCTCTGGGACTTAGGTCCTCTTGTTGATGACTGTTAAGGACTTCAAAGCCCCTAGAGGGGGCCATTGAAATGTTTGTGGTTTTTTTTTTGTTGTTGTTTGTTTTTTGTTTTGTGTGTGTGTGTGTGTGTGTGTGTGTGTGTTTGTAAAAAGTTTCTGCTGCAGCACTTTGTGGTTATAATATTTGCAAGTGGGGTGGTTCCATATGTCCCCCCTCCCCTGCCACAAGTCTCTGGTTGGAGGCTTTAACCAAAGGAAGTGCCGCATAAGCTTAAATGTGGCCCTTAACAGGAATGAGCTTCTGACTCAAGCTATGTAGAAAAATGAGGGCTTGGACTGTATACTGCAAACTTGTTTCTTGGAAATTTGTGCTTAAAGGGTTATGAACTTTTCAAGTATTTTAATACACAGTGCTAAATACTTCTCTAATTCGATTATGGGTTTTGCTTAAATAAGAAAGTGGTTTATTTTGCTTTCACATGACTGTCTTGAGATAGCTACTCCAAGGCTGCAGGAAGAATATGCAGCTGTATTGCACGAGGTCAAGAGCCCTGGGCTACTCCGAACTCATTGTTCTGCCACACCTAGGGTGTTTCCCTCATCTACTTGATCAAAGGTGGCTCACTACCAAGTCCATATTCTATGCAGCAGGATGGAGAAAGGACGAGAGGGTAAGGGGAGAAAAGGTCCATTCTTTTTCTTTTTCTTTTCTTTTCTTTTCTTTATTTATTTGCTTTATATTTATTTGTTTGTTTGAGCCAGAGAAGGTGGGGGGAAGGCAAAGATAATCTTAAGTAGGCTCCACTCTCAATAGCGCAGGGCCCAACACAGGGCTTGATCTCACGACCATGACCTCATATGGTGACCTGAGCCAAACTCGAGTCAAACTTAACAGACTGAACCACCCAGGCGCCCCAAGGACCATCCTTTCTAAAGGCATGACCCAGAGATTGGAGATAACACTTCTGCTTACATCTTTTGGACCAGAACTTATGCACATGTCATGAGTACATGAGCACATGTAGCTGAAAAGATGTTCAGAAATGTTAGTCTTCATTTTGCGTGGACACAAACTGCATTAAAAATCCTCTGTGCTATGCCTGTTCATCCCTCTCCCGCACTGCAACCCCTGGCAACCTTTGATCATTTTATTATTTTTATGCTTTGGTCTGTTCCAGGATGTCATATAGTTGGAATCATATAGTATGTAGCCTTTTCAGATTGGCTTCTTTCACTAGGTAATAGGTATTTAAAGCTCCTCCATGTCTTTTTTTTTTACATTTTTTAAAAAATGTTTTTCATTTTTGAGAGAGAGACACATAGAGTGTGAGTGGGTGAGGGGCAGAGAGAGGGGGAGACACAGAATCAGAAGCAGGCTCCAGGCTCTGAGCTGTCAGTGCAGAGCCCGATGCGGGGCTTGAACCCATGAACCACGAGATGATGACCTGAGCCGAAATCAAGAGTCAGATGCTTAGCCGACTGAACCACCCAGGAGCTCCCCCTCCATATCTTTTCATGGCTTGATAACTCATTTCTTTTTAGCCCTGAATAATATTCCATTGTCCTGATGTACCATAGTTTATTTATCAATTCACCTACTGAAAGACATCTTGGGTTGCTTCCAAGTGTTGGCAATTATGAATAAAACTGCCATAAGCATCCATGCTCAGGTTTTTGTGGAGACATAAGTTTTTGACTTCTTTGGGTAAATACCAACAAGCGCGATTGCTGGGTGGCATAGTAAGAACATATTTAGCTTTGTAAGAAATCACCAAATTGTTTTCCAAAGTGGCTGTACTAGTCCCACCAGCGATGAATGATCGTTCCTGTTGCCCCACATCCTCTTTGTCATTTGTTGTTGTCGGCGTTCCAGATTTTGGCCACTCTAATAGGTGTGTAGTGAGTAACTATTTTTTTTTTTTGACCGCTCCTTAAGTACATTTGAGGGTAGGGAGCACTGTGTTTTGCTTGTTTTCGTATCTGAAGCCTTGAGTGCAAAATGGATGCTCAGGAAATGTCTTTGAAATGAAGATCTGGATGGATGCCTATGACCCTGTCAGCACCAATAAAGCAATCAAAGGACAGGTTAGAAAAATAGAGACTCTGAGGTTCCATTTTGATGAGAGGACTCTCAAGTCACTTAGGAAATATTGTCTAACCCAGGCTCAAAAGCAGCTGTCAAAAACAGTGAGAGGGGCGCCTGAGTGGGTCAGTCAGGTGAGCGTCTGACTCTTGATTTTGGCTGAAGTCACGATTTCAGCGTTTGTCAGTTTGACAACTCTGCACTGACAGCCTGGAGCCTGCTTGAGAGTCTCCCTCTCTGCCCTTCCGCCACCCATGCTCTCTCTGTCTCAAAATGAAAAGCAAAGACCAAAACAAAACAAAAAAGACAATGAGAAAGTGGGTAGGTAGGCAGACCCGTCACTTAGGATTATGAAGTGGATTTAGTTAGAGCTTTTAAGTAGATGATTATAAAGAACCAGTTCTCTTAAAGCAGGAAATTCATTTTTAGGAAGGGCAATAAATCAACTGAAAAACAATTAATCTCTGCCTGCATACAAGTACAAAAATAACTTTTCTTTTCTGTCATAAGCACTTAAAATTTTTTTAAACATTTATTCATTTTTGAGAGAGAGAGAGACAGAGCATGAGTTGGGGAGGGGCAGAGAGAGAGGGAGACACAGTATCTGAAGCAGGCTTCAGTCTCTGTGCTGTCAGTACAGAGTCCGACCTGGGGCTCAAACTCACGGACCATGGGATCATGATCTGAGCCAAAGTCTGAAGCTTAACAGACTGAGCCACCCGGGTGCCCCCATCATAAGCACTTTTAAAAAGTAAGCTTACAAGGTTACAAAACTGGTTTAATCTTCAAGTGATCATGGAAAGTATTATTCTGAAGCCAAAGAACTAAAGTGTATTGAGAAGAGAGAATGTTCCAGTGTTTTAAAAATGAAGGGAAGGACAAACAAAATAAGATAAAAATAGAGAGGGAGGCAAACTGTAAGAGACTCTTAACTATAGAGAGCAAACTGAGGGTTGATGGAGAGGAGGTGGGTGGGAGATGGGCTAGACAGGTGATGGGCATTAAGGAGGACCCTTGCTAGAATGAGCACTGGGTGTCATAGGTAAGTGATGAATCACTAAATTCTCCTGAAACCCAATATTGCACTCTATGTTAACTACCTAGAATTTAAGTAAAATTTTGGGAAAAAATTGGAGCACCTGTGTCCCTTTATAGCAAACTCCTTAGCAGAATTATCTAAACTCATTGTCTCCATTTGCCCATCCATTCTTTCCTGAACCCACTTTAATCTGAGATTTGTTCCAGATATTCCACTTGTTCTCTTATCAGTGTCACCAATTATTTCCCATTTGCCAAATCTATTAGACCATTCTGAGGCCTCATCTCACTTGTCCTATCAGCAGCTTTTAACATCGTGTATCACTCTATCCTTGAACCATTTTCTTTACGTGGTTTCTGGGGCACCAAAAACTCTAGGTTTTCCTCTTACCTCCCTGGCCTCTCCTGAGTCTCCCTTGTTGATACATCCTCATTCTTTGACCTCTATGTATTAGAGTGTCCCAGATCTCAACCCTTGGTTCTCTTTTCTTTATTTCATCTACTTTATAGTACACCCTAGAGGACTTCAATTGTTCATGTGGCTTTAATACTATCTTTATATACTGGTGACTGTCCAGTATATATCTATAGCTCTGGTCTTTTCCTTAATCTCCAGAGTCAAATATCCAACTGCCTATTCATCTTCTTCCCTTGGATGTTTAGTTAGGCAGCTTAAACTGAAACATCCAAAGCTGAACTCTTGTCCATCATCCCCAGGCCCCATAAACAATGATCTAGTTGCCCATGACAAAAATAGAGACATTGTCCTCTGATACTCTACACTCAGTCCATCAGTGGATCCTATCAGCATCTCCACTGCTATCAGCTTGATCCATGTCACCATCAGCTCTAACCTGCGTTATTTCTTCTACCTTTTCCTTCCATACAGAGTAGCTTTTGAAAATGTAAGTTATGGGGTGCCTGGGTGGCTCAGTCGGTTGAGCGTCCGACTTTGGCTCAGGTCACGATCTCACGGTTTGTGGGTTCGAGCCCCGCATCGGGCTCTGTGCTGACAGCTCAGAGCCTGGAGCATGTCTTCAGATTCTGTGTCTGCCCCTCTCTCTGACCCTCCCCTGCTCATGCTGTCTCTCTCTCTCTCTCAAAAATAAAATAACACATCAAAAAAAAGAAAGAAAATGTAAGTTACATCATGTCACCATACTCACCGCTGTCCAATTGCCTCCCATTTTACTAAAATAAATGGGAAATTCATTACCATGGCCTACAGTCTGCCTATCTTTATGAGATCATCTAACCTTTTCTCTTTCCTATTGCTAGAACTACTAAGCTGATTCACACCTCAGGGCTTTTGATTGTGTGGTTCCTTTTACCTGGAAGATTCTTCTCCTGCGTCTTTACCTGATTCACTTCCTCACTTCACTGAAGTCCTTAATGCCACTTTTTCAGAGAGGCATTCTGACCATCTTATCTAAAAGGAGTCCTCATTTCTCTCTTTCTTATTATCCTGCTTTATTTTTCTTTATAGAAATTATAATTAGAAATTATAATTATCTGATACATTTATTGTCTGTCTCCCACACCAGGAAGTTAGTTCCAACAGGGCAGGTTTTTTTCTCTCATTCACTGTTGCATCCCTCATGCCTGGACGGTTGCCTGGCATGTGGTAAGCTTCCAAAACGAATTGGTAAATAATGAATACACAATAGAACTATTTATATGTTTTTGTTAACATTCTTTCCTATAATGGATGGTACTATATATGGTATAATTTCATATTTTCATGTATTTACAATTGATGCCTCATGGACATGAAGGAACATACTGGTAGAATGAATAATCTCAAAGGCATATAAAACCTGCTATTATTGGACAATTGTACATTTTGTATTCTGTTTTTACTTAATTGGAGGGGGTGGGGCACACTCTATTATTTACTTTTGAAGTTGTTACGCGAAGTGAATGTTTTGAGTACACAGTGTTTGCTTGCTGACAAGTGTTTGGGAGCCTCTGGGAATGAGGAGAAGTGTGTTGAACAAAGGAGATCGTTTTCCTAGTTCCAGAGAAGTGGTGCCTTTCAAGATAACTGCATTGCTCTACAGCCATGACTTCAGTTGAATAGCATGTAAGGTATATTTCATAATAGCAATTTGACCAGTTCTAAGAAGTGGATGAAGTGGGGGATTTTTTTTAAAGAGTTGTAAAAGCCTGTTGGTGGTTTGTTGGGTGGGATTATGAACTAATAAAGCTCTGATCAGCTCAGATTAGGGACTGGCTCTGAAATGTGTAAATTGCTTCATGAATTAGCACTGTAAACTCGTTAGCTGGAAGAACTCAGGATGTCATATTGGAAAGCATAAAAAAAGAGAATTAGGGTATAAATTTTTTTTATGTCTTTATTTTATTTTGAGAGAGAGAGACAGAGAGTGAGCAGGGGAGGGGCAGAGAGAGAGGGAGACACAGAATCTGAAGCAGGCTCCAGGCTCCGAGCTGTCAGCACAGAGCCTGATGCGGGGCTTGAACCCACGAACTGTGAGATCGTGACCTGAGCCGAAGTCAGTGCTTAACTGACTGAGCCACCCAGGCACCCCAAGAATTAGGGTATAAGATGACTTACCTATGTTTTACAAGATTCATTGGATGTATTTCATAAATATCAATACACAATGTTAGAATGTAATGTCATCAAGGACAAAAATATAATCATGTTATATAGAACCAGTTGTTAAAGTGATACTTATTGAAAAGAGATCCTACCGGTATTTCATTGGTCAGCGATTGTTACCATTCAGCATGTGTCTAACGTTTCCGTGTGTTCCTGCGGCAAATGAATTACACTTGACTAGTGGCAAGAATGATGAATCTGTCTCATTCTAAGTGTGTGTGTGTGTTCGAAAGTACACAAAGTCATCTTCAGCATTCTTTCTGAACTACTCCATGGCAGAACAAATTATTTGCTACTTATTCCCTAAATGAGATTTGACTCACCACTAGTTCATATGCTGACTGTACTATTACTGAGCCATGTATTGATCTCAGCATGTTGTCAGACCTCAGGGTCTGGCAGGTTCCAGAGGTGCCAATTATGATGCTGAGTCATGGCCATGTGCCAGAATCTATGAATAGACATTTGTACATGTTGGATGGTGTCCTTGAAACGAGATTAGTTATTCAGGAAACTAGGGCTTTTGAGTCACATCCTGAAACCATGGAGGGATAGACAGCGGATTAACTGATGAAGCAGAGTGATATCCCAGGGATAACTGGTATGAGAGGAAATCGAGCTTCGCTAAAGTGAGATTAGTTGAAAGACAGAATTCTATGTTGAAAGGAGCACAGTCTTTCAGAATCAGATATACACCTCTTCTCTTGCTTAAGTTATATGAGCTTGAGTAATTGTTTAACTTTTCTGAGCATCAAACAACTCATTTGTAATATTGGGATAATAATATAGTAACTATCAATGTTTGTGAGACTTAATTGAGCTAATCAGTATTAAGCATCTGGCACAGAGCTTAACGCCTGGTAAGAGCTTAAAAAACTATACGTCCCTATTATTATATTTTCTAAATCTCCTGGCAAAGTTGGAGCTAGAGCCCAGATCTCCTGGTCTGTGCGCCTTCTCAGGTAAGACCATATAAATTGTGTCACCCACAGATGACATTTATGCCTTTGCAGTCCCTCCACTTTTCCATTGTTCTCTCCTCAAGCTCTACTTCTCTAGAGACTTTCCCATTTTTTCTCCCAACCCTATTCTTATTGCTTTGGCTGTTTTTTTGTTTTAGACACTTGAAATAATGGGAATGGAAGGTATCAAATTTTATAACACTGATTTTGTCAGTCCGATGGCAACATAAATAACATGGCCATACTTTTTTGTATATGTTTTTTAAGAAGTCATCTGAGTGACATTGTAAAACTCCATTCATTATTTTCTACTAAATAAGTATTTGTCTCTGTAACTTGGTCACTGCCTTTACAAACAAAACAACGACCTGTGGTCATTTCAGATACTTTGGAATAATTTTTCTGTATTTCTTTGTCAAGGTAGAAAAGGAACTTTTCTACAAAGCCATATTATGTAAGTGACTGCATTCTTAGCCTTGCAACATTTTTCTGTCCCTTACTTCTTTGACCTTGCCTTTCAATACAGATTCGTACCAGCTGTGAGATCTTGTGCAAGTCACATTACTTCTCTAAGCCTCAATTTTACTGATCGTAAATATGTAATACCAACCTTATATAGCCACAGATTTGTCGAAATAATTCAATACATTTTTTGTAAACTGTAAAAAGATAAGCGAATGCATGAGATTAATTGTTATTAAGACACATGTCAGTAAATGCAACTAATGTATCAACAAGGGTGGTGGAAGTTGGAGGTTAGTAATAAGGGTCTACTTATCAACTGTGGACAGGTCAATTTTGCTGAATTAGTAGGAGCAATTGTGTAGGGTTGCAACAAGTTATTTTCACATTGTTGATTAGTAGCAAGGTGCTCAGAAGCAAACTCCTCTTAAGCATACAGAGCAACTTAACTATTCTCATAGTACATTCACAGACATTGTCTCATTTAAGCTTCAGCCCAAGTCCACCAGGCTGGTATCATTACCTCCACTTTATAGATGGAAACTGAATTACAATTTACCTCCAAGAACCTCACACCATTGTGCCTTTTATTACAAGTTCCTCAGCTATGTATCTATTTGTTTATCCAAAGATTAATTAGTCCTGTGGGCTTTTACATACATTGCTATGATTCTGAATTTGCTTTAGTTGCTTTTTGCCCCACCCATAAGCTCCCCCGTTTTGTGATTTGTAGAATCTGTATTCTGGCCTGCTGGCTATTTCAGGAGCACCTATCTATTTTTTTTCCAGTGTGCTTGATTATAAGACAGGAAGGGGAAGTATTAGAGATTCTAATTAATGTCTCCAAAGTGGAGAAGAGAAAGAAAAGAAGACCTGTGATAATTGCCTATGATAATTCATTTCTTGAGAAACCGTATTATTGGTAAGTACCTGGAGTTTCTCCAGTTATGCAAGGATTATCCCAGCCAGCTCCTAGAACAAGGGGATTACATAGCATGGCTTTCAAGAGATGGAAGTGAGGCTGAAAACAGGAAATAGTTTAGGCTTGCCATTCCAAAGGAGATTCTCAGCAGGAAATTGTTTAAGCAATAGTGTTGTGTGAAACTGAATGAGTAGAAACTGGAAGCTGCCATCAACATTGATTTTAGGAACGGAAAATGCCTAGTGTAGTGCTTATCATCAAGGGCTTTGGTACTAGACTGGATTCAAATCCAAGCTTCACCATTTAGGGTCTCCGTGACTTGCAGGAAATTGTTTAATTTCTCTGTGTCTCTGTTTCTAGTCTTTAAAATGGGAATGAAAATAGTGCATCCATCCAATGCTGACTATGAGTATTATATGATATGTGTGTAGAATGCTTAGCACAGAGCAGTGCCCGGGATGCTGTGAATGCTGAATAAATAGTAGGAGGATTGTTGCTATTATGGATATTGTGACACGTCACTTGCACCTTGTATCTTTGAGAAGATTTACCTGGAATAGTATGTGGCAGAACAAAGGTGCTCAGTGAAAGCTTGTCAAATTACTACTCCGCCAAAAATGTTGTGCTGATAAAACTGTGTTGATGGTTTGGGTGGTGAGAGTATGTTGACCAAGGTTCAGGGGATATTCTGGTAAGATAGGTGCAGGCAGCCTTCTTATAACAAGAACATTTATTTTCCAGTCAGTGAAAAGGGCTCATGAGAACTGGTCTTCGGTCCTAGCTCTGCCATCCACAAGTTGTGTGAGTTTGGACAATTCACCTTTCTCTCTTGGTATTTCCTCCTTTTTCAAAACAAAGAGTTACAGCTAGATGGGTGGTTGTTAACTGTGGGCTGGGGATGGAGAGTATAGCAGAAACTATTTTAAATTTTGTGTGTCTGCATTTTCGTCCCCCATCTTCCCTTTGTCCTTAGGTCTTTCCCTCACTTGTGAAAAATTCTGTTTTTCCTGGTAACCATATAGTATATAAAGTACTTCACTACACAAGCGCCAATCTTGTAACCCAGAAGCCAAGGAAAGAGTTGTCTTCATGTTCATTCGTGTGGGAAAGTCTGAGTGGGACCCTAAGTGTAAATCAGGGAACTCCCTTCTAGGTTTATAGAAAAGTGGCTCTGGAAACCAGCTATTCCATTTCCTACCTTTGCTTAAAGGCACTGGGCTGGTCTAGGAAATGCTATTTGATAGCCTGAGTCAAATGTCAGTAGCCTATAAAGAGCGTAGAAGCAAGGGATTTTTAAAAAAGACTTTTATTTATTTATTTTTGAGGGGGGGAGGGGCAGAGAGAGAGGGAGATAGAGGATCCGAAGCAGGCTCTGCACTGACAGCAGAGAGCCCAACGCAAGGCTTGAACTCACGAACCGTGAGATCATGACCTGAGCCAAAATCAAGAGTTGGGTACTTAACTGACTGAGTCACCCAAGCTCCCCAAAACAGGGGCTTTTTAACTCTTACCATTTGTACTGCATGTGACACAGGGCTATGAAATATGTAGGGACAGATTGATATGGGAGAGAGAACTTCCTGATCTCCCTGGGAGCAGTTTAAGGGAGTTCTGATCGTCTTAGTCCTTATTGGGAATATGAAAGGACTTCCCTGTGTCAGACCTATTGCTGGGTCCGAAAGTAACCAGTGTGTTCAGCTCAATCCATGAGAACAGCTCTGTGGGAGATCTGTTGACCAGACCTACCAACTACGTACAGATGCTTCAGAGGACAGTAAAGGGTTTGCACGTGGGGAGGGAGGAGTTGAGGAGAGAGATTTATTGGACCTCAGTAAGAGAAATGCTGTTCCATTATGCTTTTATGAGACATAGAAAAAATAGCATGGTATTGATTCAGCCTGGCTAGCTAATTGAAGGGAGACTTAAATACTGGAGTCCCAGAGGAAAAGCTTTCATAATCATCAAACTTGTGGGATCCAGCATAATAGGGTGGAAATACACTGGATTAGGAATCATATTTCTGTCCTACTTCACCCCGGCTGGTAACTTGCTGTGTAATCTTGAGCAAGGCTGAGTTTTACTTCCCAATATATAAATGTGACTGGGCTAATGTCGCCAGTACACATGCTGACTTTAACAGTTGGATCCCAAGATTCGATGATGTAATAATTGAACCCTACCAACATTAGAACTTTACAGATCGGCCAGGTAGGTTGAAGAGGGTGGTACAGGACAGAGGCTCTCTCCTGCTTGGTGAATTTATGTAGGAGAAAAAGAAGGTAATCCCTGAATGTTGGAATAGTGATCTTTAGTCCTTAACTTCCTGTGAAATTGTTGGTTCCAGGAATATAGACTCAAAGAGAAGTACAGAACTGGGAGTAGTGATTTTTCTTTGAAAGGAGAGTGGTTTTTAATTAAGTGGGTATGTGGAGACATGACTCCTTTAAATTCTGATCGAGCCACCAGTATCCTTCAAGAAAGTAAAGATTTTTAAGTTGTATTCTATGACAGTGAAGTGTTGTTTTAAGAAAGGGGTGAAAAGTGAGATTTGCCTTTTAGAGAGGTCATTTTTGCTGTGTGTGGTATGGAGAATGGTTTGGAGGCAGGAAAGACTGGATGGTGAGATCCTGACCATAAGATCCTCATCTTGGAAGGAGTAGTGGTAACGAAGAGGTTGTATGGGAGAGGGAGGAGTTGAGGAAAAGGCCCAGGTTTCTGGTTGGGGCAACTGTGAAGATGATGGTGCTATTTGCTGATGCAGGAAACAGGGAAAAGTGGAACAGATAAGGAGCAGAGGACAGTGATTTAATATTTATGAAGAAATGGAGCAAAGAGATATCTGAGGCTTTAGTGTATAGTTTCTATGCTTTCTTACTAGTTAGATCACTTTCAAATACTTTTTAATCTCCAAAAAGAGTCTATGTATCCGTATATTTTCTTTGTTGCTAGGAGAGAGGGTTGCTATGGAGATAGATGGCCTCACAATTCCCACTGTGAGCCAATTACACTCTGGTGGGTCTGTCTCAGTCAGTCTTCAGGCTGAAGCTATTTGAAGTCACCCTATCCTGGCTCTACCATGTTATGTACCGAAAGGTCTCTTGATGTGGGGCGCGTATGAGGGGATATGGGGTGTTTTCGTACATTCCTTTTGCCTTTTTCCTTCCCTTGTGGAAAAATGAAACCAGAATCCTCCCTTTCCAGTTTTGCAGTTCCAAACTTGATTGTTTTGGTTTGCATGTTCAAAGGGGCAGTTTTTTTTCAAACCCTGGAAGAAAGCGTACAGAGTTTCCAAATGTATTTTTAATTACATTTAGCCATTTGGTTGTTCGAAGTATGGTTAAAGTTAAATGTTGTATTTTTCCTTCTCAGGGTGGCTATCGAATCTTGGAGAAATGGCTTTCGTTCATGTGGATGTCATATGCTTCTATACCCTGCTGATTTGTGCAGTATTTAGCTCTGTGTCTTCAAATGCTGAGATTAAAGGTAAAGCAACAATGGAGTACTTTTAAAATTTGGGCTATTAACCATCTTTTCAGCCTACCCTGTTAAAGCGCATAGTAAGTAGACGGATTGTTACTGGAAATATTTCAGGAAGTCCATACACAAAAGATACGTTCTTACTAGTCAGCCTCACATATAAGGTACTTAATGATAACGAACATTTTGCAGAGTGAAAGCCAAGCTAAAAAACACTTTTCCATACCTTTTTTGTGTAGTCTTCTAAGAAATAGGTTACTTATCTGAAGCCTCACTGCCTGGTACTCAACTAACTGGAAACTTTCCTTATTTGTTATCCTTAACTGTTAAGACAATTAGATAAATATGACAAATACACAGATTTAAGTAAAATTTAAAAATGAACACAGAGTTATTAAATCATGTCTACTGAATCTTTCTTACTGCAGAAGGTAATCAGAACAATGTATTTCACAAAGATTTCTAACCAGAAGAGTTGAAGCGGTAGGATTGTCATTTCATCCTCAGTAGAAGACCTTCGTTATTGGTACATGGGTGTCCCAATATCAAATTATAATCTGTGCCACAGTTTCTTTTTGTGGATTCTTCACCTCAATAAGTATTATGAAATTAAGCATTAAAACAAACACATGGGCCGAAATGAAAGGAAATTATTAGCAGAAAGGCAACATGAGGGCATTACTATAGTACTATTAAGATTTGCTAGTAATAGAAAAGTTTATAAATTGTTTATTTGGTTTTTATCTTTTTAAAAAAAATTTAATGTTTATTTATTTTTGAGAGAGAGACAGAGCATGAACGGGGAGGGGCAGAGGGAGAGGGAGACACAGAATCCGAAGCAGGCTCCAGGCTCTGAGCTGTCAGCACAGAGCTCAACACAGGGCTCGAACCCACAAACCTTGAGATCACCACCCGAGCCAAAGTCGGAAGCTCAACCTACTGAGTCACCCAGGCTCCCATGTTTATTTGCTTTTTAAGTCACCACATGGGGGCGCCTGGGTGGCGCAGTCGGTTAAGCGTCTAACTTTGGCTCCGGTCCTGATCTCACTGTTCGCGGGTTCGAGCCTCGCATTGGGCTCTGTGCTGACCGCTGGGAGCCTGGAGCCTGCTTCGGATTCTGTGTCTCCCTCTCTCTCTCCCCCTCCCCGCTCATGCTCTCTCTCTGACTCTCAAAAATGAATAAATATTAAAAAACTTTTTTTTTAAATCACCAGATGGAGGAGCCATTGCCAAGCACTGTTCCTTACCTCCCCCCCCCCCCCCAAATAAAATGGGCTTTTTCCTGATGCCACTCTGCTCAGCTGCCTGACAGTTTTTCTTAAGTCCTTCCAGAGAATGGCCCTGGTTGGCCATACTCTAGGAATAGCTATGAACTTTAGTTGGCTAGAGGGTTCAGTTAACCAGAATTGAACAAGATCTGCTTGTTATAATTCTTAAGGCATTTAGCCATAGTAGTCATGTTTTACATTTTCTATCCGTTTTGTATGTGAGTGCCAGGATGTTAGATGTATATAGTAAACACTGAATTAATGCTGATCGGTTCTTGCTATTAGACAGATTTACGTAATAAAGTGCTCCAATCCTAGGGCAAATTCTGGTCCATATCACCACAGAGATAACTCCATGTTGAATTTCTTGTATCTGTGAAAACTTAGTACCTAGCCAGGCACAGTCATATTTGCATATAGCAGTAATCTAGACTTTAAAACAGCTTTATTGATATGATTTACATAACATAAAACCCACCTTTTTTTTTTTTATCTTTGACACATTTTATGTTTTTTAACTTTATAGTTTATTGTCAGGTTGGTTTCCATATAACACCCAGTGCTCTTCCCCACATGTGACCTCCACCGTGACCATCACCTCCCTTTACCTTTCCCCCTTCCCCTTCCACCCTCAGTTTCTTTTCAGTATTCAAGAATCTCTCATGATTTGCCTCCCTCCCTCTTCCTAACTCTTTTTCCCCCCTTCCCCTCCCCATGGTCCTCTGTTGGGTTTCTCCTGTCAGACCTATGAGTGCAAACATATGGTATCTGTCCTTCTCCGCCTGACTTATTTCACTTAGCATGACCCCCTCGAGGTCCATCCACGTTGCTACGAATGGCCAGATTTCATTCTTTCTCTTTGTCATGTAGTCTTCCATTGTATAGATAAACCACATCTTCTTGATCCATTCATCAGTTGATGGACATTGAGGCTCTTTCCATGATTTGGCTATTGTTGAAAGTGCCGCTACGAACATTGGGGTACAAGTGCCCCTATGCATCAGCACTTCTGTATCCCTTGGGTAAATCCCCAGCAGTGCTATTGCTGGGTCATAGGGGAGATTTATTGATAGTTTTTTGAGGAACCTCCACACTGTTTTCCAGAGCGGCTGTACCAGTTTACATTCCCACCAACAGTGTACGAGGGTACCCGTTTCCCCACATCCTCGCCAGCATCTATAGTCTCTTGAGTAAAACCCACCCTTTGAAAGTATACTGTTCAGTGGTCTGCAGTATATCCACGGAGTTGTGTAGCAGCCTAGCAGCCCCAGTTACTCAATTCCAGACTATTTGTATCCCTCCAAAATAAATCAAATATTTCTTCAGCAGTCATCTGTGATTCTTTCCTTCCACCAGCCCCTGGCAACCACAAATTGACTTTTGTCTCTGTGGATTTGCCTATTCTGGGTATTTCACATACATTGGTCTTATGTGATCTTTTGTGACTGACGTCTTTCAGTTAGCTTAATGTTTCTGAGGCTTTTCCATGCTGTAGCATGTATCAGCACCTCATCCTTCCTTATGGCTGATAACATTCCAGTGTATAGATGTACTACAGTTTCGTTCTCCATTCACCAGCTGATGGACATAGGGAAGTAGTCTAGACTTAGCAGTTTTTGTCATAAGATACAGGAAAAACAGTAAACATATTTTATTGATTTTATTTCAGTTGATCCTCCTCAGGATTTTGAGATAGTAGACCCTGGATACTTAGGTTATCTCTGTTTGCAATGGCAACCTCCACTGTCTCTGGAAAACTTTGAGGAATGCACAGTAGAATATGAATTAAAATACCGAAACATCGATAGCGAAGACTGGAAGGTAAGTAAAGTGTTACACGGCAATATCAGTGCGATTATGAGGAGCTTTCTTTTGATCTTTAATGTCCCTGTCCATTCTAATTCCTGTCTCTCCATAGCTATTATTAAGAAATAAGAAGGTGCCGGGGCACCTGGGTGGCTCAGTCGGTTAAGCGTCCGACCTCGGCTCAGGTCATGATCTCACAGTTGGTGAGTTCGAGCCCTGTGTCGGCCTCTGTGCTGACAGCTCGGAGCCTGGAGCCTGCTTCAGATTCTGTGTCTCCTTGTGTCTAGCCGCCCCTCCCCCACTCACGCTCTGTCTCTCAAAAATGAATAAATGTTTAAAAACATTTAAAAAAAAAGAAAGAAGAAGGTGCCATGCCTGCTGCTATCTCCTGTGCATCCTTCCACATCTATTTTCATCCCACCCCGTATTAAGACCACCATTATTAGTACAGGGGAAACAAAATACTTGGTCCCACCCATGGCATATGGACTTGAAGAATACTTACACATTTTATTGTATTTTCCAGTTACTTCCATGCTTCTATCTGGGCCTTATGTATGCTACTGGACTGTGTGTGACCTTTCTCCTTGTAAAAATTATGCCTCTTTTATCTTTGTACTGGCCCCATAGAACACAGCATAGTCCTCTGCATATATTATAGTAAGTGTTCAGTGAACATTTATTGACTTATTAACTACATAGTCAGGCGTGTTCATTCAAACATTTTTGTTTTACGAACCATACCGCTACCTTCCTCATTCAGTGAGGTAGTTTCAAGAGACACCTCAAATCAAACATTTTTTTCTGTTTGTTTATTATTGAGACAGAGAGAAGCAGGGCATGAGCGGGGGAGGGGCAGAGAGAGAGGGAGACACAGAATCTGAAGCAGGCACTTGGCTACGTTTTGGGAACACGAAGATAAATGACATGATTGTAGCCCTCCTGGAGCTCACAATTTGTCTGGTTTATCCCCAGTTTCCTTCGAGATTTTACTGTATATGATTCCTGAAGTGTTCATGTGATATTTGAAATGTGATAAGTCGTTTGTCATGTAATATGCATATGGTATCTGAAAAATTCTCTTGATTTCAACTTTGTGATAGCACAAGTTCCTGCTGTAGAGGCTCTTTTCCAGAAGCTTTGGGGGTTATTTTGGTTTTCTTTCGTTTCTGTTGCATTGGTTTTTGTTTGCTTGTTTTTAAATAGGCTCTACGCCCAACGTGGGGCTCAGACTCACGACCCCAAGATTAAGAGTCTCATCCTCCACCATCTGATCCAGCCAAGTGTCCCTGGGGTGTTTTTGAATAAGATTTTAAAATTCAAATGATCTCATCGAATGATATAATATGCACAAATGAGCTCTGCCAGGACTGTATCTAGGACGTTGTATTAGATAATCATTAGGAAGTTCTTAGATACTCAGAACTCTCCCGGGTGACTTTTTGACCATAATATAATAATGTGGCTCATGATACTGTCACTGCTTATAAGCTTAACTTTGTCTCATCTCCTTATCAAACAGACTATCATTACCAAGAATCTACATTACAAAGACGGGTTTGATCTTAACAAAGGTATTGAAGCAAAGATACACACACTTCTGCCCCCGCACTGCACAAATGGATCAGAAGTTCAGAGTTTATGGTCAGAAGCTACTTATTGGACATCACCACAAGGTTAAAACAAAGCTCTCTTTTCATACTGAATACTGTCAGAACAATCCATACGGGACAGAAGGCCCCTCAACTCTTACACACCAGATTGGATGTATGGGTGGAAGTGTGGCCACAAATAGAATTCTTTTTAGGAGTGGGTGACCGGCCTTTTTGAATCCTTTTAATCAGCAAACCCATCTTGTTAGCCTAATACAGTTCCAAGTTTGGGGATCATATTAGTAAATATGCATGTGAGTATTTTCTCAACTGCTCAGAGTATCCTAGAATTATTAATTTAGTACTTTTGCAGATGCTTACACTAGTATCATTAAATGAGCCCTCAAAGAGTTTTGATTCTGCATGCCCCACCTGCAGTGAAGTGATTTCTAACAACTTCCTTTTGGAATATTCCTGATTATGTTGATTACTAAAAGAAATGGAGAGGTCAAAAAAATGAGTTAAAATTGCATAGCGACTTCCCAAGTGAGTCATCACCGTGCCTTTCAAGCATTCACATTTCGTTCATTCCTTAGGAAATCAGGAAACTAAGATTCAGGAAATGGATTGTGTATATTACAACTGGCAGTATTTACTCTGCTCCTGGAAACCTGGCATGGGTGTCCGTTTCAATACCAGTTACCAATTGTTTTACTGGTAAGTATTTTTATAATAAGAATTCCATATTAAGAACATATCTACAAAAATTAATTGGCAGTATGAGTAATTGGATTTTCACTAAAGCAAATATATTATTCTTCAGAGCTGTATTTATGATGAAGGCTGCTTACAGTTATTTGGAATTTTCAATGGGAATAAGTGGGTTTAGGCTGTAGCTACTGGAAGGCACTCTGTGGGTGATATAAGGAATGCAACATTGCTCCTGTACTGGATTAAAGTTTGTATTCTTTAGATATATAGGATTATAGCCTAAAAAGTTTTGCCATATTTTATACTCGTGCCTTTTAAAAAGCAGGTACTTGTTAAAACTGGATCCTTTTCCTTTTTTTTTAAAATGTTTTTATTCACTTTTGAGACAGAGACAGCGTGAGCAGGGGAGGGTCAGAGAGAGAAGGAGACACAGAATCCGAAGACAGGCTCCAGGCTCTGAGCTAGCTGTCAGCACAGAGCCTGACACGGTACTCAAAGCCATGAACCATGAGATTGTGACCTGAGCCGAAGT
>CM053579.1:30174413-30207522 GCA_028646485.1 Cryptoprocta ferox
TTTTAACTAGGAGTAAACTAGTTTAAGAATCTTGTTATAACTCTCTCAACAATATTCTTGGTTTTCTGACTGTCACTAAAGAAAATATGCTAGTTCTTTTTGGGGGGAACCCTATTTTAATCAGTACTTTCCTATGCTTTCAATTTTCAAGAGAACAGAAATCTTTTTTTTAAAGTTTTTTTTTTTTTTTTTTTTTTTTGAGAAGGAGAAAGGAAGCACGAGTGGAGGAGGGGCAGAGAGAGAGGGAGGGAGAGAATCCCAAGCAGGCTCTGCACTGTCAGCACGGAGCCCAATGCGGGGCTCGAGCTCACAAAATGTGAGATCCTGACCTGACTTGAAATCAAGAGTACACTTGGTTTTGAGTGTCTAGTACTATGCCTAATGAGTATTTTTCCAATTAATATGTCATCAGTAAAAGCATATGCCATTCACTTCCATTTCTGACTTAAAGTGACTTATGATTAAAAAGACATAAATTAAATAACAATATAAACTAAAAAGTCTTTAAAAAAATTTTTTTAACGTTTATTTATTTTTGAGAGGGAGAGAGAGACAGAGTGCGAGTGGGGGAAAGGCAGAGGGAAAGGGAGACACAGAATCCAAAGCAGGCTCCAGACTCTGAGCTGTCAGCACAGAACCCGACACGGGACTTGAACCCACAGGCTGCGAGATCATGACCTGAGCCGAGGTCGGATGCTTAATTGACTGAGCCACCCAGGCGCCCCTAAACAAAAAAGTCTTGAGACAGGGGCAAGATATTACTGTGCTTTACAGTATACTAGCTTTATCAACAGAAGCTACTGATAATTATTCAAACGTGAAGGAAATTAATTCAGCATTGCTCTTTAGGTATATAGATATGTAAATACGTATATAGACGTAGATACAGACAGATACTGGCATCTATCAATCATTCATTTCTTTTCATATTGTTCCATTATAATAGAATCCCTGTTTGGCTATTATCTCCCTATTATATTGCTATCCTTGTTCTCTTTCATTCATTAAATATTTATAAAGCACCTAATATGTGTCAGACTTTTTCAGGCATTGGAGATACAGCAGTAAAAATCCCTGTCCTTACAGAGTTGATATTTTATTTTCATATTGAATAGAGATAAGAATAAAGAAGCCAACTGCATTATATAATTACTACGGGCTATGAAGAAAAAGCAGGTAGAAAGGGAGAACTCAATTAACCAAGAGTTGTATGGAATCAGAAAGAACACATACTGGTTCTGTTATTCATTTTGGTCACTGGTATAAGAAATCTGGAGACTCTGTGGAACTGACATTAAGAAAATCATGTCCTGAATTATATCTTATCATTAGTCAATGCATAGTTTAAAGTGGATATGGTGAGGTTTTCATCATATCCTCAAAATAATACATCCTTTAATGTATATTACATACAGTCTTAACTGCAATATTGATGACTCATCAACTCTGGGAGGGGTCCATATGGGAGCCCTTCTTCAGGGATAGATATGAGGGCATTCGAGCTGATGTTGAAGAATTTGCACAGGGCCTTTGTAAAGTCTGTATAAAACTTTTAAGCAAAGGCCTTCTTTCTGGGTATGCAGTTTAACCTTGGACCAATTCACCTTTGTTGCCAGGCTGGAGGGGAGAAGCCCCTCCTGTTGCTTCTGTCAGCCCCTGAACATTGGCCTTCAGCTGATCATTTGTGGGAAGGCCTAGGAGAAATCCTGGTCATCTATTTCCTCTGGGGTGTGGGGGTACGGTTTTCTCAGGGAGCCATGTGATTGGTCTTTTAACTGCAAGATACCTATGGGTGGGAAGAACACCCCTTGTCCTCTAATAAGGTCCTTGTGAGTGGGAGGATGAATGGCCACGAATCTTTATAACTCCTCTCCTAAACAGTATGATCTTCTGAAAGTGGAGGTAAAGGGGCTTTATAATTTTTAAAGATTTGCTTCTGTTCGTGGGACATGAATTCTTTGTGGTGGGGCTCCAGGATATACCTGAAAAGGACATCGTATAGGAAGACCTGAAACTGGTAGAGCCCTGGAAAGTAGGAGGAGTTATATAAGAGATAGCAGAGTGAGCCCCACCACCTTTCTTGAGTGCTTCTGCTCAAATCACTTCCCAGCTTTCAGCATTTATACAAGTAACCTGTATTTCCTGGGGCTGGAGATCAGGCCAGAGTGCTCTCTGTAGATGTTGGAGGAAAAGTGAAGCTAAGACAGGCAAATGGAGCTGGATTTTGAATAGGGGAATTTACACTGGATGTTGACTTTAATTTTTGTTCTAAAAAAAAATTTGTTCTAATTTATGTTCCTTCATCTTGTTAAGGGAGTTCCTAAGGCTAGCCATTATATTCCTTTGTGTCCCATTTTTCATTTAGTTTTTCCACAGACATCAACAGGATGAGTGCTCTATAAAAAAAAAATTTCAATCTAGAAGTCTGATTCAAAAGATCCATTGTCTGGCCATTGATAAATACGATCTCTTAATCTGAATAGTGACTCAAACCAGTAAGCCTCTCTAGGCTTAACCACGGACACAAGAGATATCCCAGAGGAAAGTGCCAAAGATGCAGCCCTCACAAGAGCCACCATAAGAAAACAAAGACCTTTATTATCACAATGAGACAATAAATGTTGATATGACAAAGGCCCCTTATAGACTGGGACCCCCTATGACAAAATTCCCCCTAATAGCTGGCAGGGTCAGACAAAGAAACCTCACTGTAGACCTAGCTGACCCCAGTTTTGGTTTTTAAGTTGGACCCAGTCCTAAATACAGTCAGCTCATATCCACAGCTTGTTTGGCCATCTGCCAAATGCACACTGGTACGTGCCCCCTTTGGTTAGCAGAACATTCTCACTGGTCATAAAGCCAAGCTCTCAAGTCTTAGAAAATGACAAAGGGAAACAGGAAAACAATCAACAAAAATCAGAAGTACTAATACCAAATCTTTACCAGAGGTACTATACCCAAGGAACTAGTTCCATAAATATTTTCTCCTGCCAATCTAAATTTAGAAAAAGAAAAGGACTCTCCCCACTCTTGCTCTCATCAGACGCTGTAGGCAGAGATCCAGGAGACTGACAGGCTAAGAATTCTTACCAACCAGCTAAAGTTTTATCCTGCTGAATAAGCTAATCTGTTGTGGAGGAAAAATGTTCCTTCTATTCTTCTAGGTTCTTTGGCTGCTCTCATAATTAAATCGACAAAAAACAGATTAACAGTAAAACAGATCAATTTTTTCTTTTTTTAAGTTTATTTATTTGGAGAGAGAGAGAGAAAGAACATGAGAAGAAGAGGGGCAGAGAAAGAGGGAGAGAGAGAATCCCAAGCAGGCTCCGTGCTGTAACTGCAGAGCCTGACGTGAAGCTCAAACTCACAAACTGTGAGATCATGACCTGAGCCGAACTCAAGAGTTGGACGCTTAACCAACTGAGCCACCCAGGTGCCCCCCAAAAAACAAATTTAATGTCATAGGTATAGGAGCCCCACAGAAATGTGAGACCCAAGGGCAAGTAGGGCAGTTGAGGCTTATATGCCATCATGAGTTAAGGAATGGGATCAGGGCCTGGGACTTCAAAGGCAGAGGAGGGTAATTCACAGGATAACAAGAAGAGGAGATGTTTGGTACAGTAGTGCCCCCCTTATCCACAGGAGATACATTCCAATACCCCCCTGTGGATGCCTAAAACCATGGAGAGTACTGAACCCTATATAAACTGTTTTTTCCTCTATAATCTATGATAAAGTTTAATTTACAAATTAGCCACAGTAAGAGATCAACAGCAATAACAAAATAGAACTGTATAATATACGTACTGTAATAATGGGGTCTTTCAAAATACCTTATGCTGTACTCACTCATCTTGTGATGGTGTGAAATGAATGATAAAATGCCTAAGTGATGAGACGAAGTGAGATAAATGATGTAGGCATTATGGCATAGCATCAGGCTACTATTGACCTGATGATACATCAGAAAGAGGATCATCTGTTTCTGGATTGCAGTTGACCACGGGTGAAAGCAAAACCATGGACAAGGACAGGGGGTTGAGGCACTACTCTAATTAGATGTTTTGCCCTTTCATAGAGATAGGTTATTCAAATAGAAGTTGTCTCTAGTAATGGCTGTCTCTTGGAGCCAGGCCCCCTATCTAAATTCTTTTATGTAATTAAGGGAGAGGTCAATGTTTTTCTTGAGTCTGCTGGATCTTGATTGCCTTAGGCTCAAAATAATTCCCATGCCAAAGTGGCATATTTTCTGGTCATGTAGTTTGCTTCCGGTCACCAGCTCTTGCTCGCTATAGCATTATATGATACAATATAAACCTTTGACGTATTAAGAGTTAAGAGATACACGAGACCTGTTTCTGTCATCACTTAGCCAATATTTTGTCATTTGTGATGAAATTTTATAAGGTCAAATTTTAAACAAAATCCTATCAGAAAATAAGAATTGAGCTTTGGGGAGTTGTTTTGCTAAGTGATATGAAGAGATGTTACAGTTTAGTAAAGTAATTGTTTTATATAGAAAGTGCACAGATGAAAGGAATGCTATACTCACATTTAACTGTGGTTTCTATGCACCAGGAAATATGGCAGAAATTGCTGACTTTAACTCAATTCTTCACTACTTACTGGTTTATTTATAAAATAATTAACTTTGAAGAATAATCATAAACTCTAACCCATCCTTCTTTTTTTGTGATTTTTAATCCCAGGTGACATATGGGAGGAAACCTTGGTGTTTTTCCTAATACCACTTGCTTTTGTCTCATTGTTTGTTTTGTTAATAACTTGTCTGCTTTTGTACAAGCAAAAAGCTGTACTGAAAATGGTAAGTTGTATAACAATGTTTAGCCTGAGATAGTAGATAACAAACAATGTTCTGCATTTAGAACTGATGGACCTGTATTTTATAATTTTTCCTGTACACCGTGGCTGTACAATTGATGTTGTATGGATTACGATGATTGTCTTCAGAAAATATAATAATTTAAAAAATTGACCCTATTAAGCTAAATTGGGAGGTAAAATTTAAATTTTAAAGGTAAAAAAACTACATTTGTTAAAATATAGGAACAATGATTTAGAACATGAAACACTGTTTACTTCTAGATTAGGGAACAATATGAGGAAAGAGTTACAGGAGAAAAGCAGGATTGGGAGGAAGAAAAGAGTTACTTAAACTGGATGGAGACTGAAATGTATTACTAGTCTGTCACAGGCAAATTTCACCAAAATTGAAAAAGAAGTTGCCTGCCCTCAAAGAGTTCATACTCTAGTTGGGGGAAAATAGACTCCATAAAAAATGTGACCTGCACAGTGAGTTGTTTTTAGATGATTCCTATTTGAGTTGTACAGAGACTGTTAGAGAATTTCAGAAGATGAAGGTCACTACGGCTTGGTGGGCTTTAAGGAGGAATTGTGACTTGGAGAAAAATATTTTAATGCCAAGTCTTTTAAAGATAAAGGGAAATTTCAATGTGTATGAAATATTTCACTTTGTTTTTCTGCTGAATGCTTTAATTTAACTTGCTTCTCTGAGGTACTAGTCTGAGTTGAAATAACATAATAGTTTATGTTATTAATGACTATTTGTTAGTAATGGAGCTCTTTCTTAATTTCAGATCTTTCATAGAAAGAAAGAAGTCTTCTCTCATCAAGACACATTCTGTTGACTCAATAACTTTCAGTCTTATGGCCAAATGTTAAATGAGTCTGATTAAACGGAATGTTTTCTCCAAAAAATTGAATAAATCTTACTTTAAAAGCATTGTTGTATTTAAATAAGCTTTAGAATACTCAAATCCTCAACTAGTAGTACATTTTCTGGATTCTGTTAATATGTTTCTTCCCTTGTTAATCCATGGTCAGAGTGCTACACATTGGTAAGTCAAGGGTTGGGTCAGATCTATTCACTGATGTATTAATAAAACAATGTGATTTTATAACTTGCACTAAGCCAGAGATATTATTAAATCTTGGAAGATGAGATTCTAATTAAAAATTTTTAATTTTTTAATGTTTATTTATTTTGGGGGAGAGAGAGAGACAGTGCAAGCAAGGGAGGGGCAGAGAAAGAGGGAGAATCCAAAGCAGGCTCCAGGCTCTGAGCTGTCAGCACAGAGCCTGACGTGGGGCTCAAACTCACAAGCTGTGAGACTATGACCTGAGCTGACTGAGCTACCTAGGAGCCCCTCTAATTTTTTTAAATTGTACTTGTGATGAATGTATTCACCATAAGTAAGATTGTTTGGCTTTAAAAGTGACCTTTGGAGAGGATTAATAAGAAGCAAGAAGTTTTCAGTACATTCATAGTCTAAATGAAAAAGGTAGAAGGAATGCAATGCATAAAAGGCTGAAAATAATGAAGTGAATAGAGAGATCATTTTGAAAAGTTCGTATGTCACAAATATGCAGTAAAAGCTTGGGAGTTTCCTGTACTAGTTGGCAGACAGCATTTCCTACTTTCTGATGGTGTTTTTTTTTTTTTTTTTAAGTTCAGGGACCAAAAGGCAGAAGCCTTTGAAATTACTAAGAAGTTTTTTAAAAGTACATCCACCTTTCAGATTAATTGACAATTGACTTCTGGGAGAGAATGTGGCAACCTAAGTGTAGACAGTTGCTTAAAAACTTACGGTATAATGACCTATAGATGACAAGCAAGAGCCAAGCTTTTAGTTTGGACCAATTTCTATTTGATATTATTCAAAGTGTTTCTTCTCTGTGGTCCACAGACCAGTAGAGTGGGCATTTCCTGGGAGTGCATTAGAAATGCGGAATCTCAGACCTTAACTCAAGTCTACTCAATTAGGAATCTCAGTTTTAAGAACATGTCCAGGTGATTCATTTGCACATTCAATTTGAAAAGCACTGATATGTAGGAGCATTTTAGAATGAAAGAGATGAATATAATGGAGAGGTAGGACCATAAGCAGGGTAACCATAGCTTTGACTATTCTTGATAGTGACCATTTATCTCTAAAAGGGGGAAAAGAGCTGAAACTGAGGTGTAAACCAGAATGCCATCCTCAACTGCCACTTGTAATCAATGATAGGATCCATCCCCACTTCCCTATGTAGACCTAGCCTCGTTAAACATTAAAACCCCCACGGCAATAGGAATTAAGCTGTAATATGGTTAGCAAATTATTAAATTCTCAATGAGTTTTGAAGAAGGAGTCTCATATTTTATTCTTCACTGTGCCCTGTTAATTATATACCCACTCCTGATAGCCAGCATCAGTTCTGATTAGTCTGCTCAGGCTGTACCGTAAAAACGCCCCTACCCCAGTTTATGACTATGATTTCTCTCCAAGAGGGGTTAGAGCATTACTTATCCTTCCCAGTTCTGTGTTGCAGAAGCTCGGTTCCTGGCAAGGGACGTTTGAGGCGCCCTCCCTCCACCTAACTCCCTTTCCCAGGCACAGCAAGCTGAGAATACTGGGTTCCAGTAGTCTTCACCCCAGTTTCCATGTGAAGCAGAGGTCCTATGCTCGGAGGGACAAACCAAGAAGACCAGTGATACCCCTCCCCTCCCTGCTGCCAAGTCTGGAGTCTTGTTTGTAAGGGATGATACTGCAAGAGTAAAGGTTCCTGCTCCCATCTGGGGAGCAGTAGCAAAGAGGTTCACATAGCGGAAGAGTCAGGCCATAAGAACAGGGAGCTCAGTAGCTCTCCCTAAAGGGGCCGACTTTATTTGGAATAGAGTCTGGAAAAGTTCGTTTAAGGATAGAGCTACATAGGAGTAACATTTCTATATCTCACTGTCAGTAAGTTGGCATACATTTCAAGTAGATCTGATCAGTCAAGATGTGTACTGAAAGCTCTAGTGTAACCAGGAAAATAAGTTTTTTAAAAAAGTGAACAATCATTAATGTAACTGAACTTCTACACTGAAAATATTCACTTACAAATGAAGGCAGTAAAGAGAAAATGAGAAAATAACATGAGGTATAGGGAAAGCAAAAAGTAAAATGGCAGTTATAACAACTGCTGTAACAACAAAATTGTGAATAAATTAATCAAAAAGCAGACATTTTGAGACTGGGTTTTTAAAAAAGATCTAACAAGGGGTACCTGGGTGGCTCAGTCAGTTAGGCGTCCAACTTTGGCTAAAGCCATGATCTCACGGTTCGTGGGTTCCAGCCCTTCGTTGAGCTTAGGGCCTGGAGCTTGCTTCAGATTCTGTGTCTCACTCTCTCTCTGCCCCTCCCCCTGCTCATGCTCTGTGTCTCTGTCTCTCAAAAATAAATAAATGTTAAAAATTTTTTAAAAAAGATCCAACGATATGCTATTAACAGGGGACAAATTTTAGATTTAAAGATACAGACAGGGTTTTAAGTGAAAGGACTGAAAAACATATACCACAGAATTGGCTATACTAATGTCAAACAAAGAATTTTAATTTTCAAATGTGACTAAGGGATAAAGACCTTTTATAATGATAAAAGAGTGACTTCATGAGGAAGACATAACAATTACATATGCACCTAACAAGACTGTCCAAAATTATTACCTGGAGAAAAAAATGGGTAGAATTGGAGAAATAGACAACTCAATAATAATAGACTTCAGTAACTCACTTTCAATAATAGATAGAACAAGTGGGCAGCAGATCAACTAGGAAATATAGAACTTGAAAATAATATAAACATGTTAGACCTAACACACATCTATAGAACACTTTATGCAACACTTACGCAACAGCAGCAGCATGCATATTCTTCTCAAGAGTACATGGCCCATTATCCATTATCCATTATCCATTATCCATTATCCAGTATGACATAAACCAAAACTAAACAAATTTAAAAGGATCTAAATCATTTAAAATATGTTCTCTGAATATAATGTAATAAAATGAGAAAATAATTTAAAGAATATTTAGAAACAAATATGTGGAAATTAAATAACACACTCCCAAATAACCAGTGGGTCAAAGGAGGAATCACAAGGGAAAGTAGAACAGCACACCTAACGTATGGGATGCAGCCAAAGCAGTGTTTAGCAGAAAATTTATCGTTATAAATTCATATAGTAAAAAAAAGAAGAAAAAAATAAAAAATGTAATCTTCCACTTAACACACTGGAAAAGGAGAGCAAACATAACCCAAAGTAAGTAGAAAATAGTAAATAATAAAAATGAGAGCAAAATAAATGAAATAGAGAATAGAAAAACAGAGATGATCTTGAAAAGATCAGTAAATTGGCAAACGTTTAGCTATATTGATAAAAGGGAGGGAGAAGACTCGTGTTACTAAAATTGGAAATGAAAAAGGAGAAATTGCTACCAACGTTATAGAAATATAAATGGTATTTATAAGGGAATATCATGCCATGAATGAGAAAACTTGGATGAAACAGACAAATTCCTAGAAAGACACAAATGACTGAGATTGACTCAAGAAGAAATAATCTGAACATTAAACAAGAGAGATTGAATTAGTAATTTTTAAGCTTCTCCACACAACAACCAGGCGGCCCAGATGGCCTCCCTGGTGAACTCTACCAAATATTTAAACAAGAATTCATGTCAGTTTCCCACAAACTCATTCTAAATGTAGATGGGGAAGAAATGTTTCCCAACTCATTCTCTGAGGCCAATTTTACCTGGATGCCCAAACCAGAAGCAAGCTATTTTGTAGAAGTGTCTTCAGTTTTGGTTCACACAATGTCTCCTCATGATTATATTCACGTCATGCATCTTTGACAGAAACATCAGAGAAACAGTTACGTCCGTCTCATTGCATTCTATCAGGTGGTGCATGATTTCAGTGTGTCCCATTATTGATGATGCTCACTTTGATCACCTCATTAAAGTGGTTGCGATCAAGCTTCTTCCTTGTAACGTTACTCTCCCCCTACCTTGCAATTATTAAGCATTTTGTGTTTTAAAAGATTCTATTCCTCATCAAACTTTAGATTTATTAATTAGTATCTGTTAAATTAGTGGTCTCTTCTTTTAGTCACTGAATTATAATATATCACTATTATTTATTTTGGTGTTAAGGCTGTTCTGGATTTGTTGGACAGTGGGACCCTTTTAAGCTGGCTTCTCTGTCCCCTTGACATGTCCCCATCATTCTTTGAGCAATTCCATGCTTTGGGCACAAATATTCTGGGCCCATTCTTGTATTACCCCTGCCCTAGCCATGAAATGAACTCTTTCTCCAAGAAGTCCCAATTCTTTTCATTGGAAAATAGAATTTAGAAGCCAATATATGAAAGCTATATGAACTCATTATTTTCTAACTCTTCTCATTGGACCCTGCCATGTGCAGATAACTTCCTTGCTCCACTCAGTCTCTGAGTGTCTGCACAGGGCAGCCCCCACCTCATGCATGGATGTGCTCCTCATCTCGTTTGGCCTCTAACTTTCCCTGCCAGCCCGCCTCCTTGTGAGTTTCCTTCTCTCCCCACTCAGGCTCTGACTCTATACACCAGGCCAGCCTCCTCTTTGGATACTGAGTTGCTCTCATGCACAGGTGCCTTCCTAATCCCACTTGGGCACTGACTGCCAGTGTCAGGACAGGTCCCATCATGGGCATTCTATTTACCCTAATCAGGCTCTGACATCTCATGCTACCCACCCCCCACCTTTGTGGATCTCTTTTCACTCTATTTGAGTTTTGACTCCCCATACTAGATTACTCTGACTGCACGGATATCCTTTTCACCCCCCCATCTTCATCTCTAACACCCCACTCTGGTACACCATGGTTCCACTCTTCTGCATCATGGATGCCTACCTAGATCTGCCCCAGCTGCTCAGAAAGAGGAAGAAGGAGAAAGGGGAGGAGGTGCTTGAGCTTCATTGGTGGATATTGCCAATCAAAGATAAAAGGAATTTCGGGTAGGGAACTTAGATGTGAATTATGGGGTAGAGAAAAATAATTTACAAGTTTATAGTTTCTTCCCAGGAAGTTACCCAATAATTGCATCACAAGTTATTGAACAAACTATCTTCTCCCATTGTGGAATGACACGTTCCACCTTTACCATATATTTAACTTGTGTGTGTGTATCTTAGTCTGTTCAGGCTGCTATAACTGTAGCAGGATTCTCACACAGAGAGTCGTGACCCTGGGGCTTTTCTTTCCAGGAAGCAACTTTATTCCTGCCGGCACTGCTCAGTTGAGTTCGTAGCCGAAGAACTGAGCCCAGATCGCCACATGACATAGTTTTTTATACATGTTTCTATTTTTTTGTCTCCCATATATGGTAACACACAAACATGCAGTCTGATTAAGTGGTCTCATATTACAAGGTCGTGAGGGGGGTGTTGTCACATATACATATAGCCAAGTTGCCTTGGGGTTTTGTTTTGTTTTTTTCATTTTGTTTCGTTTTCTCTCCTTAGGGAGAGGATGCTACCACATAACAAAATACCACACAGTGGGTAGTTAGTAAATAACAGAAATTTATTTCTCATAGTTCTGCAGGCTAGAAGTCCAGGATTCATGTTCGAGCATAGTCAAGTGAGGGCTCTCTTCCAGGTTCAGACTCCACTTATATCCATACATGGTGAAAGGGGCTAGAGAGTTCCATGGGATCTCATTTATGAGGGCATGAATCCCAATCATGAGGGCTCTGCTCTTACGACCTAAGCATCTCCCAAAGGCCTCACCTCATAATATCATCACATTGAGCATTAGGATTTCAACATTAATTGCCGGGGGTGGGGAACAAAAACATTCAGACAAAACTACTGTGTATGTGTGTGAATGTGTGGTTGAGTTTATTTTGGACTTTCTTTTCTTTCCCAGTGAACCAAGTCTAATCATGTATCAGTACTAGTCAAGCGCCAATACCTCTGTTTAATTATGTAGCCTAATAATACATATTAATATCCACTAAGGACAATTGTCCCATCCCATCAGTCTTCTTTTTCGGAAATTTCCTTGCTCTCCTTACGTCTTTGTTTTTCCACTATATGTTTTGGAATTAGTTTGCTTTATTGTCCTCAGTCATATGGGTGTTTTTATTGATGTCACATCATAATTACAGAATAATTAGGGGAGAATTGTTACTGTTACAAGATTGAATTTTCCTGTCAAAGAAAACGGATAACTTTCCATTTTGTCAGTTAATATATTGTATTTTTCAGTAGCAGTACAAAATTATCTTCTTTTTTGTTAAAGCTTATTTATTTATTTATTTATTTAGAGACAAGACCAGTGGGGGAGGGGCAGAGAGAGGGGGATAGGAAATCCAAAGCAGGCTCTGTGCTGACAGCAGAGAGCCCAATGTGGGACTTGAACTTATGGACCATGAGATCATGACCTGAGCCAAAGTTGGATGTTTAACCGACTGAGCCACCCAGGCACCCCGGCTTTTTTCTCTTTTAAGTTTGTTTATTTATTTATTCTGAGAGAGAGAGAGAGAGAGAGAGAGAGAGAGAGAGAGAGACCAAGAGCATGAGAAGGGTAGAGAGAGAGGGAGAGAGAGAATCCCAATTAGGGTCTCTACTGTCAGCACAGAGCCTGATGTGGAGCTCAAACTCACAAACCATGAGATCATGACCTGAGCCAACATCAAGAGTCAGAGGCCTAACCGACTAAAGCCACCCAGGTGCCCCCAAAATTGTCTTCAAATAGATGTTGCATGTTTCCTGTTGAATTTATTTTTTTATATTAAATTTGTTTGGCTTTTTAAGTTTTTATTTTAATTCCAGTTAACATACAGTTTTATATTAGTTTGAGGTGTCCAATAGAGTGTTTCAACAGTTCCATACATCACTCTATGCTCATCACAATTGCACTCCTTGATCCCCATCATCTATTTAACCCATCCCCTCCCAACTTCCCTCCGGTGATCATTAGTTTGTTCTCTATAATTAAGAGTTTCTTGGGGCACTTGGGTGGCTCAGTCGGTCAAGCGGCTGACTTCGGCTCAGGTCATGATCTCGCGGTTTGTGAGCCCGAGCCTTGCGTCGGGCTCTGGGCTGACAGCTTGGAGCCTGAAGCCTGCTTTGGATTCTGTGTCTCCCTCTTTCTCTGCCCCTCCCCTGCTCATGCTCTGTCTCTCTGTCTCTCAAAAATAAATAAATGTTAAAAAATTTTTTAAAAAGAGTCTGTTTCTAGATTTGTCTCTCTCTCTCTTTTTTCTCTTTACTCATTTGTTTTGTTTCTTAAATTACACATATGAGAGAAATCATATAGTATTTGTATTTCTCAGACTTACTTATTTCCCTTAACATGATATTCTCTAGCTCCATCCACATCATTGCAAATGGTGAGATTCCATTCTTTTTTATGGCTGGGTAATATTTCATTGTATATAAATATCTCTTCTTTACCATTCATCTATTGATGGACACATGGACTGCTTCCATATCTTGGCTATTGTAAATAATGCTGCTATAAATATAGAGGTGCATGTATCCCTTTGAATTAGTGTTTTTGTATTCTTTGGGTAAATACCTAGTAGTGCAATTGCTGAATTATAGGGTAGTTCTATTTTTAACTTTTTGAGGAAGCTCCATAGTGTTTTCCAGAGTGGCTGCACCAGTTTGCATTCCCACCAACAGTGAAGAGGGTTCCCCTTTCTCCACATCTTCACCAAAATCTATTGTTTCTTGCGTTGTTGATTTTAGCCATTCTGGTAGGTGTGAGGTAATATGTCATTGTAGTTTTGATTTGTATTTCACTGATGATAAGTGAGGTTGTGTGTCTGTTGGCCATCTGGATGTCTTTCTTGGAGAAATGTCTGTTCATGTCTTCTGCCCATGTTTAATTGTATTATTTGTTTTGCAGGTGTTGAGTTGTATAAGTTCTTTATATATTTTGGATATGAACCTTTTATCTGATATGTCATTTGTAAATATCTTCTCCCATTCTGTAGGTTGCCTTTAGTTTTGTTGACTGTTTCCTTTGCTGTGCAGACACTTTTCATTTTGATAAGGTCCCAATAGTTTATTTTTGCTTTTGTTTCCCTTGCCACAGGAGACATATCTAGAAAGAAGTTGCTACAGCCAATATCAAAGAGGTTACTGCTAGTGTTCTCTTCTAGAATTTTTATGGTTTCAGGGCTCCTATTTAGGTTTTTTATCCATTTTGAATTTATGTTTATGTATGGTGTAAGAAAGTGGCCTGGATTCTTTCCTTTGCATCTTGCTGTCTAGTTTTCCCAGCACCATTTGTTGAAGAGACGGTCCTTTTCGCATTGGATATTCCTTCCTGCTTCATTGAAGATTAATTGACCATATAATTTGGGGATCATTTCTGGGTTTTCTGTTCTGTTTCACTGACCTATGTGTCTATTTTTGTGCCAGTACCATACTGTTTTAATTACTACAGCTTTGTAATATATCTTGAAGTCCAGACTTGTGATACTTCCAGCTCTTCTATTCTTTTTCAACATTGCCTTGGCTATTTGGGGTCTTTGTGGTTCCATACAAATTTTAGGATTCTCTGTTCCAGCTGTGTGAAGAATGCTGTTGGTATTTTGAAAGGGATTGGATTAAATGTGCAGATTGCTTTGGGTAGTATAGACATGTTAACAATATTTGTTCTTCGAATCCATGAGCATGGAATGTCTTTCTATTTCTTTGTGTCATCTTCGACTTCTTTTATCTTGTTTTATTGTCTTCAGAGTACAGGTCTTTCACCTCTTTGGTTAGGTTTTCCTAGCATCTTATTATTTTTAATGCAACTGAAAATGGGATTGTTTTATTAATTTCTCATTCTGCTGCTTCATTATTGGTGCATAGAAATGCAACAGATTTCTGTACATTGATTTTGTATCCTGTGACTTTACTGAATTTGTTTCTCAGTTACAGCAGTTTTTTGGTGAAGTCTTTCAGTTTTCTCTATAGAGTATCATGTCTTCTGCAAATAGTTAAAGTTTTGCTTCTTCCTTGCCAATTTGGATGCCTTTTATTTCTTTTTGTTGTCTCATTACTGTCGCTAGGACTTCCAGTACTATGTTGAATAAAACAGGCGAGAATGGATAGCCATGTCTTATTCCATACCTTGGGAGAAAAGGTCTCAGTTTTCCCCATTAAGGGTGATGTTAGCTGTGGGTTTTTCATATATGGCCTTTATTATGTTGAGGTACGTTCCCTCTACACCTACTTTATTGAGGGTTTTTATCATGAATGGGTGTTGCACTTTGTCAAATGCTTTTTTTAAATATTTATTTTGAGAGAGAGAGAGAGAGAGAGAGAGAGAGAGAGAGAGAGAGAATGGGGGAGGGAGAGAAAGCAGGAGACAGAGAATCACAAGCATGCTCTGCACTGACAGTGCAGAGGCTGATGCGGGGCTTGGACTCATAAATTGTGAGATCATGACCCGAGACAAAATCAAGAGTTGAATGCTTAACCGACTGAGCCACCCAGGTGCCCACCGTCAAATGCTTTTCATGCATCTATTCAAATGATCATATGGTTTCTCTTATTGATGTGATGAATCACATTGATTGATTTGTGAATATTGAACCACCCTTGCAACACAGGAAGAAATCCCACTTGATTATGGTGGATTATTTTTTTAATGTATTGTTGGATTAGGTTTGCTAGTAATTTGCTGGGGATGTTTGCATCTATGTTCATCAGGGATATTGGCCTGTAGTTCACTTTTTTAGTGGATCAATATCTGGTTTTGATATCTGGGTCATGCTGGCCTCCTAGAAGGAATTGGGAAGTTTTCCTTCCTTTTCTGCATTTTTGGAATAGTTTAAGAATAATGGGTATTAACCTCTTCTTTAAATGTTTGGTAGAATTTGCCTGTGAAGCCATCCAGCTCTGGACTTTTGTTTTTGGGAGTTTTTTGATTCCTAATTCAATTTCTTTGCTGGTTATCAGTTTCTTCAAGTTTTTTATTTCTTCCTGTTTCAGTTCTGTCAGTTGATACGTTCCTAGGAATTTGTCCATTTCTTCCAGGTTGTCCACTTTTTTGCCATATAGTTTTTCATAATATTCTCTTCTAATTATTTATATTTCTGTGGTGTTGGTTGTTATTTCTCCTCTCTCATTTGTGATTTTATTTATATGGGTCGAATTTCTCTTTCCTTTTTGCTAAGTCTGGCCAGAGGATTATCAATTTTATTATTTTTTTCAAAGAATGAGCTCCTGGTTTCATTGATCTGTTCTATTCATTTTTGTTTTGTTTTGTTTGTTTTTTAGTTTCTACATAATTTATTTTTGCTCTAATCTTTATTTTTTCCTTCCTTCTGCTGGTTTTGTGTTTTGTTTGTTGTTCTTTTTCTAGCTCCTTTAGGTGCTAGGTTAGGTTGTTTATCTGAGATTATTCTCTCTTCATGAGGTAGGCCTGTGTTACTATAAACTTCTCTCTTAGAACAATTTTGTCATATCCCAAATGTTTTTGGACTGTTGTGTTTTCATTTTCATTTGTTTCCATGTATTTTTTATGTCTTCTTTGATTTCATGGTTGACCCATTTATTGTTTAGTAGCATGTTATTTAACTTCCATGTATTTGTGATCTTCCCACAGTTTTTCTTGTGGTTGATTTAGTTGCATAGCATTGTCATCAGAAAAGATGAATGTTATCCATTTTCTTGAATTTGTTGAGGCTTGTTTTATGGGCTAATATGTGATTCTAGGAGAATTTTCTGTGTGTACTTGAAAAGAATGTGTATTCTGCTATTTTAGAATGGAATGTTCTGAATGTATCTATTAAATCCATCTGTTCCAGTGTGTCATTCAAAGCTGTTGTTTCCTTGTTGATTTACTATTTAGATGATCTATCCATTGATGTAAATGGGGTGTTAAAGTCCCCTACTATTATTGTGTTATTATCGATTACTTCCTTTATGTTTGTTATTAGCTGTTTTATATATTTGGGTACTCCTATGTTAGGTGCATAAATATTTACAATGGTTGTATCTTCTTGTTGTGTTGTGTCCTTTGTTATCATATAGTGTCCTTCTTTGTCTTTTGTTACAGTTTTTGCTTAAAGGTCTATTTTTTCTGATATAAGCATTGGTACTCTGGCTTTTGACATCCATTGCATGACAGATGTTTCTCCATCTCCTCACTTTCAATCTGCAGGTGTCTTTAGATATAAAATGAGTCTCTTGTAGACATCATATAAATGGGTCCTGTTTATTTAATCCATTCTGACACCCTATATCTTTTGATTAGAGAGTTTAGTCCATTTACGTTCAAAGTAATTACTGATAGATATATATTTATTGTCACTTTATTATTTATTTTGTGGTTGTTTCTGAAGATTCTCTCTGATCTTTTCTTGTCTTTCTCTCGTAGTTTGCTGATTTTCTTTAGTGATGTATTTGGATTTCTTTCTCTTTATTCTTTGCATATTTATTAGGGGGGTTTGATATATGGTTACCATTAGGTTTGTATATAACCTCTTCTGCATATAGCAGTCTATATTAAGTTGATGGTCATTTATGTTTGAACCCATTCTTTACTCCTCTCCTTACAACATTTTAGGTATATGTTTTTACATTTTACATCCTTTTATTTTTTGAGTTCCTGGACTTATTTTTTACGGAAATATTCATTTTAACTGGTTTTGTGTTTTCTATCTTTATACTGTCACTTTTGGTGTCTCCTTTCCACTCAGAGTCCCCTTTAATATTTCTTACAGAGTTCGTTTAGTGGTCATGAACTCCTTTAGTTTTTGTTTGTCTGGAAACTCTATCTCTCCTTCTATTCTGAATGATAGCCTTGCTGGATAGAGTATTCTCGGCTGCAGATTTTTCCAGTTTATCACTTGGAATATATATAATGCCACTCCCTCTGGCTTGGAAAGTTTTTGCTGAAAAATCCCCTGCTAGCCTTTGCCTATGAAATTTGCCTTGTAAGTTACCATCTTCTTTTGTCTTACTGCTTTTAAATGTTTTTATTTGGCACTGTATTTTCCCAACTTAATTATAATATCTTTGTATGGATCTGCTTTTGTTAATTCTGATGGGAGTTCTCTGTGCCACTTGGATCTGGATATTTGTTTCCTTCCTCAGATTAGGGTAATTTTCAGCTATTATTTCTTCAAAATAACTTTCTGCCCCCTTTTCTCTTGTTCTGGGACTCCTATAATACAAATGTTATTATATTTGATGGAGTCCTTGAATTTCCTAAGTCTATTCTTTTTTTTTTTGCATCATTCTTTTTTTAATGTGTATTTTTTAGAGAGAGAGAAAGTGCATGTACTCAAGTGGTGGAGGGGCAGAGAGAGGTGGGGATAGAGGATCTGAAGCAGGCTCTGCGCTGATAGCAGAGAGCCCGGTGTGGGGCTCGACCTCACAAACCATAAGATCATGACCTAAGCTGAAGTCAGATGCTTAACTGACTAAGCCACCCAGGTGCGCCTGTATAATTCTTTTTTATCTCTTTTGTTCAGCTTGGTGACTTTCCATTACTGTCTTCTAGGTCATTAATTTATTCCTCTGCTTCTTCCATCCTGCTGTTCATTCCATCAAGCATGCTTCTCATTTCATTTATTGAGCCCTTTATCTCTGCTATGGTATTTCTTATTTCTGTGTTAAGAGTCTCATTCTTGTGTTCTGCTCTTTTTTCAAGTCCTGTGAGTATCTTTATGATCATTACTTTAAATTATTTATCAGGCATGTTATTTATCTGTTTTGCTTAAATCTCTAAATCTCTGGCCAGGGCCTTTTCCTGTTCTTTCATTTGGAATAAATTTCTCTGTCTTCTCATTTTGTGTGTCTCTGTGCCTGTGTCTGTGTGTTAGGAAAGTCAACCATATATCCTGTTCTTGAGGGTAACGGCCTTATGCAGAAGAGGTCTTGTAGTGCCCTGCCATGTAGTATCCCTTATTCCCTAGAACCTGGTACTTTAAGAAGTATCTCCAATGTGTGTTGCATGTGCTCTGCTGTTGTGTTTTGGCTGCTTTATCCTTCAGGCCAGTTGTCTGCAGAGGCTTTCTTTACTTATTTTGGGCAGTGTTTGGTTCCTGGCTTGAATGTGGTGTGTTTTAACTGAGTGTGCTCTGGTCTGTGAAATAATGCCTGTCACCACTGCCACTAGAACCAAGGCTCCGCAAAACTCCCACATGGTATGACATGGTGTGAGCAGGGGTATGGGCTAGTGTTCTAGGGGAGAGGGCCCCACCTCACTGGGACTGAGGGAGGCATGGCTGAGTGGGGTTGTTGCCCTGGAGCATGGGTGGGTAGGGGTTGGTATTAGCAAATTAGGTAGTGAGTTTGGGTGCTGTGCTGCTTTCCCACAGGTGGCCCTGTGCTTATGCTGAGGGGCTGGAGAAGGAAATGGTGCTGGCCTGTTCTTTTTTTTGCCGAGAGGCATCTCTCTGTGAATGCTGTCTCTCTGGGGCATGCTCTGAGATAAGCAAATAACTTCCCTACTGTGTACCTCAGGCGCTCTTCAGTTCATTGTTTCCATGCTGTATGGCCCTGGGTGGTTTGCCTGTTTTCTCTCTATTGCAGCCCAGCGCACCGACCTTTAAAATCCCAGTCTCCACGCCCTGCTGGTTGCAAGAACGTACAAAATTTGGCCCATCTCACTTTCCGTGCCTACTGATATGGGGATTTGCTTTCCCCACGTGCTCCCCTCTGTGCTTGTCCGTCTTTCGCCCTTCTCTGCCACTGTGGCTTGCCACTGCCGTGACCACAATCATTTCTCTCACAAACCGTGTCTCCACACTTCTTACCTTGTTCAGTGTGTCTTTGCGTCTACCTTTTGTTGTGGAGTTCTGCCAGTCTTCAGGTCAATTTCTGGGGTATTTAGGATGATGTGATAGTTATCTAGTTGTATTCATGGAACAAGGGAAGCCTAGGGCCTTCCCACTCCACCATCCTCTTCTAACCCCTCCGGTGCAAAGTGCACCCGGGCATCGTAGCAGAGCCAGGGGAGCCCTGTGGGGTCTGCCACTCCCTGCCCATCGCACACAGGTAGGCCCAACATGCAGCCCATGACAGCAGTGTGGCGCACAGCAGCCCTGTTAAATTTCTTCCTTTTATTTTTAAGCTTATTAAATTTTTTAATGTTTTATTTTTATTTTTGAGAGAGAGAGAGAGAGACAGAGAGAGACAGAGAGACAGAGCACGAGTGGGGGAAGGGCAGAGAGAGAGGGAGACACAGAATCCGAAGCAGGCTCCAGGCTCTGAGCTGTTAGCACAGAGCCCGATGCGGGGTTCGAACTCATGAACTGTGAGATCATGACCTGAGCCGAAGTCGGATACCCAACCGACTGAGCCACCCAGGCTCCCCTATTTTAAATATTCTAAAAGTTTATTTTTTAAAACACAGAATGATGGAGGTAGTACAAGCATTATTTTTTGATGATATTGTTGTGTATCTGGAGACTCGCAGAGAAAATTACTAGATACTTTAAGAGATTTGAGAAAGATGACTAGATAAAAATAATCCATAAAGCAAACAGTGTTCCTATATACTAAAAACCAGTTACATTTGCAATGAAATAAAGATACCACTTACAATAGTTATAAAAATAATTACTTAGAAATAAATTTAGACGCACCTGGGTGGCTCAGTCGGTTGAGTGTTCAGCTTTGGCTCAGGTCATGATCTCGTGGTTCATGGGTTCGAGCCCCGCATCAGACTCTGTGCTGACAGCTAGCTCAGAGCCTGGAGCCTGTCTTCAGAGTCTGTGTCTCCCTCTCTCTCTGACCCTCCCCTGCTCACGCTTGTCTCTCTGTCTCTCAAAAATAAATAAAACATTAAAACAAAAAAAATTTTTTAAAAAAGAAAGAAAGAAATCTAACAGGGGGTGCTGGGTGGCTCTCAAAGTTCGTGTGTTCGGGCCCCACACTGGGCTGTGCGCTGATGGTGTGAGGCCTACTTGGGATTCTGTCTCTCCTTCTCTCTGCTCCTCCCCTGCTTGTGTGCTCTCTGTCTCAGAATTAATCAATAAACTTAAGGGGCGCTTGGGTTGCTCCGTTGGTTGGGCTCAAAAATAAACATTAAAAAAAAGAATATTTAAAATAGTTTGATATTTACAAAAAATGCAATGATACCACATTATTACTAACTAAAGTCCATACGTCATTCAGATTTCCTTAGTTTTTACCTAATGCCTTTTCTATTTCAGGAAGCCAACCAGGGTATCACATGACATTTAATAATCATGTCTCCTTAGACTCCCCTGGGCCATGACAACTTACTTACTTTTGATGACCTTGGCAGTTTTGAGGAATACTAGTCAGGTATTTCTAGAATTTCACTCAACGAGGTATGTTTTTCTCATGATTAGATTGAGGCTATGTGTTTTTGATGAAGAAGGTCGCAGAAGAGAAGCATTGTTCTCATCACACTGTATTAAGGATGTGTATTATCAAAAAAACTTAACCCTGTGGGTCTTGGCCTAGCCCACTTGGCTGAGGTAGCGTTTGTCAAGTTGTTCCACTGTAAAGTTACTCTTTTTCTCTCTTTCTATATTTTATGCTTTAGAAGGAAGTCACTGTTGATAGCCCACACTTAAGGAATAGAGTGTTGTACTCCACTTCTTTAAAAGCAGAGTCATCTACGTAAATTATTTGGAATTCTTCTGCGTGGGAGATTGATCTATTTTTCCACATTTATTTATTTATTAAGTCATTTCTTTATATCTGTATGGACTCGCGGGTACTTCTTTTATACTTTGGATTTCAAGCCAATATTATCATATTTATTTGGCTGCTCATATTGTTACAGCTTTGGCGATTGGGAGCTCTTTCCTGTCTCCCTTTGACATTACTCCCACATTGTGGGGCTTTTATTTTTTAGCACTTCCTTACTTTTGGCATTATAAGACCGTCTAGGCCCATGTTCTGTATTTCTTCTCTGAGCCTTAGAGTGAGTCATTTCTGAAAGAGCCTGGTCTTTTTATTGGAAAATGGTATTAGAAACCAAGATCTGGGCACAAGATGTGCTTATTGCTACGAAGTCATTTCTTTTTGATTTCTGAGTTTTCATGCCTTTTGGGTCTTTGCAGCTAATAGAGCAAAGAAATAAATGTGTGTATACTCGTATCTTATAATCGTATCATATACCCATACTATATTAGTGTATATACACCCATATATATTTCTGTATGTAACCATCTGTATCTATAAAAGTTAAAAGCGAATTTATTCCAATGTATCCAGCAATAATCCATTGCCGTGCAAATAAATCATTCTAGCCTTCTCCCCTTGCTTATCTATAACCTCCCACTCCATCAGTGAAAAACCTCCTCCCACCATCTGCCATCTATTTAATTATTCAATTTAAGAGTACATGTATAGTGGTATCAAGATTGTTAACCTGTATCCCCATGGAAAAGAACATCATCGACTAGAGTAGAGTGCTTTTTTTCTTTTGCCTTTAGTCTCAGAGACTCTACTTGATTCCACAGTTACTTAGGTCAGTGTTATTTTTCCCCCATCCCTTTCTTACCATGTGATCTGGCAATCATGCTCCTATGTATTTAACCAACTGATTTAAAAAGCTTATGCCCACATAAAAACCTGTACATAAATTTTATAGTGGCATTGTTCATAATCATACACACACACACACACACACACACCTGGAAGCAACTAAGATGTTCTTCAATAGCTGACTAAAAAACAATTAAAATCAAATTTAAAAAAATTTTTTTAATGTTTTTATTTTTGAGAGAGAGAGTGCAAGCAGGGGAGGGGCAGAGAGAGAGGGAGACACATAACCTGAAGCAGGCTCCAGGCTCTGAGCTATTGGCACAGAGCCCAATGAGGGGCCCAAACTCACGAACTGCGAGATTGTGACCTGAGCCAAAGTTGGACACTTAACCAACGGAGCCACCCAGGTACCCCTAAAATCAAAGTTTGAAAAACCATACTGGAGTTAATTGATCCAACAAAAAAAAAAAAAAAAAGAAAAGATACTGTCGTATATCAACATAATAGAATATTATTCTGCAGGAAAAATAAATGAGCTATCAAACCATGAAAAGAGATGGATGCAACTTGAATGCATATCACTAAGTGAGATAAGCTAGTCTGAAAATAGCCATACACTACCTGATATCAGTTATATGACATTCTGGAAAAGGAAAAACTATGGAGTAAAAATATCAGTGGTTGCCAGGGGTTTAGAGGGAAGGGGTGAGAGTTGAATATTTTAGAGCGGGAACTGTTCTGTATGATGTTGTTATGGTGAGTACATGGCACTATACGTTTGTCAAAACCCAGGGAACTTCACAGCGCAAAGAGTGACCATGAATGTATGCAATTAAAAAAATCATCTAAATACCAGGAATGGAATACAGAATTTGACTAAACAATCTAACTATATCACAAATGTGTGAAACAACATGACTGAAGGAGGTTATACTCTGTAGTGATTGCCAGGAAAATGAGAACACTTTCACCCCAGTTGTAAAATGTATTTTGTGGTTAGTGTTAAAAAGGATTTTTGGGCGGACACCTGGGTGGCTCAGTCGGTTAAGCATCTGACTTTGGCTCAGGTCATGATCTCACTCATGATCTCATGAGTTCGAGCCCTGCATTGGGCCCTATGCTGTCAGCGCAGAGCCCGCTTCAGATCCTCTGTCTCCTCTTCTCTCTGTCCCTCCCCCATCTAAAAAATAAATAAGCATTTAAAAAAAGGATCATTTGGATTAATAAGACACCTGCATGTGCTCTGTGGAACTTTGGTCCACTGGATGTTAGTTAAGTGTTCCATGGAAAAAGGATTCTGGGATCAAACAGTAAGGGACATTCTGGGTTAAGACTTGACAGAGACTTTATTTTCCTATGTGTTGTGACTCTTAGATCATAGCATTCAGCATTTTCCAAATTTGTTCGATTGGGAAACCACTTTTTTTATACCACAGCTCTTTTTTCTAGCTTTATTAAGATATAATTCCCGTGTACGACTGTGTAAGTTTGAGGTGTACAACGTGTTGATTTGATACACTTATATATTGCAAAAAGATGACCACCGTAATATTAGCCTTAGCTTATCACCGTCTCCATCATGTCATATAGTTACTCTTCTTTTTTTTTTAAATTAATTGTAACCACCATACTGTACATTAGATTCCCAGAACCGATTCATCTTATAACGACGTTTGCACCCTTGAACCAGTATCTATCCATTTCCCTCAGCTTCCCCTCCCCGCCCCCAGCCCCTGGCAACCACCATTCTACTCTCTGTGTCCACGAGTTCAGCTCTTTTAGATTCCACATGGAAGTAGACCACTATTTAGCTCTCCCAGGACAGTATTCCAGAGAGAAAACAGTTTGAGCCATGTTGAAAATATCAGTGGTATTTTCTGCGTGCCTGAAAAGTGAGGTGATGCTAACTCCACGGACTGGAATATCACTCAGGAGGAGATAGGCATTAAAGGAGGACATCTGTGTGTCTTGGACTCAGGGAGGTTTCGATGTGTTTACAGCCTACTTAACCAAAATTCGTGATTCAATCTAATGCCGAACAAGTAACAAGTTGTTCTTCAGAGTCTTTAAAGGTGGGGAAAAGATGTTTAGAAGTAAGATGACAGGTAGTACTTAAGACAATAGTGATAGTGAAGTTCTTACACCTGCTTCAAGTGCTGCTCAGCCAACAGTTGATGGGACTGTGGACTGAGTTCCCAGGCAGAAGATGGGAGGGGTTGGTGTTGAGGACATGATCTGAGTGGAGTGTGACAGCAACCGTCTCCAGGTCCCCTTCTCCATGCAGCTTTAAAAAGAGAAGTGGAGAAGAGTGCCTGGGTGGTTCAGTCACTTAAGTATCTGACTTCGGCTCAGGTCATGGTTCGTGGGTTCAAGCCCCGTCTCGGGCTCTGTGCTGACAGTTTGGAGCCTGCTTGGGATTCTGTGTCTCCCTCTCTCTCAATCTCTCTCTCTGCCCCTCCCCAGCTCACACTCTGTCTGTCTCTGTCTCTCAAAAATAAATAAATGTTAAAAAAAATTTAAATGAAAATAGAAGTGGAGAATTAGAAGTCCCTCAGGGATAGCTCAGGATCAGAGATCCTGTGACTTGGTGTCTTGAGGGACTAACCGGAGAGAAAAAGGGGTGAAGGTGAGATAAAGACATAGTTTTTGGTAACCGATTTACAATCCTGGCAGGATGGAGTTCAGGCACTCAGCCTTTCTAGTCTCCCTGGAGGTAAATAAACATGGATTATGGGAGGCAAAGAGAACAGCAAGAATGTTCTTTTATTTGCTTTTGAGAAGCCAGTAGTTGTGACAGCGTGTGTATGACAAAGCAAAGTTATTGGCAAAGGAAAGCAACGCTTTACAAAGTCTTTAGAATTCAAAATATTTTGAAACACTGAGCACATACTGTAAAAAAAAAAAAGGTGTTTTTTTTTCCTATAGGTTAAGAGATTTGTTTGTGATGAGGGAATTGTGGCTGAGGTGGGTTTCATGGTAGTCTATCCAAATCAAGGGATTAAGTTCGGATTAATTAACATCTTTGAGACCAAGATTCCAAATGGGAGAATAAGACAACTTTGTAGCACTGCCTTTAGGATTAAATAACCACAGTATGTAGCAGTTCACCGATCACAAAGAGCTCAGTGCACGTTATGTTTGTTTTTATTTCTCTCCAAAGATGTAAAATTACGTCCTTTCCCCCAGACCACAGGCTGTAGATAGTGTCTGAGCCAATTTACTGCTTGAGGACTGTTGCTTTATGAATATTCAAGGAGAAAGAGAAACACAAATGCCCAGGCAAAGCGGACCTTCCTTTAAGACACAGGATTTGATTTTTGAGATCGTGTTTTTCAAAAAATATTTTTACACTACTGTTAATAATATAATATCGTATTATTATCCATATGCTCTGTCTCTAGACAGAGATAACCTAATCTCCTAAGAATACGATAGAAAGAGAAGAAGAATGATGCTGGGATGGAGAAACCAAAACTGGGGAGGCTAAGCATAACAGAAGACAGTGTAGAAAAGCAGCCCCTCTGGCTGTGAGAAGTAAGACTTGGAAAGATTTAACAGGTGAGGATTTTTGGAGAAAAAGATTTTGTTTTGTGAATCTACTCCTACTTGCCTTTGAAATCTTCAGTATGATATATATTTGATAACAAGGGCTTGTTTACGTAGAATGCAAAGAATTTCTGAGCCCTGTTTGACAGTTGGCGCAGGGCCAAAAACAGACGGTCTATGTGGATACTGCCAAAACGTGGATTATACTGTTCCACAAATAAAGATACCGATACCGAGGTTCAGAGAGGTTACGAAACGGTGTTCAAGGTAGTGAAGGGGCCAAGATTTGACCTCTGTTCTATAATGTCCCAATGACCTCTGTTCTATAATGTCTTAACTTTTACAATAGACTCCCTCCCTGAATACTTCAGTTTTAAATGCTTCTATCAGTTTATAATCTCAGACCCTCACCTTTAGTCTGAGGCCCATCAGTATTTTTCTGGCTCACTGGCCAAAGTGTAGGAGATTCCTGTGTTCTTCCTCCCTTCACAGCAGCTTTGAGGAAGGTAAACAGAGTGTGACCGTCTCTGGAATAAGCTTTGGAGGGCTGCCTGTCCAATGTATGGCTTCTGACTTTCGACTGAAGAGCGGAACGGGGTAAAATGCTCACCATGAGATGAATATCACAATTTAAAAGCATCTGGCAGGAGACTAACCTTCAAGCACTGTTTCTTTGCCCAAAACACTTTTTAAATGGTTTCTTTTCCGTCCTGAACAGAAAATGTGAACCCACCTCCTACATTTTCCTCTCAAGTTCCCCTCTTCAGCGTCCCGTCCACCTTTGCGTCCCTCTTCTTCGCTGACATTTTTCAACGTGACTTCATAAGGCTTTGGTGCTTCAAATGCCCATTGAAATCCAATGTCTCTCTGAGGTGTTTTCTGCGGGGTTAGTGAGGTAGGTTTAAACCCAGACTTATCAAGAGCTCCCTGTGAGCCGAGCCCAGCCCTCGATTCAGTGGCAAGGGTCTCTGGCAGGGATTGTCGCTGGAGCTGGTGGTAAATACAGTCCCTGAAAATGCACAGTCTTCTGCCTTCCAAATGTTTCCACAACTGACTGACTGGACTTGTCTGTAGCTGGTCGATTAGTCAGGAAACTGTGAAGAGACCCAGTCTCCACCTTCTTTTAGAACTCCAGACCCAGCATCACTGTGCCCCTTTCTTGTGCCAGAGTCACTTGGGCACTGCCCTTCCTCAGAACTCTGAGGTCCCAACTGGGCATCGTGTAGCCTCAGCGTTCCCTTTTTGTTTTTCCAATCTTCTACTGCCTGTTTACCCAATTCCTTGCATTAGACTCAGTGTTGAAACACTTAATACAGTTTCTATTTTTCTACGGAAGTGTTTCTTTCCCCCAGTGTTTTGATGGATAGATTGAGTCAGTCAGGAGATTTGTTGCATTTCCCATAATTTGCAAGGTTTTTTTTGACATGGACCCAAATCCTAAGCAACGAAATAGGCCAAGTGGCCAAAAGGGCAAACATTTTTTTAAGCCCTTCATTGCCTTCATTTAATTTAATCATCTGCAATTGGTCTTCAAGGAAGAGAAACACATGAAGGTCAATTGTGGGTGTGTTTTGGTCTGTTTGCAGCTTCATGACCTATATGCTGTATTTCTATATATGTCAGAGGATTACAGGAGTGCTGAGATAGTAATCCATTCCAATATCGCACTCCCCGGGCCAGTCTTTTCTGGCTACAAGGAGCCTCATTCATTTACCTTCCTTTTTTTCCCCTTAAGTTTATTTATTTATTTTTGAGAGAGAGTCAGAGAGAGTGAGAGTGGGAGGGGCAAGGAAAGAGAGAGAGAGAATCCCAAGCAGGCTCTATGCCATCAGCACAGAGCCCGTCATGGGGCTTGAACCCTCAAACCATGAGATCATGACCTGAGCCGAGATCAAGAGTTGGATGCTCAACTGACTGAGCCACCCAGGCGCCTCCATTTACCTTTTTCTACCGCAAATATATGAACACATCCTTCCTAGGTGGACATTGATAAGAAATGGTTGGGAAGCAGTGGTTTATTGCATTTCATGCAGACTTTCCTAAAACCTCTACGTTTAGTGTTCCCCAAAGTATATTCTGTGGAATAATGGTTCCTCATGAGGTTTGCAGGCGTTGCAAGGGGGAAAAGATGTTCTGTGGCCAAACTAATTTGGAAAGTTCTGGGTTAAATTGCAGACTAACCATAGGTCTCAATTTACCCAGTACATTTCCAGTATGTACTTGCTGTCTCAGTGTAATTATTAACAACATCCCTTTTGGCACTCAGAAGTGGCCTAGCTTGGGTGATTAATTATAGGTCACCCTATCTTTGAGACACAGAGCTTACGAACCATTTCCAACACTTAATTGTCCATGGAACTTTTTTTTCTCCCAAGGAACGTCTTACAAGCTCCACGGAATATATTTAGGAAATGTATTTGGATTTATTTGATCTTTATGACATAAGTATCCTGCGACAGAGCAAACGGTATTTAGTTTCACGAGGCCCATCATCCTGCTTCTGAGCAGAACAGAGGAAATGTGACCTTATATAATCCACAAGATTAGTCCCGGATGGGCTTTCATGGTTTGGAGTCTGAAGTCAACCGAGATGTTAGGAGGTAGGGACCTTGATTTTACAGCTGTTTTGTTTAGGGTAATTCCCCATTCCTTCTATGTTCTTGGAATCAGAGAATGGAACCACTTCAAGAGGAGAGAGAGATAGAGAAAAAGAGATCCCTGTGTTTCCCATACGACCTGCGCTGACCCCAGCGTCGCTCTAAAGTTCCATTCGCTCAGCTCTCAGATGACCAATCTCTGTGAAGGTGTTTGTGGATGAAAACTTGAAGCAACGAGCCTCTACCTTAGAAACCATGAACAGCTGTCTTCTTTTGAAATCTCAGGCCCATGGCGCTCCATGGGGAATAGGGAACTAATTATTGGTTTACGTTATCACGTTCTAATGGCATAGATTGTGGTTAAACACACAGATTGAGAATCAGACAAATCTAGATCTGAATCCTCTGCTTCTTTCTACCTGCATAGCCGTTGGAAATTAAATATTTTGAGCTTTGAGGGGCACCTGGGTGGCTCAGTCGGTTAAGCGTCTGACTTCGGCTCAGGTCATGATATCACAGCCCGTGAGTTCGAGCCCCATGTTGGGCTCTGTGCTGACCGCATGGAGCCTGGAGTTTGTTCCGGATTCTGTGTCTCCCTCTCTCTCTGCCCCTCCCTTGGTTGTGCTCTGTCCCTCTCTCTCAAAAATAAATAAACATTAAAAAATATTAAAAAAATATTTTGAGCTTTGATTTCTTCGTTGTAAAATATGGATAATGTTACCTTTTGGTAGATTTGTTTGAAGATTAAATGATGTAATGCTTATATACTGATGGGCACAGTTCCAAGTATATTTATAGTAAGTGCTATTTCACAGGTAACTAAAAGAATTAGAAAATACAGAGTTAAGAGTTAGATTTTGCACTTGTACAGACCTGGCTTTGAAATCTGATTTCGATCACATACTGTGTGACCATGGACAGTTTACTTAATCTCTCTAATGATTACTCATCCGTCAAACTGGGATATTAACAGTATCTAAGTCATGGGATTTTGTACATGTATGAGATAATGCATGCAGTTTCTTTTTTTTAACGTTCTTTTTTTTAATGTTTATTTATTTTGAAGGAGAGAGAGACAGAGCACGAGTGGGGGAGGGGCAGAGAGAGAGGGAGACACAGAATCCAGAGCTGGCTCCAGGCTCTGAGCTGTCAGCACAGAGCCCGAAGCGGGGTTCAAACTCACGAGCCGTGAGATCATGACCTGAGCCGAAGTCGGACGCTTAACCGACTGAGCCACCCAGGCGCCCCAATGCATGCGGTTCCTAGCACAGTGCCTGGGTATAGAAAGTACTGCGTTATTAGTATCATTTTTGTTTCTATTACTATTTATGCTTCTAGAATAATTATAATTTGACTTGAAGATGACAAGGAATTTAAGGAACCAGAGAATACTTGTATGACATTGGAATTTTGTAGGTCCAATGACAGTTAAATGGGACAAGGGCTCTAATATAGTGGGTCATTTTCATTGATATAATTCTTTGTAAAATGAATGCTGTTTAAGAAGATTGGTCATGAAAATCACTGCACTGCAGCTATTTCAGGCTCATCAAACTTGTAGCAAAGACCTTCTTCAATATAAGTCCCGAGATAAGGGCAATTGAGACAATTTCTTGATGGGTAATTGGTTCTAAAACAATGAGTTAGAATAAATTATGAAGTAAATAAAACTCCAAATGTTCATCTCTTCAATGAAAACATTATGAACTTAAACTCAACTTAAAAATAAAGTGTTCTCATTGAATCTGTCATCTTATGGAAAGAGCAAGGGTGAATTTCCTTGCTGGCTGTATTCTCGGTGGCCTCAACTGAAATACTGACTTGGAAAAGTTACGTTACTACGTCTGAGTCAGCTGTGTCCTTTCGGCGAGTGAACTGTTTCACCTCAATCTCTGGATGGTTTAGTTCTCAGAATCTCTCCTTAGACCCTGTAGATTAATCATTCAACACTCAGAACAAAGGCCACACTGGAAGAAAATGGAAATTAAACACCAGAACAATTTGAGCACAATAGAAACTTCCTTCTGTGAGAAGAGTGTGGACTTTTCCTCTGAATGATTTTCCTACAGTACAAATCTGGTTCTACAGTTCTCCGGCTTAAACCCTTCAAAGAGTAACGACTGCTGTCATGATAAAGATCAATTCCACTGTGTGGGATACAAGACCCTTGTCACCTGGCCCCTCATTAGCTGTTCAGTGTGTTGCTTATCTCTGAGTGCACACTCTTCCTCACCACCTTACTCCGTTGTTCCTCCTCCTCCCCCAAGTGCCCGTTCTCTCTTTCAGCCACACTCAACCATTGCTAGTCCCTTAGCCCGGGCACCATCTCCAGTACCTCTAGTCCTTAAGATTTATTACCGGAGCGCCTGGGTGGCTCAGACCTGACTAAGCATCCTGACTTCAGCTCACATCATGATCTCGCAGTTCGTGAATTCAAGCCCCACGTCAAGCTCTGTGCTGACAGCTCGGAGCCTGGAGCTTGCTTCGGATTCTGTATCTCCCTCTCTCTCTGCCCCTCCCCTGCTTGATACTCTGTCTCTCTCAAAAATAAATAAACATTAAAAAATTTTATAAAAAATATAAAAAACTAAAAATAAATAAATAAAATTTATTACCAACTCTGCCTGGAACACACTTCAATTACTCTTGCTTTGGCTTGCCTGTCTGACCACTATTTGTTGATTGTGAAGCTAAATGTATTTCCCCCAGAAAGCCTTATATAAAATGAGGTTATGTTCCCTTTATGTATATTATTGTCAGTGTTTTGCAAACTTTTACAATCCATATGCACTTTAGGTAAACAATAATGTCATATTCTCTTTGTAACTTAAAATATGAAACATTGTTAGGAATTCTTTCTCTCTAAATAAAAAAGTATACTTTAAAGTTTAAAATGCTTTAAAAATATACCTTTAGGGGCGCCTGGGTGGCTCAGTCGGTTAAGCGTCCGACTTCGGCTCAGGGCAGGATCTCATGGTTCATGAGTTCAAGCCCCGCATCAGGCTCTGTGCTGACAGTTTGGAGCCTGGAGCCTGCTTCAGATTCTGTTTCCTTCTCTTTCTCTGCCCCTTCCCCTCTCACACTCTGTGTGTGTGTGTGTGTGTGTGTGTGTGTGTCTCCTTGCCCTATAAATTCTGTCAACATCCCTCCCTGATTCCCTTCAGTACCCTGCCAGTCGGTTAAAAATCACTTCTGTAGGTGGTAAAATTTTCCTTAAAGAGGGTATGAAGGAGAATGTCAAGAAATCAATTTGTGGTTATGTTTGCAATGTTATCCTTCCCCAGAGACTTAAAGACACTGAAGGCAGAACAGAAGAATGTTCCAGACTTGTGAGCTGCCATGATACTTGAGTTGTAGTCCTGGCTCCGCTAAGTATTAATAAAAAAGGTTAGTTGCTGTTTAGATTTGAGACGCAGTCAGTTAAGCAAAGTTAAATAGGTTTTTTGCTGTCAAGATCCCATAACATGCTAATGTCTTCTAGAGTCCTCTAGAGGGGACTTTAGACTGAAGTTTTGGTTTTGGTTTTGTCTTTTACATACATTAACCATGAAACCCTCCTGATTCAGAATCTTTTGTAGAACTCGTATTCCATGTAATGTAGCTGGAGAAATGATCTCTTGTGGCCTTTCCTATTCAGGACATATTTTGATTCTTTAGTGAAATTGATAGACACTCAGCCTCTATGTATTTTTTAGACTTTTAAGCCTCCTTCAGCAGCCCTTAATCATTCATCTCTGACTCACTGATAATATGAATATTGACACACCCTATTGAGCAGCTGGTGTATAATTTTCATGGTTCAATTTCTTCTGCCTTTTCAAATGACTCAACATTTCTGGAATGCAAACTATAGAAGATGGTGACTAGCTTCAACTAGTTGCTTTTCTGTATACAAGATGCTTTGGGGCATTGTGTGTTTGTCTTTAGTTATGCAATCTCGGGGGTCATGATGAAAAACATTCTGGAGAAAATATCTTGGGAAATCACCTACCGAAATATGGAAATTTTGACAATGCCCACAAGCTCTAATTGCCTAAGGGCTGCGTGTTCCCTTTTCTAGTCTATCTGGGACAGAACAAAATGGAACAGACTTTCCTCTGAAACAGTGAGCTTTCTGTCACCAGAAATAGACTGTTTGAAGGGGGTACAGCTGAGTTCGTTCAGGGAATGGATGCAGTGTGGAAGAAGAACTTCTCGCACTGGAGGGGGAATTAGACCAGATTACCCTTGGGAAGGTCTCTTCCAGATCTAAGGCTAGTCTGCAGTGGCATAGTCTCTCAGTCAGAATTGGGTTTGCACCCTTCAAGTCTCTTTTCTGAAGGTTAGCCTCCAGAGATCCAATTTAGAACTGAACAAACAGTGCTCAGGAAAGGTCTCCTATGGGTTTTTTCTTTGAGTTATTCATAGGGCTTTATTCTTCACGTAATCTTTCCCTTTGAAAGCCCAGAAATTCAGAACCTGAGGGAGCGGATAATGGACCAAAAATACACAAATGGATAGAGGATTAAGACTGGATAGTGAACCCCCTGAGATCAGGAACATGACAGGGATGTCCACTCTCACCACTGTTGTTTAACATAGTGCTGGAGGTCCTAGCATCAGCAATCAGACAACAAAAGGAAATCAAAGGCATCAGAATCGGCAAAGAAGA
>CM053579.1:30208022-30484487 GCA_028646485.1 Cryptoprocta ferox
AATAAGTCAGGCAGAGAAGGACAGATACCATATGTTTGCACTCATAGGTCTAACAGGAGAAACCCAACAGAGGACCATGGGGAGGGGAAGGAGGAAAAAGAGTTAGGGAGAGGAAGGGAGACAAAACACGAGAGACTCTTGAATACTGAAAACAAACTGAGGGGGGAAGGGGGAGGGGGGAAGGGAATGGGGGGTGATGGTCTTGGTGGAGGTCACTTGTGGGGAAGAGCACTGGGTATTATATGGAAACCAACCTGACAATAAACTATAAAGTTAAAAAAAAAAAAAGACTGGATAGTGAAAAACATGACTTGGATGAGGAGAATGGTGTTATAGATAGATATGTGAGTGTCACTTCATGTATCTGACAGAGACAAAAAAAAAAAAAAACAAAACAAAACAACCCGGGTAATCGTTAGAGAAGGAAAACCACTGGCGAGCCAAATCAAGGGGAAAATAAAAACATCTTTCCTGAAACTCTCTTCTCTCTTTTGTCCTAGAGATACAATTAACACATGCCAAAGTAAGGGGGAAGATAAAATTAATAGGATATAGCTCCTATCCTCAAGTAGTTATCCGTTCAGTGGAGTAGACAATAAAATAAGCAGTTATGATCCTATGTAAAATTAGACAATGGAATTTTGGAAATAAGGAATAGGTGCTATGGTAATGCTTCCCGTAAGAAATTATGAAATTATTTAATTTCTTAAATTAAAAAATTATTTCCTATTCTAAGGTCTTATAAATATTTTTTAATGTTCCCTTTTAGAAGTTTTAATGTTTTTTCTTTCACACATAAGTCTTTAATCCATCTTAAATTAATTGTTGTGTATAATGTAATAAAGGCCTTCCACTTCATTTTTTGTAACTGGGTAACCAATTTGTCTTGGTACATCTCATTGAGCCATCTTTCCTTTCCCCCCCTGATTTACATTGAGCTGTGACAAATACTATTTCCATAGGTGAATGACTGTTTCTGATCTCCCTATTTTGTTCCGTTGATTGTTGTCTATTTCCGTGTCAAAATCACACCATCTTTATTTCTATAGTATTGTAATCAGTCTCGAGATCTGCTAGGGCAAATTTTCATACCTTATCTCCCAGCCTCCTCCTTCTCTCCTTCCTCCTCTTTTCTCCTCCTCCTCCTCCTTTACTTCCTCTTTGTTGTCTTAGTTATTCTTGACTCATTTCTGTTACATATAAATTTTAGAATCAACATGCCAAGTTCCTTGAAAAATTCTCAGGATTTTTATTAGAATATCATTGAATCTATGTATGAATTTTGGTAGAATTAATATATGTATAATGTCAAGACTTATTTCCACAGATATATTTCTTCATTTACTTGGATCTTCTTGATTATTTTCCAATAACTTTTCTGTATATATAGATCTTTCCCAACTTTATTAGCTTTATTCCTATGTGTCTTAATATTTTGCTATTGAAAAGAGAAAATTTTAAATTTAAAAATTAAAAAATTTAAATTTTCTGTTTGCTGCTGGTATATAAAATTGATTTTTGTATATTGATTTTTACATTCACTGACTTTGCTAAATGATTATTATTTCTGTTAGGGTGTAGATTCTTTGCATTTTCTCTATAAATAATCACATCTTCTATGAATGTATTTGTTGAGGTAAAAGTGGCTCTTCTGACAAATACATCCATAAATCTCAGTGTCTTAATAGTCGTTTGTTGTTCACACAAAGTCCAACGTGCATTTTTGGGTGTCAGTCTTCCATTTGGTGATTCAAGGACACAAACACCTTTCCTCTTGATGCTTTACATAGTAAGGACCAGCAATATTATTTTTCCTTTCTTCACCTCATACCTTTTGTTTCTTTCTCTTGCCTTTCTGCTCCAGCTAGTTAACTACAGTACATTGTTAAACGGAAGCGGTAATAATTGATATCATAGTTTTCTTCTTGATTTTAAAGGAAGTGCTTCTAACGTTTAACTATTAAGAATGATACTATATTTTTTCAGTTGATACCCTTTAACAGGTTAGCAAAATTCCATATTATTCCTCATTGATAAGATCTAATTTTTTTATTTTGAATTTTATAAAAAAAAGTATCTATTGAGATTGTTATGTATATTTGCTTTTTTAATGTTAAAAAGTTGAATTACATTTATGGGTTTGATAATATTAAACAAGACTTCTCTTCCCGAGATCAGCCTAATATTGATAAAGTAATATTATTACATGCTACTGGTTTCTGTTTGCTTTTTCTTAAGGATCTTTGCATCTATGACTTATGGGTAAGATTTTTTTTATAAATTCCCTTACTCATACTGTTGTTTTAAAATAAAAAATAAAGGAAAACTGTGTGGTTTATCTTCTGGTCTCTGGAAGGTTTTAGGTAATATTTGAATAATTGGTTCCTTGAAAAGGTGGTATAAGACACCCGTAAATCATCTAACTAGAGTTTACTTGTGAGAAGAATTCAAACCACTATTGTAAGTCTTTAGAAATTATGAATTATTCAGTCCTTCTATATCATCATTAGTCAGTTTTAGTAGATTATATTTTTCTAGCTAATAGACCATTCAATCTAGAATGTCAAGATTTTGGCATAAAGTTGTTCATATTACTCTTTTATGTTTTACAGCATTGCTGTTTCTATAGATGTGCATGTCGTTAATTATTTTAAAACAATTTTTAAATATGCCAAACACTTAAGTTATATTAAGATATATATTTTTTAGGATTTATGCATACCCATTTAAAGTGTACAATTCAATGTTTCTCAGTATATTTACACAGTGTGTATGCATCATATAGCCTAATTTTAGAACACTTTCATCACTCCAGAAATAACCTTGTACCTATTAGCAGTCACTCCCCATTCTCTCTCCAACTCTTCCTTCAGCCCTAAGCAACCATTAATCTATGTTCTGTCTCTATAGGTTTGCCTATCACAGACATTTCATATAAATGGAATCATCTAATAAGTGGCCTTCTGTATCTGGCTTCTTTTACTTTGTATAATGTTTTCAAGATTCATTTGTGTTGTGGCATGAATCAGTATTTCAGTCCTTTACATGGCTAGATAGTATTCTACTGTATGTATGAATATACCAGGTTTTGCTGATTCATTCATCAGTAGATGGACATTTGCATTGTTTCCACTATTTCTTTATTATGAATAATGATGCTATGGACATTTATCAACATTTTTATTTAAAAATTTTAATGTTTATTTTTGAGAGAGAGAGAAAACAAGTAGGGGAGGAGCAGAGACAGAGGGAGACACAGAATCCGAAGCAGGCTCCAGGCTCTGAGCTGTCAGCACAGAGCCCAACGTGGGGCTGGAACTCACGGACCGTGAGATCATGACCTGAGCCGAAGTCACAAGTTCAACCCACTGAGCCACCCAGGGGCCCCTGTCCTTTTGATTCTAACCATCCTAGTGGTTGTGGAGAGAGCTATTTCACTGTACTTTTGATTTGCTTTTCCCTAATGGCTAATGATTTTGAACATCTCTTCAAGCGCTCGCTGGTCATTTATATTATCTTCTTTAGAGAAATGTCTATTTAAGACTTTTGCTCATTTTAAAATTGAGTTTTTTATCATTTTATGATGGGGTTGTAAGTGCTCTTTACATATTCCAGTATCTACACAAGAGAATTGAAAATAGGTGTTCAAACAAAAACTTATAAGGTATATGATTTGTAAATTTTGGCCCATGATATGAGGTGTCTTTTCACTTTCTTGATAGTCTTTTGAAACGCAATTTTTATGTTGATGAAGTCAAAGCATCCATCACTTATCACTTGTAATTTTGATGTCATATCTAAGGTCTCGAAGGTTCACTCCAGTGTTTTCTACTACAATTTTTATAATTTTAGCTCTTACATTTAGATCCATGATTGATTCTGAGTTAATTTTTACATATGCTGGTGTAACTTCATCCTTGTGCATTTTGACATCCATATGTTTGGCATCGTTTGTGGACAAGAGTATTCTTTCCCCCATTGAATTATTTTGACTCCTATGTTGAAATTCAGTTGACCCGAAATGTACGGATTATTTCTATACTCTCAATTCTGTCCACGGACCTGTATGTCTATCCCCACCCCAAGACCACATTATTTGGATTTGTGCAGCTTTACAGCAAGTCTCAGAAGCAGGAAGTGTGAGTCCTCCTACATTCTTCTTGAAGTTTGCTAATTCTTGCTTTTGCCAGCTCAAATCTGCTCTCAAGCCCCTTTAACTAATTTGTCATTTCAGTGCATTGTACTTTTCAACTCCTAAATTTCTTTTGATGCTTTTTAAAAATAACCCCTATCTCATTATCGATAGTCTTTTTTTGGTGAGACAATATTCTCATACTTTTTCTTTAGTTTTTAATTCTTTTTAATGGTTATTTACCTTTGAGAGAGATAGAGAGACACAGTGTGAGCAGGGGAGGGGTGGAGAGAGAGGGCACAACAGAATCCGAAGCAGGCTCCAGGCTCCGAGCTGTCAGCACAGAGCCTGATGCGGGGCTCTAAACCACGATCTGTGAGATAATGACCTGAGCTGAAGTCAGACGCTTAACCGACTGAGCCACCCAGGCGCCCTTCTTTAGTTTTTAAAACATGGTTTTCCTTAGTTCTTTGCACACTTAAAATAGATGAGTTAAAGTTTTTGTCTAGTAAGTTCAATGTTTAGCTTCCTCAGGGATAGTGTCTTTGATTTCTTTTCTTCCTGGGTATGCGCTATACTTTCCCGTTTCTTGACATACCCCAAAGTTTTTTCAAAATTTGACATTTTAATTAATATAATGTATCAACTCTGGAAATCCGATTCTTGCCCCTGCCTAGTGTTTGTTTTCGTTGTTACTTTAGTGTTATTGCTGATTGTTTCTTAAACATTTTACTGAGTTAATTCTGTCAAGGCTTTCTTCTTTGTTGTGTGTTGCCACTGAAAGGTCAGTTCACTTAGCTAACTCATAAGCTGATGAACCAACAGAGATTTCCTCAAACACCTAGAACCAAGCAGTCTCCTAATATTTGCTGAAGAGGTGTGTGTGTGTGGGGGGGGGGGGTTGGGGTATACCTACAACCCTCAGCCTGGTAATTGCTAACTCTGCCTGAACCTTGACTTCTCACGTGTGCAGAGCTTCAAGGTCAAACAGAAAGACAGCTTAGGTCTCTGGATATGTGTATAGTCAGTCCTATACATGCTTGTGACATTCTGGATTTTCATGGTTATGTCAGAGCTTTTCGAACCCCTATGGTTGTCTCATTGCCCAGCTTTTCCTTTTCAGGTTTTTGGTTAGTCTATTATTTTCCCCAACTCTTATCAACCTCTTCAGAAAGCCTCAAACAACTACTTCTAAATCATTTCATCAAAATTCCCCGGGGAAAAGCTTTTTTGCATTAGGTAAGCTCTGAGTCAAGTCAAATGAAGATAGTCTGGGATTGTGGTGTTCTGGGGAACTAGCAGTTATGTCAAGTGATAGCACATCTGTGAGAATGAGGTCATGGAGAACCTCCAATCCTGTTCGGCCCCTTTGTTGGCTGCCAGGCTGCTGATTTCCGCCATGGTAGCTAGCTGATAGTTTTGAAGGGTATCACAGAGGTTGAGAGAGGGGGATGGGAATAGGCCGGTCCACACACCCTACAACTCATTGTTCTTATCCGGATTTCTTGAATAAATTCTCCCTGGATGGCTGCAAGCCTTTAGTTAATTTGCAAAGTTCTAAAAATATTGATTCTGACCAATGTTTTTTTTCTGATTTTCCAATTGCTTTCACAGAGGAGAGGATTTTTTGTTCGGTCATCCCACCACTTATGTTTTGCAACTGTTTTCTCCCGCATTGTGTCTTTGACTTTTTAATTTCTTTCTTTCTTTCTTTCTTTTTTTAAAATTTAATGTTTGTTTATATTTGAGAGAGAGAGAGAGAGAGAGAGAGACCACATGAGCAGGGGAGGGGCAGAGAGTGAGGGAAATACAGAATTCAAAGCAGGCTCCTCGCTCTGAGCTGTCAGCACAGAGCCCGATGCGGGGCTGGAACCCACGAACTGTGAGATCATGACCTGAGCCGAAGCCGGACGCTCAACCGACTGAGCCACCCAGGTGCCCTGACTTTGTAATTTTTAGTTATGTCTTAGATGAACACGTATGATTATCTCTTTTTCTCTTTCAAGACACATTTTTATTCACTTAGAGTGAACACTTCATTGCTGATTAAATAGCATGCAATATCAGAATTTCATTATTTAGTTTTATCTTCTTTAGAACTTTTTTGTTTGTTTAAAAATAACATTTAAAAATAAACTCGTTTTCACCGTTGGTGGAAATGCACACTGGTGCAGCCACTGTGGAAAACCGTATGGAGGTTTCTCAGTAAGTTAAAAATAGAACTACCCTACGAACCAGTAATCACACTACTGGGTATTTACCCAAAAAAATACAAAAACACTCATTCAGATGGTTACATGTACCCCTATGCTCTTTGCACCATTGTGTACAATAGGCAAATTATGGAAGCAGCTTGTGCACATCGCTGGATGAATGGATAAAGAAAATGTGGTGTAATATGTATATACACTATACATATTATATATATTGGTATAATATATATATACCATGTATATTATAATATATATAGATATTACCTTGTACATTATGGTATATATACACAGTATCTGTGTGTGTGTGTATATATATATATATATATATATATATATATAATGGAATATTATTCAGCCCTAAGGAAGAATGAAATCTTGCCATCTGCAACAACATGGGTGAAAGTAGAGAGTATAATGCTAAGTAAATTAAGTCAATTGGAGAAAGACAAATACCATATGATTTCACTCATATGTGGAATTTAAGAAACCAAATGAAGAAAGAGAGAGAGAGAGAGAGTGAAACCAAGATTCTTAACTATAGAGAACAAACTGATGGTTACCAGAGGGGAGGTGGGTAGGGGAATGGGTGAAAAAGGTGAAGAGTCACTTATCATGATGAACACGGAGTAATATACAGACTTGTTGAATTACTGTATTGTATACCTGCATCTTACATAACACTGTATGTTAACTGTACTGGAATTACAATGAGAAAACTTAATAAAAAATAAATAAATACATAACTAACTAAATAAAAATAAACTAGTTTTATCTTCTTTAGCAATTTTTGTTTGTTTAAAAAGAAACCTTACTGAAGTTTAAGTCACATAAAAGAAAATGCATCCATTTACAGTGGACATTTAGATGAGGCTTGAAAATATTTCCACCCATGTAAATACCATCACAATTATGATACGGAATATTTTCATTATCTCAAGAATTTCCCTCATGACCATTTGTACTCAAACTCCTTTCTCCACCACTAACCCTCGGCATCCATTCATTGTTTCCTGTCCCAATAGTTTTATCTTTTCCATAATGTTATTTTAATGGAGTCATTGAGCATGTAGTCTTCTAAGTCTGATCACCTTCACTTAGCTTATTGGGTTTGAGATTCATCCATGTAGCTGCATCTGTAAGTAGTTTGTTCCTCTTTATTTTTAAGTACTCTTCCATTGTGTGGGTGTACAATATTTTCTTTATCCGTTCATTAATAGACATTTGCTCCTGCATCGGGCTATTATGGATAAAGTTCCAATGAACGTAAATTCATATGCAATTATTTGTGTGAAGGTATGTTTTCTTTTCTCCTAAATAAATACCTGGCAGTAGACTCTTGGATCACATGGTAAATGCATGTTTAACTTTACAAAAACATGTAGTCTTTTTTCCAAAGTGTTTGACCATTTAACATTCCCACCGGCAGTATATGAATTCTAGTTACTCTGCGTAAACACCCACGCTTGTAATGGTTAGTCTTTATAATTTTTCCTATTCTGATGTTTGTGTAAAATGATATGCCATTTTTAAAATTTTGTACTTCCATTATTAGTAATGAGGGCGAGGACTTTTTAATATACTTTTTGGCTATATTGTTTTGTAAAAGGCTTCTTGAAGTTTTCTGCCTAATATTGTAATAGGTTGTCTGTCACTTCTTCTCGATTTTTATTAATTCTTTATACCTTATGGCTAAGAATTGTTTCCAAATTGTGTGTTGCAAATTATCTCTTACCACACTGACTTGCTTTTTTAGTCAGTTGTGACGTCAATGAACAAATATCCTTAATTTTAATGTGGTTTATCAATCACTTCCTTTATGGTTAATCTTTAAGTGTCCTTAAAAAAATTTTTTTTGATGTTTATTTTTGAGAGAGAGAGAGAGAGAGAGAGAGAGAGAGAGACAGAGAGCGGGGGAGGGGCAAAGAGAGAGGCAGACAGAATCTGAAGCAGGCTCCAGGGTCTGGGTTGTCAGCACAGAGCCCAAGGCGGGGCTTGCACACACAAACTGTGAAATCATGACGTGAGCTGAAGTCTGACACTTAACCAACTGAACCACCCAGGTGCCCCTTTAAGTGTCCTTTTTAAGAAAGCTTTTCTTATGCAAATGTGACCAAGGTATTTTCACCGTTATCCCCTCTATAAATTTTAGTTTTTAACTGTTTAGACCTGCAGTTTATCTAGAACTGATCTGTGTGTCTAGTGAAACCAATGTACTCTCTTTCTCATGTGGATATTCAATTTACCTAATGCCATTTATTGAAAAACAAAGTATTTTCCTCACTTTTCAGTAGTATCGTTGTTATACTTAAGTGTTTGAAGAATTGTGAATCTATTTCGGATTCGTCTGTTTTGCTGCTCTATTTTGCTACACATTATCTTAATTACTGTAGTTTTTTGAGTTGTGATATCTGGTTGTGTAAGTCCTCTGGCTTGGTTCTGTTTCTTCCACAAAATTATTTGGATATTCTTGGCCTTGCATGTCCATATATATTTTACTATGAGTTTGTCAATTTCTATGAACAACACCTGGGGTTTTTATTGAGATTGTAGCGCATATCTATAGCTTTTGATGACATCGCATATATGTCTGTGTCTGTATCTATCTAAACTTTATCTTTTGTTTGTTGCTGATATATATAAATGTATTTTAAAAACATTGATTTTTGTATACATCTGTGGTATAAGGTCTCAAATTAAGGCCAAATATCGTGTGCTGCCTTGGCTTCTGGTAAAACTGGAAGGGCCTCTAATGGACTAACTGCCAAGTTCTCCCCCGCCCCCCATTCCACCTCTGCAGATAAGTTCTTCCAGCTAAAATATCCTCCTCACCAAGGGGACCAGGCATAGTTTCTGCTTATCCTGAAGGAATGAGCTTCGGTTCTCTGACAGCACACAGAACTACTCAGACAAGCCAAAAACATTCTTCCCCAGAAACCAAGGTCACCCCATCCTCTTCATACTCCAGAGCCTCCCGTGGATCTTAGATGTTCACTGTGTTCCTATGTGGTGTGCAGTCCCTCTTCCCTTGGGATGTGAGCATTTATGACTGATAACCTCTATTGATCTCTTCCGTGCAGTGTTTTCATGCATTTGCCGGCCCCGTAACCCTAGAGCAGGGAACACTCCTCATCAACACAGTGCATAGGAGATGATGAAAACACCTGCCGTTTTCCTAAACTCCCTTAACTTGTGCTTTATTTGAATATTCTTTGAATTTTCTGAAACCATAATTGTGTGTTTGAAAGTCACGTCAGTTTTATTTCTCCCTTTTAAGTTCTTGTACTTATTTATTTTTCCTGCTATCCTGAACTGGCGAGGACTTCCAGTACAATGTTGCGTAGAAGTGGAGATTGTGGACTTTTTTGGTCTTTCCCAAACTGAGAAGGAGAGTTTCAACATTTCATTCTTACGTTTTTCGTTTATGATAGCTGTTTTGTTTTGTTTTGTTTTTGTAGACACCATTTATCAGATTAAGAATGCTTCCTTCTATTTCTAGTTTTCTAAGCATTTTCACCATAAATGTTAAGTGAATCTTCTTAGGTACTTTTTCCGCATCTATTGAGATGGTTTTTTTCTCCTTTGCTCTTTTAATATAGTGGATTACATTGACTGATTTCTCATATGTTAAACCAATCTTGTATTCCTGGATCAAACTCAATGTGGTTATTTATTTTTCTAATTTAGAATTTTTGCTACCGTGTTAATGAGTGAGTTAAACTTTGTCATTATGAAATATAACTTTTTATATCTGATGATGACTTTTACCTTAAAATCTACTTTTTGTGACATTAATTTAGTTATGGCAGCTTTCTTTTGATTAATGTTTGCCTCCTATATCTTATTCCACCTCTTTACTTTTACCTTTACATTTACAATGGTTTTTCAAAAAGCAACATGTAGCTGTTGAAAATAATTACCTTTTCATTGTAGCATTTAGTCCATTTTTGTGACATGTATTTACCAATATATTTTAGCTGAAATTTAATACCTTGCTGTTTGCTTTCTCTTTGTGCTACTATTTTATGTCCTCCTTTCTTGCTGTCTTCTGTGTTGATTATTTTTATTGTATTCCTTTATATTAACTTTATACTTAAATCTTCTCTTTTTTTAGTCCTCCACATTCCCCTCTTTAATATCTTCAATTTTATGTTTTGCACTGTATACATCAATGAAAATTTGTAGCAAACAAAAAGAACTTTAGTCAAATTCCCCTTCCTCCTTCAACTTTATTGGATAGTTTAAAATTACATTTCTATTTTCTAGGGTATCAGTTGCTTTTTCCATCTGACTTTTAGAAACTGATCACAGCAAATGAAATAGTTGTCTAGGTGATATAGTATGTAAAAATAACATCTTGGTTTCTGTGAAAGTGCATGTCTCTGCAATTCCTGAATAACTCCAAATTATGCTAACTCTGAGCATAGATATTTACTTTTGGTTTTAGATTTAGTCTTGGGAAAAAATGTATTCCAAACCTTTGCCATCACCTTACGTATATCTAGCATCAACACTGTGATGAAGTTGTTCCTGTTTAGGAGTTTACCTCAATTTTTTTTTTGCACAGCCGTTAACACACGTTTGTCTTTTATTTTGTTTACTTCCACTCAACTGTATATTCTATGTAGGGCTTGATACAGATGTTGCTTGGTGTTATTTAATAGCTACTGAGGTCAGACAATCCAAGGCCATCATTATGCTAAGATTTAAGTTATTTATGGAAACTCATAGATACTTCCAGAATTGATTTTCCTTCCTACATGGGAACATATCTACGAAACCCAGAACGGGCTTACTGGTCTGACTCAACTCTTCCTATTCACCAATCCCTATTCGCCAGTGGCACGGAAAGTATTATACATGACACCTCTACCAAACTCGACATGAACTTTGTTTGTTTTTCGTTTTGTTTTTTGTTTTTTGTTTTTTTTAATTAAATGCAAAAAGTCGATTTTTTCCCCCACTCCTTTCCTCCTTTTACACAGCAAGTAAAGCTCACTGGTCTGGGAGAAACCTCTATCTGCCAATCTTTGGCCAGTGAAAAGGCCTCAGAGAAAATAATACAACCATTAATCAGGAAAAGGAGAAGCAACAAAGGAAAAGAAGCTATGGCTTCAGTCGCGCATTCCTCTCCAAGGTGCCTTGACTCACCACAACGGTAATAGTTGACTTCACTTGTCTTGCGGCAGTTGATGGGTACGTGACCAGTTTCACCAAAGGTGTAGTATTTCACTTCGGTGCAGTCTTTCTGAGTGTGTTCAAATTCTCCACACGAATAGCACTTCTGCTCATCTGCATGGTCACAGTCATGAGCCAGATGGGCTGGTTTGCCGCAGTTGTAGCAGCCCTGCTCTCGCTCTCTCTTGTGCTCTCTGCAGTACTTGGCCATGTAGCCACCTCTGATTGGGTACAGCAGGCACGTTCCTGCAGATCCCAATCCTTGGCAAGATGACCAGACTCACCACAGTGATCACAGATGTCTGGAAGAGACGAGAAACCAAACTGGAAGCCTCTAACTGAGGTAAAACCACCTCTACTGTGGCTTTTCATGCCACAGCCATGGCCTCCACTACTTAGGACACTTCTGGGCCCAATGGCCAGATCATCCACACATGAAGCAGTTATTGCTCCTCAAGGCTACAGTTAGATCCTTGGTGTCTGAGCGGGCCCGCAGTGGCTGTCTATTTTCAGGATCCTTGAGGGTCTGCATCTATAGTTAAATATTCTTGCAATATTCAGAGTAGCTAACATAAATATCTTTATGTCAATTCCTGATATAAAAGTACTATAAATTTTTACCTCTTAAATATAAACTTTTACCTCTTCCTGGACAATTTAATGACCATAGAAATTTTAAACTTCATTTACTTTCTTTTTATTTTACATACTACCTTTGTCATGAATATTGACTCTCTGCATTTTTAAACCACTGAATACATTATTATTAAGAATAATCAGTGGCTCAGTCGGTTAAGCCTCTGACTTTGGCTCAGGTCATGATCTCCCGGTTGGTGAGTTCGAGCCCCGTGTCGGACTCCGTTCTGACGGTGTGGAGCCTGCTTAGGATTCTTTCTCCCTCCGTCTGGCCCTACCCCACTCATGCTCTCCCTCTCAAAATAAGTAAATAAACTTAAAAAAAATAATAATCAGTACTAGTTTTTGTGAAGTCACATAGTTACCCTTTTGTTGCTCTTTTTTTCCTCTACCTTCAAATTTGTTCTCATTTTCTTTCTCCTTGAATATCATCCTTTAGCAAGTTTTCAATATGTGACTGCTGTTGGCAAGTTTTCTCAGTTTTTTTTATTCTAAAAATGTCTTTCCTGGGGCACCTGGGTGGCTCAGTAGGTTAAGCGTCTGACTCTTAATTTCAGCTCAGGTCATAATCTCACTGTTTGTGAGATTGAGCCCCGGGTTGGACTCTGCACTAACAGTGGGGAACCTGCCTGGGATTCTCTCTCTCTTCTCTCTCTGCCCCTCCCCCTGCTTGCACTCATTCTCTCTTTCTCTCAAAATGAATATATGAACATTTAAAAAATGTTTTTCCTTCTTAATTGGTATTTTTGTTCTGTAGAGAGCTATAGTCTGGTCATTTTCTTTTTTAGTAACTTGAAATTATGCCCATGTTTTCTGGCTTCCATTTTTCATTGAAGAAATCAGTTTTCACACAGCAATACAGGCTTACCCCAGAAGCAAGAAAAATCTCAAACAAGTAACCTAATCTTACACCTATTTGTTGTCAAATATTTTCTTCACTCGGTGCCAGCTGTGTGACCTCAGGGATGTTACTTAAACTTTCTGTGCCTTGGTTTTCTCACCTACAATATTGGGGTAGTATTAGTACCTATTCCATATGATTGTTGTGAGAATTTAATGAGTGAGTGAATACAACTCACTTCAACAATTCTTGACAAATAAAATGTACTAAATAGTTCTTTATTTGTATATCTCCTCGTAACTAATGAAGAATTTTGTACATACATACATCAGAATTTCCATAGAATTCTAATCCATTCCCTAAAGTATACGCTTATGTGAATTAAACAACGTCTTACCTGGAAGCTGCATTTTCCAAATAGTGACAAAGGGCAAGATTTAACAATGTGTTCTAGAGGGCAGGTTTCTAATTACTGGCACTTGATCATATTTTCATCAGTGAAAAGTAGGAAAAGTAAAATAGCACAACTGCCAAATGTCATTTCTTAAGAAGGATTGCCCTTTAGATACAGATTTATCTCATTCTTACATTTCTTTGGACTAAAATACCCTCTTTGAGGACTGGGTGGCTCAGTCGGTTAAGTGGCCCATTTCAGCTCAGGTCATGATCTCCCGGTCTGTGAGTTCAAGCCCCGCCTCGGGCTTTGTGCTGACAGCTCAGAGCCTGGAACCTGCTCTCTCTTTTTCTCTCTGCCCCTCCTCTGCTTGCTCTCTCTCTCTCTCTGTCTCTAAAAAAAATAATAAACATTAAAAAAATTAAAATACTCTCTTTGAGGGAATGACATACCATGTCTTATGGTATTTTTTTAAATCCCATACTTTAAAAAATTTTAATAACGAATTAATGTCAGAACATGATACTAAGGCCTATGATCATATGAGATCAACTTAAAGCTAAAACCTCAAAGTGTAAGTTCTCCCTTCCTTTGGCTATCTACTAGTGCAAATACCCATTTCTTTCAGATGTTTATTTATTAAATTTTTTTAAATGTTTATTTGTTAGAGAAAGAGAGAGACAGAGTGTGAGCGGGGGAAGGGCAGAGAGAGAGGGAGGCCCAGAATCGGAAGCAGGCTCCAGGCTGTCAGCACAGAGCCCGACACAGGGCTCAAACCCATGAACCATGAGATCATGACCTGAGCTGAAGCTGAACAGTTAACCCACTGAGTCACCCAGGCACCCCTCTTTCAGATGTTTTGAATGTGGTTTTGTTTTTCAGTTGCCAATTTCCAAGAGCAGCTGCCATCTTGACCTTAAACACAGCGATAGACTTTGTTCAAACCTTGGAAAAGAGGCAAGATGCATGATGATGGCAGTAGTGTGCTTTTATCAGTGAAGCAATTCAGACCTGAGAATATTAGTGGGGACTAGTCATTCTACTATTTCATGCATTCACACTAGCTTTTTCAAAAAAGAGATAACTTCTTATCCTGCACTGAGATATTATATAAGGCATTTAAAATGCTTTGCAAAGATTAAAGCACTAGAGAAATGCCAAACATTATTAGATGACACCCTCTTGGAAACCACTTCCTTTCCTTTTTTATTTGCCTCCCTCGTAGTTTTAACATTTCGTAGATATGACTTTTCATGTGCTAGAGAAAAGACCCAGGCTGTGTGTTTGGAAACTCCTTGTAAAACACTATTGTCAAGCCTGCAATTTTGTTTAAAATTGCCTTAAAAGGATAGAATTGTTGCCTTTTGATATGCTAATAAACAACATTCTTTGACATTGCTTTACTTTTCAAATTTTGTTCAAATAAATATTATGTATATAAAAAAGAAAATATAAATGTAAACTAAAGATAGTAAAATCATTCAATGTCGTTGGAAAGGAAAAACACATAAACCAAGCTTATGTTATATCTGACTACCACTGGATGTCAGCAATGTATGACTTTCAGTTGACAATCTCTAAAGTTGTATAATTGAGATTTCTTTTGTCTTAGTATTTGACTTAATATTTGTTTTCTTTTGTGGTTTTTTAATTTGTTTTTTATTATGTATTTTTAAAAAAAATTTACATCCACATTAGTTAGCATATAGTGCAATAATGATTTCAGGAGTAGAATCCAGTGACTTATTTCCTACATAGAACACCTAGTGCTCACCCAGACTTTCCTACATAATGCACCTTGCCCATTTAGCCCATCCCCCCACCCACAACCCTTCCAGCACCCCTCAGATCTCTATATTTAAGAGTCTCTTATGTTTCTCCCCTCCCTTTTTTATATTATTTTTGCTTCCCTTCCCTTATGTTCATCTGTTTTGTATCTCAAATTCCAAATATGTGTGAAGTCATATGATATTTGTCTTTCTCTGACTAACTCGCTTAGCATAATACATTCTAGTTCCATCACGTTGCAAATGGCAAGATTTCATTCTTTTCGATTGCCGAGTAATTCTCTATTGTACATATACACCACATCTTATTTATCCATTCATCTGTCGATGGCATATGGGTTCTTTCCATACTTGGCTATTGTTGATAGCACTGCTATAAACATTGGGGTGCATGTGCCCCTATGAATCAGCAGTCCTGTATCCTTTGGATAAATACCTAGTAGTGCGATTGCTGGGTTGTAGGGTAGTTCTATTTTTAGTTTTTTGAGGAACTTCCATACTGTTTTCCAGTGTCACTTCACCAGTTTGCTTCTCACCAAAGGTGAAAGAGAGTTCCCCTTTCTCCATATCCTCACCAGCACCTGTTGTTTCTTGTGTTGATTATAGCCATTCTAACAGGTGTGAAGTGAAGTGATATGTCATTGTAGTTTTGATTTGGATTTCCCTGATGATCAGGGATGTTGAGCATCTTTTCATGTGTCTGTTGGTCATCTGGATGTCTTCTTTGGAGAAAGGCCTATTCATGTCTTCTGCCATTACCATTACTTAATTGTATTATTCATGTTTTGGGTGTTTAGTTTTATAAATTCTTTATATATTTTGAATACTACCCCTTTATCAGATATGTCATTTGTAAGCATCTTTCTCCCATTCCTTTGGTTGCCTTTTCATTTTGTTAACTGTTTCTTTTGCTGTGCAGAACCTTTTCATTTTGATAAGGTCCCAGTAGTTTACTTTTGCTTTTGTTTCCATTGCCTCAGGAGACATACATAGAGAGATGTTGCTATGACCAATGTCAAAGAAGTTACTGCCTGTGTTCTCCTCCAGGACTCCAGGATTCAGATAGCTTCCAGTCTCCCATTTAGCTCTTTCCTCCATTTTGAATTTATGTTTGTGTATGGTGCAAGAAAGTGATCCAGTTTCTTTCTTTTGCCTGTCCCTGTCTAGTTTTCCTAACCGCATTTGTTGAAGAGACTGTCTTTTTTCTGTTGGATATTCTTTCCTGCTTTGCCAAAGATTAATTGATCATATAGTTGTGGGCTCATATCTGGGTATTCTATTCTGTTCCATTGATCTCTGTGTCTATTTCTGTGCCACTATCATACTGCCTTCATCACTATAGCTTTGTAAGATAACGAAGTCTGGAATTGTGATGCCTCCTGCTTTGGTTTTATTTTGCAAGGTTGCTTTGGCTATTTGGGGTCTTTTGTGGTTCCATACAAATTTTAGGATTGTTTTTGTAGCTCTATGAAAAGTGCTGTTGGTGTTTTGCTAGGGATTGCATTAAATGTGTAGATTGCTTTGAGCAGTACAGACATGTTAACAATATTTGTTCTTCAAATCCATGAGCATGGGATGTCTTTCTATCTCTCTGTGTCGTCTTTAATTTCTTTCATCAGTGTTTTATAGTTTTCAGAGTACAGATCTTTTGCCTCTTTGATTAGGCTTATTCCTAGATATCTTATTATCGAGAACTCCCCAAATTTTATTGGATGATTTATCGATGCATCCAAGAGGCTCAATGAACTCAAAGAGAACAAACTCAAAAAGTCATACCTCAACACATCATAATTAAACTGTTGAAAATCAAAGACAGTGAAACTTGAAAGTGGCAAGAGAAAACCGACTTATCACATACAAGGGATCTTCAATAAGATTAACAGTGGATTTCTCTTCAGAAACCATGGAGGCTAGCAGGAAGTCAGATGACATAATCAGAATGCTGAAAGAAGAAACTATTAACTAAGAATCATAAATATGACAAAACTGTCCTTCAAAACCGAAGGAGAAATTAAGGCATTCTCACATAAAAACTGAGAGAGTCCCTTGGATACATTCCCTACAAGAAATAATAGTCTTTCAGGCTGAAATGGAAAGACAGTAAATTGTACCTCAAATCCACATGAAGAAAGAGAGACCAATAAAGATAAACACACAGATTAATTTAAAAGACAGTATAAATTTATATTTTGTTTGGAACTCTTTTTTCTTCTTTCTCATTTAAAATTCAACTACATGGAGGCTTAGATGGTTAAGCCTCCGACTTTGGCTCAGGTAGTGATCTCACAGTTTGTGGGTTCAAGCCCTGCATCGGGCTCTGGGCTGACAGCTCAGGGCCTGGAGTCTGCTTCAGATTCTGTGTCTTCTTCTCTCTCTGCCCCTCCCCCACTTGTGCTTTGTCTCTCTCTGTCTCTCAAAACTAAATAAATGTTAAAAAAAAAAGTCAACTACATAAAGTAAAAATTTAAAAACTTCACGTTGGGGCATAATGTTTATGTAGATGTAATTTGTATGACAATACCAGCCCAAAGGAGAGAGGAAGAAATTGAATAAAGAAGGAGCAACATTTTGTATACTATTAAAATTATGGTGGCATTAGATTGTTATAAATTAAGATGTTAATTGTAACCTCCAGGACCACCATGAAGAAAATAAATTTAAAAAACTATGATAAATGAAATGACAAGGGAATTAAAGTGACAGTCCAGAAAATATCTATTTAACACCCAAAAAGGCAGTAATGGAGTAATAGAAAAAAAAAGATGTAGAAAACAAATGGCAAAATGACACACATATATCCTACCTTATCAGTAATTACATTAACTGTAATGTATTAAGCACTTCAATTAAATGGCTGAGATTGATAGAATAGATATTTTTTTAAATGAGCCCACTATATGTTGTCTGTAAGAAACACATTTGAATTTCAAAGGCACAGATACATCAAAAGTAATATAATGGCAAAAGATAAACTATGTAACCAGAAACAAAGGGAGATCTAGAGTAGCTATAATAATATGAGTCAAAAGAGACTATGCTGGGTTGCATAGTGTCCCCTCAAATTCGTGTCCATTTGAAATCTGTGAATGTGACCTTATTTGGAAATAGTATCTTTGTGGACATAATTAAGTTAGGATGAGGCTACAGTGGATTAGGGTGGGTTCCAATTCAATGACTGGTGTCCTTTTAAGAAGAGGGAAAGTTGGACAGAGACACAGTAAAAAAGTCATGTGATGACAGAGGTAGAAATTGGAGTGATGCCAAGGTCAGTGCAGGACTGGCAGCAATCACCAGAAGCTAGGAACAGGCAAATGTCCCTGCTGACACTTTGATTTCAAACTTTTAATCTCCAGGACTGTGAGAGAATACATTTCTGTTGTTTTAAGCCATTCAATTGTGGTAATTGTTATGGCGGCCCTAAGAAACTAACAGAGACTTTAAGACAAAAAATTGTTATGAGAGACAGAAGAGGATACTTCATAGTAATAAAAGGATCAATCCATCCAAAAGTTAGAACAATTATAAACATATATACATCCAATAAGATTCACAAGATACAAGAAGCAAGTAAGATACAAGCAGGAGAACTGAAAGAAGAAATAGACAAATCAACGATAGTGATTGGACTTCAATAATCCACTTTCGATAATGGGTAGAACAACTAGACACATGATCAGAGGTAGAAGACTTGATCAACATTATAAATCAACTAGATCCAACAGATATTTATAGAATACTCCGCCCAACAAGAGAAGAATAAATATGTATTCTTCTCAGTAACATAATACATCATATTAATGTAACATGAGACAAAAAATACACGATCGTCTCAATAGATACAAGAAAGTAGTTGACAATCCAGTATCCATCCATGATAAAAAAAAAACACTCAACAAGCTAGAAATACAAAGGAAGTTTCTCAACATGATAAAAGGCATTTATGAAAAACATGGCTAACCTTATACTTAATGGTGAAAGAATGGATATAGTCCCCCTATGATCAGGAAGAGGACAGGAATGTTTGTTCTCACCAGTTCAATTCAACATTGAACTGGAGGTTTTAGCCAGGACAATTAGGCAAGACAAAGAAATAAAAGGTATTCATGCAGGAAAAAAAAGTAAAAATATCCATACTTGCATGTGACATGATCTTGTATTTACAAAAACCTAAGCAATCCACTAAAAAAAACACTATTGGAGCAATAAATAAGTTCGGCAAGATGGCAGGATATGAGAGCAATGTACACAATTCAATTATATCTCTATGCACTATCAGTGAACAATCTGAAAAGGAATATAAGAAAGCAATTGCATTTACTTTGGCACCCAAAAGAATCGAATACTAGGGAATAAATTTAACAAAGCAGTGTCAAACTTGTACATTGAAATCTACAAAACATTACTGGCAGAAATTAAAAATCTAAATAAATGGAAAGACATCTTGTGTCCATGAATTAGATGTTTTAATGTTAAAATGGGTAAAATTCCCCAAATTGGCCTATAGATTTAAGGCAATCCTGCCCAAATCCCAATATTCTTGCAAAACTTGACATACCGGTCCTCAAAAAATTAATATAGAATTTCAAATAACTGAGAACAGCCAAAACAGTCTTGAAAAAAGAACAAAGTTGGAGATTTCAAATTTCCCTATTTAAAATTTACCACAAAGCTACAGTAATCAGAACTGTGATACTGGCATGAAAATAGACACAGAGAACAATGAAATAAAATTGAGAGTCCATGAATAAACCTGTATTTCTATGGTCAGTTAATTTTCTGTAAGGTTGTTAAGACTATTCAATGGGGGAAAGAATAGGTTCTTCAATAAAGGATGCTGGGACAAATGGATATTCATCCACAAAGAAAGATGTTGGACCCCTCTCTTGCACCATAAACAAAAATTAACTAAAAAAATGGATCAAAAACTTAAATGTAAAAGCTAAAAATATAAAACTCCTAAGTAGAAACATAGAGATCAATCTTCATGAGCTTGGATATGAAAATAGATTCTTAGATATGACACTAAAAGCCTACTCACCAAAGAAAAAAATAAAGGAATTGGACTTTATCAAAATGAAGAACTTTTGTGCTTCAAATGACACTATTGAGAACGTTAAAAAGAAAACAAACAGAATGGGAGAAAATTTCTGCAAATCATATACCTAATAGGGGTTTCATTTCCTGAATATATCAAGAATTACAATCTGACAGCAAAAAGAGTCCAATTTAAAAAATGGACAATGGGTGGCTCAGCCAGTTAAGTGTTCGACTTCGGCTCAGGTCATGATCTCGTGGTTAGTATGTTCAAGCCCTGCATCAGGCTCTGTGCTGACAGCTCAGAACTTGGAGCCTTCTTCAGATCCCCTCTCTCTCTCTCTCTCTCTCTCTCTCTCTCTGTCCCTCCCCCACTCACACACATTCTGTCTCTGTCTCTAAAAAATTAATAAATGTTAAAAAATTTTTAATAAATAAAAAATAAAAAAAGGACAATGGCCCTGAGTAGACATTTTCTCAAAGAACACATATAAAATGACCAATAAGCATAAGAAAGGTGCTCGCCATCATTAGACATTAATGAAATATAAATCAAAACCACAATAAGAGACCTCTCCACTTACCAGGATGATGTAATGGAAAAACTCAGTTTTGTCCTTCTTATGTAGGAAAAACCCAGCTATGTGTTTCTTTATTTTGTAAGTGTCCTTTGCTATTCACACAAAACACATCACTTCTGGTCACCAAATGTGTGAAGGTTTCCTCCTATACCGCGAGCGATTCTCAGACACCAGCTGGGTGTCCAAGAACTCAACTCAATTCTGACACAGTCACCCAGAGAATGCATCAGACTCCACAGGTTAAGGGTTCGATCCCCCTCCCTCACTTCAGACATCAGTCCCACGCTCAGGCTATCACCTGTGCTTCTGACCAACCAGCTACAGATTGGGTCTGATTAGTTTGCAGAGCAGCTCGCAGAACTCAGAGAAATATATTACTTATTAGATCCCTGGTCTATTATAACCAGATATCACCCAGGAGCAGCCAGATGGAAGAGAGGCATAGAAGAAGGTATGGGGAAAGGGCACAAGGCTTCAATGCCCTCCAGGGTGCCCCCTCCCTGCCCCTCCATGCAGTTGCCAACCCGGAAGCTCTCCGAACTTGGTACTTTTGAGATTTTACAGAGGCTTCATCATGTAGGCGTGACCGATGGTAGATTCCATTTTCAGCTAACTGAAAGAGATCTGAGGATCTTCACTTTTACAAAAAAAAGGCTGTTTCTTATACTAGTGTCTGTCTTCCATAAAAACAAAGTGGTGTGAGTCAGACTTTTAGAAAGCAGGAAATACTCTTCGCTTCGTGCCTTACTGGCTTATGAAAGTTTACATGAAAATGCTCTGGTTTCAGATAGCAGGGGAATCCTGTGTTCTCACCAAGACTTCCATTGTGTCAGCCTTATTATTTCATATGAAGAAAGTTTCCCTTAGGTTGTTTTCCCAGACAGAACGCCTTCAGGAAATTCACTTGCTCTGTATTTACAGAGAGAAATGTATATATGTTCTTGGTCAATAATTTCCAAGTATATAGAATATATTTCTAATAAAACATATAACACATTGAGATTTAAAAACATTTTTTTAATGTTTATTTTTGAAAGAGAGAGACAGAGTGTGAATGGGGGAGGGGCGGAGAGAGAGGGAGACACAGAATCTGAAGCAGGCTCCAGGCTCTGAGCTGTCAGCACAGAGCCGGATGCGGGGCTCGAACCCACAAACTGTGAGATCATGACCTGAGCTGAAGTCGGAAGCTTAACCGACTGAGCCACCCAGGCACCCCCAAGACATTGAGATTTTTAAAGGATGTTTTAAAAATGTAAACAGACAATTTAGTTTTTTTTTCAAACCCCAATAGATCATTTTGGGTTCCCTCTTGGGGAATATGTACCTCTCTGGTGTACATTGGACTAGAAAGAAAAGCGTTTCCCAGTCTGTGATCCAAACACCTCTCATATCAGAATCACCTGAGATTCCTGTTCAAATAGTTTTGTTCATATACCTACTTAATCAGAAACTTTAAGGGCAGGAAGATCTTCATTTTAACTAGATCCATAGGCCCAGGGGATTTTTAGGATCACTGAAGATTTAAAACCATTGGCTTAGAATAGTGTTTCTCAAGGCACCTTGGCAGCTCAGTCAGTTAAGCTTCCAGCTTCGACTCAGGTCATGATCTCATGGTTCATGAGTTCGAGCCCCACATCGGGCTCTCTGCTGTCAGCACAGAACCTGCTTCAGATCCTCTGTCCCCCTCTCTCTCTGCCCCTCCCCTACTCTCATACAAACCTACCTATACCTGCGCGCTCTCTCTTTCTCTCTCTCTCTCAAAAAAAAAAAAACTTTAAAAAAAAAGTGGATTGACCTTAAAAAAAGTGTTTCTCAAAATTGGTGGATTATAGCAAGCACCAGTGTTCTTGAAATACAGACTTTTATTTGTCACCACAACACATACTGAATCTGAAATACAAGTAGAGGGGCACCTGGGTGGCTCAATCAGTTAAGTGTCTGGCTTAGGTCATGATCTCATGGCTTGTGAGTTTGAGCCCCGTGTTGGGCTCTATGCTGACACCTCAGAGCCTGGAGCCTACTTCAGATTCTGTATCTCCCCCTCTCTCTGTCCCTCTCCCACTTGCACCTCTGTCTCTCTCTCAGCCTCCCAAAAACGAATAAATGTTCAAAAAATAAAATAAAATATGAGTAGAGACATTGAAATGTTAATATTAAGAAATGCCCCCAGGTGTTTTATTTTTAGTAAGATGTTGTGTTAGCTTAGTATGGCTGCCACAACAAAATAACAACAAAATTATTTTCTCATGGTCTGGAGGCTAGAAATCCAAGGTCCAGGAATAAGTAGGTTTGGTTTCTTCTGAGGCCTTTCTTCTTGGCTTAAAGATGATCAACTTCAAGCCACGTTCTTACATGGTCTCTCCTCTGTGTGTGAGCAAGTCTGATGTTTCCCTGTGTGTCCAAATTTCTGCTTCGTATAAGGACACTAGTCAGATTGAAGTAGGGGCCACCCTAATGGCCTCATTTTCACTTAATCACCTCTTTAAAGGCCCTATTTTAAAATACTGCTCACATTCAGAGGAATGGAGGAGCGGGTCTTCCACGTATGAATTTTGGAGGGACCCAATTCAGCCCCTAACAGACATGATAACTAAATGTCATGTGGTATTTTAGATGGGATCCTGCAGAAGAAGAAGGACATTGGGTAAAAAATAAGGAAAGGCGAATAATGTATGCACTTTAGTTAATAACGATGTGTCAGTATCAATTTATTTCTTGTAACAAAGGTACCATCCTGGCTTAAGATGTTAATTGTAGCGGACACTGGGCGGAAGTTTGAGAAACGCTGGTATACACTGGTTTCTCCTTCAGCATTTACAAGCTATGCTATCACATAGATCCTTTAATTTTTCTAATCCTTAGTTTTCTTGTTTGTAAAATGGGAATACTTACAGTGCCATCTATATTATAAGTTATTTTGAGTTGAAAATGGATAATGTAGGTTTAGATGCCATAGTGTGTACATCATGATATGTACAGATGTATTTTTTAAGTGAACTTTTCATTTTACAACAGTTATAGATTTACAAGAAAATTGCAAATAGAGTACACTATACCCACACCCGGTTTCCCTATTATTAACATCTCATATCAGTCTGGTGCCTTTGATATTATTAACGAACCAATATTGCAATATTATTATTACTAAAACCCATAATTTATTTAGATTTCCTTGGTTTTTACCTAATAACCCTTTCTCTGTTCCAGGATCCCATCCAGAATGCCACATTACATTTTGTTTTCGTGTCGGCTTAAGCTCCTCTTTGCTGTGGGAATTTTAATGTGGTGGTAGGAAATTTCCTGCATATGTGCAAATGTACCTTTCTTTTGACACTTATAACATCTTGGAACTAAACCAGCATATTCTGAGTACCTTTACAGACAGATACTCTGGAGTCTTCCTTCCCAAGTCAGAAACATGACAAGTTTCTGAGTCATAAATCCCTGGACCTCACACAGCCCTAGTAAATGACTATCTCCTGTGCTGAGTGATTTGGGTGGGGCCCAGAAGGCCAGGGTTACTTATCTACTCACTTCCTTACTTACACAAACTCCCCAAGTGATTATGAGACCATGGATCAGCACAAATTTGTAAGCAGACATTTGAGATTCACTGCTCTGGACCATTTCCTTTGTTTCTCTCTTTGTTGATACCTAAATGGCCCGGAAAGATCTGTTGAAGCATGCACTTTGCCTTTATTGACATTAAGATTCTTGTTGGGGGACATTTGGGTGGTTCAGTTGGTTAAGCTTCTGACTCTTGATTTCAGCTCAGGTCGTGATGTCTTGGTTCATTAGATCTAGCCCTGCGTGGGGCTCTGTGCTGACAGTGTGGAGTCTGCTTGGGATTCTCTCTCCTCTCTCTCTGTACCTCCTCTCTCTCTCTCTCTCTCTCTCTCTCTCTCTCTCTCTCAATAAATAAACTTCAAAAAAGATTCTTGTTGGATAAAAGATGAAACTAGGTAATTCATTCAGCATCTATGAACTGAACCTCCATCAATGCTTACATAAGGGGGTATCTGTCCACATAACAAAGAAATAATTCATTCTTCCAAATAACATCAAAGAGACACATGGGGGTTCCTGGTGTCTCAGTCCATTAAGCGTCCGACTTCGGCTCAGTTCATGATCTCACCTTTCCGTGAGTTTGAGCCCCGAGTCAGGCTCTGTGCTGACAGCTCAGAGCCTGAAGCCTGCTTCAAATTCTGTGTCTCCCTCTCTCTCTGTTCCTCCCCTGCTCGCACTCTGCCTGTCTCTCTCAAAACTAAATAAACATTAAAAAATTTTAAAAGAAAACACATGGAATTGAAATCCTGAATTTTGATCAGTGTTATCAGACAGAAAAGGTTTTTCAGTCATTGAACAATAGGAGATAAGGCTACAGGAAAAAATTGTCTTTGGTGGTGAGCAAGATATTGTAGCATAAAGCCAATAAAATAAAATAATGTCCAGGCAAGTTCCTAACCAACTGAATGCCAGATGATAAACACTGATGAGCTGTTTATCCAAATTATTCTCCAGACAAAATAAGATGTGTGTCAAATAGGCTTTGGCAAGTACAAGCACAGAAGACAAGCCCGTCTAAACCAAAGGCCTCAGGGAACCTCATCCCCAGGTCAGTCACAATTACTTCTTTTTGGGAAGTGATGTGAGTTTATATTTGGGATTATAGTCATTTGAGCACCAGTGTAATTCCCCCAAAGGATCTAGCCAAGAACGTAAGTTCTCTGACACATTATGCGGCAATTCTTTCTTTTCTTTCTTTCTCTCTCTCTTCTCAGATTCTGTTTTCACAGTAAACATTCTAATGGTAATTTATTAATACACAACTGTCAAGAGAACCTGCCAATGCTGGCATATCTGGCATTGCTCCCTAGGACATTGTCTTCCCCGTATCAAGAATCCTAGAAACCAAATCAATAAGTAGAATGCTGACCTGTAAACATGAACTGGGAGCTAGCCAAGGCATGGAAACGTTGGATGATTTCTCCACTTCCCATATGGGGGTACAAGGTGTCCATTAATTGGAGTGTTTGCCTTGGTCTGTGTGCTGATCAATTAACCTATTTGCCCTGGAATCCATTTCCTTCCTCTTTTCTGTATCAAAACAGCCTTTCTTAGGTATCTTTGCCCTTTCCTTTCTTAGCAGGTTGGGCAAACGTGAGGCACTGGAATGTCAGAGGGTGTGAGGAGGCAAGAAGACAAGGTTATTTCCCCTTTTCTTGTCACTTCCTCTGGCATCTCTAACAATGGCTGATTCTCCTGCCTGGCTTTGATCCTTCTCTAGGGTCCCAGCTCTAGTCTTGGTTCTAGGTACTACAGTAATGACCCAGCTTCTGGGCGCTGATAATAGCTCCAATTCTTTGTCGCTCCTCCATGGAGAGGCGTGACTTTCTGTCGTTTCTACTCTCTGAGCAGTCTGGCCTTTTCCTGTTTGGTTTCTCAGGGTGTCCATCTTCTAACAAAGGCCAGTATTAGATTCTCTCTTTCAGAAAGACCCAGAATGGTTTCATTTTCCGGGTGGAACTGTAAGTGATAGAGTCAGCCTGTGTCCAGGATGATGCTAGAAAGACAATTAAAACAGTATTTCTCTCAAGATAATTGTTAATAATACTGAAAATCCAGACTCAACAGTTGAAGAAGCCCTACAGAAATACCCACAAAGCTTAGGATAAATGCAGAAGTATGTACACTGAGGAATAATATTAGAAAATTTTAGTAAACAGCTTAATCATTTATCAGTTGGAAAAAGCTTAAATAAATTATGGCTTATTCATACTCCGGAATACCATGAAGACATTAAAAAGAATGGGAGATTTATTTATAGGTACTGATGTGTACATCTCTCTAAAATTTTGTGAAGAACAAAAGCAAGAACAGAAATCTAGCTATTTTTAAAAATGTGTGTATGTGTTTGTGTATAAATATATGTGTATTACATATGTGTATTTCATACATGACTATATGCGTATATAGTTGTAGCCATATGTATATAAAGAAATGTTCAAATCAAGTGCTTGATTCCCTCACCTCCAACCTGCTTCCCTTTAGTGTTCCTCATCTCAGTAAAATGCACCACTATTCAGTCAACAAATCAGACTTGGATTTATTCTCCTCTCTTCTCCCTCTTACACCTGATATTCAATCTATGGAAAGATCTTGTTGATTTTGCCTTTACTGAAAGACTTTTAAAAATGTTTATTTATTTATTTTGAGAGAGAGAGAGATAATAGGGGAGGGGCAGAGAATGAATCCCAAGTAGGCTCCGTGCTGTCAGCACAGCGGGGCATGATCTCACATGACCTGAGCTGAAATCACGAGTCGGAAGTTTAACCGACTGAGCCACCCAGGTGCCCCAAAAGTGGTTATCCTCCTTTTTAATGTTTATTTATTTATTTTTAGAGAGAGAGAGAGAGCAAGCAAGGGAGAGGCAGAGGGAGAGGGGGAGAGAGAGAGAATCCCAAACAGCCTCCAGGCTTAGTGCAGAGCTCTATATGGGGCTTGATCTCAGGACCATGAGATCATGACCTGAGCCAAAATCAAGAGTTGGATGCTCAACTGACTGAACCACTAATGCGCCCTAGATTTGTCTTTTTTTAAAATGTATATTTATTTTTGAGAGAGAGATAGGGAGAGAGAGGGAGAGAGAGCAAAAGTTGGGGAGGGGCAGAGAGATGGGGGATGGAGGATCCAAAACAGGCTCTGCACTGACAACAGCGACCCCAGTGTAGCTCTGGAACCCATGAACCATGAGATCATGACCTGAGCTGAGGTGGGAACCTGAACCAAGTGAGCTACCCAGGTGGCCCCTGGATTTGCCTTTTGAAAGATATCCTGAATCCAACCACTTCTCACCATTATTAGACTATTACACACCGCTAAATGGTATCCCTGCTTCTACCTCTGCTCAGAAACCTTTGCCCTTTCCCACAGAAACCAGAATCATCCTTTAAAAACAAACAGTTCTTGTCATTTTCATGTTCAAAGACTTCAAATTCAAGTCCCTACATGGTCTTAAGAATGGCTACTGGTCCAAATTTCTCTTCCATCATTTCTCCTCATTCAATCTGATCTAAGCACCCTGGCCTCTTGGTGGTTACACAGATAAACCCCACATGCTCCGGCCTCAGGACCTTTGTACTTCTTGTCCCTTTGGAAGAAACATCCATAGGACACACTCCTTCACTTTGTTTTGGTCTCTGCTAAAATATTACTGTGCCAGAGAAAACGTTCCTGACCCTTCCATCTAAAATACGTATCAGGACAGTCATTTGTTTTGTTCCTCTCTCTTCTCCACTAGAATGAAAGGTCTATGCAGGCAGAGGCTTTTTGGGTTTTCCATGTATATCTTATGTATTTAATATAGTCGTCGGTCAGTATGAATGGATACGTAGATGTACTTCGTACTCACATGCGTAATGTCCTGAAAGAAGGTATGCCACAGTATTATCAGCTTATCCTTAGACAGTGGGGGTGGGGTAGGGATGACTTGAGAATGATCATTTTTATTTATTTATTTATTTAATGTTTATTTATTTATTTTGAGAGGGAGAGAGAAAGAGGGGGAGGAAGGGAGCAGCAGAAAGAGAGAGAGAGAATCCCAAGCAGGCTTCACACCACCAGTGCAGAGCCTGCCTCGGGGCTTGAACCCCGGATGGTAAGATCATGACATGAGCCAAAATCAACCTACTGAGCCACCCAGGTGCCCTGAGAATGATAATTTTTATAATTTAGTGATTAAGAGTGAGAGGACTAGACTGCTTCAGTCAGAAGGCAATTTATCATCTTTTCTAGGTTTTCCGGTAGCTTTTACTCTTTCTCCTTAATAAAGAGTAGCAGAATAATTAAACTCCATTTCTAGCTGTGATACATGAAATATTTCTAAAATATTTTTATTTATTTTTGGGAGACAGACAGACAGAGCATGAGTAGGGGAGGGGCAGAGAGAGAGGGAGACACAGAATCCGAAGCAGGCTCCAGGCTCTGAGCTGTCAGCACAGAACCCAATGCGGGGCTCGAACTCATGAACCTCAAGATCATGACCAGAGTCGAAGTCGGATGCTTAATGGTCTGAGCCACCCAGGGGCCCCTGATACATGAATATTTTTAAAGAAATACTAAACTGGTTAACTCCCATTAATAATATTACCCTCATTGTGCCTAAAGATATGTCTGTCAGAGTAATGTTTCCATAATGAACATATGATGTGCTATCTACTTGTTTTCTCTGTCTTTGTTTTATTTTTTTATTTATTTTAATTGTTGTTGCTGTTGTTTAATGTTTATTTATTTTGAGACAGAGTGCGCAAGCGGGGAAGGGGCAGAGAGAGAGAGAATCCCAAGCAGACTCTGCACCGTTAGTGCAGAGCCAGAAGTTGGGCTCGATCTCATGAACCTTGAGATCATGACCTGAGCCAAAATCAAGAGTCGGACACTTAACTGACTGACCTAACCAGGCACCCCATCTTTGTTTTGTAAGCACCTTCATTAAATATAGTTGACATACATCAACTATACATAACTAAAGTGTACAATTTGATAATTTTAGACATATGTATGCACCAGTGAAATCCCTACCCCAATCAAGATTCTGAACATATCCATCCCCCCAAAATTTCCTTGTTGCCCCCCCCACCACCCTCCTCCATATGCCAAGCAATTACTGATCTGTTTTCTGTCACTTTATCTTGGTTTCATTTTCTGGAATTTTATATAAATGGAATCATACAGAATGTATTATTTTCTGTCAGACCTTCACACAGCATAATTATTTTGAAACTCGTTCATATCGTGGCATGTATAAATAGTTCATTTTTGTTGCCAGCTTTCATTCCACTGTATGGTTATACCATGATTTCTTTATCCACCCACCTGATGATACACTTTAGGGTTGTTCGCAGGATTCTGCTACTAGAAATGAAGCTGCTATAAGAACTTGGGTGCAAGGCTTTGTATGGACATATGCTTTCATTTCTTTTGGAGTGGAATCCTATGGTCTTAACTTCTTGAGAAGCTGTCAAATTGTCTTCCACAGTGGTTGTAACATTTTACATTCCCACCATGGGTGTATGAGAGTTCCAAGTGTTCCACGGCTTCGTCAAAACTTGGTATGATTGGGGCGCCTGGATGGCTCAGCTGGTTAAGTGTCCAACTCTTGATTTCAGTTCAGGTCATGATCCCAGGGTCATGAGATCGAATCCCACATCAGGCTCTGTGCCGAGCGTGGAGCCTGCTTAAGATTTTCCCCTCTCCTTCTGCCCCTCTCCCCCCACTCACGTGCATGCTCTCTCTCTCTCTCTCTAAAAAAACAAAAAACAAGGGGCGCCTGGGTGGCTCAGTTGGTTAAGTGTTTGACTTCGGCTTAGGTCATGATCTCACAGTTCATGGGTTCGAGCCCCGCGTCGGGCTCTGTGCTGGACGCTTGCTCAGAGCCTGGAGTCTGCTTCAGATTCTGTGTCTCCTTCTCTCTCTGCCCCTCCCCCGCTTGCACTCTGTCTCTCAAAAATAAATAAATGTAAAAAAAATTTTTTGAGTAAAAAAATTCAAAAAACAAAAAAACATGACAACAACAACAAAAACTTGGTATGATTAGTTTACCCTAATAAGTGTCTGGGGTATATCCCATTGCAGTTTTAATTTGCATTATACTAACGCCTATGTGTTATCTGTATATCTTCTTTTAAATTAATTAATTAACAATTTTTAAAACTTGATTTCTTTAGAATTAAAGAAATGTTTATTTTGAGAGAGAGAGAGAGAGAGAGAGAAAGAGAGAGCATGCTTACACGAGTGGGGAAGGGGCAGAGAGAGAGAGAGAGAGAGAAAAGGAGAGAGAGAATCCCAAGCTGACAGAGTGGAGCCCAATGCAGGGCTTGATGTCATGAACTGTGAAGTCATGACGTGAGCCGAAATCAAGAGTCAAGACACTTAACGGACTGAGCCACCCAGGTGCCCCGAAACTTGATTTTTGTTAAGACCAGTTTTAGATTCACAGAAAAACTAAAGGAAAGATACAAAGATTTCCCATATATACCCGCTGCCCTCACACATGAATAGACTCCTCCACTATCAACACCCCTCACCAGAGTGGTACATTTGTTACAATTGATGAACTTACATTGATAACAGCCTTATCGCTCAACGTCCATAGTTAATATAGGGTTCAATCGTGATGTTGTGCATTCTATAGGTTTGGACAAATGTCAATGACACGTATACATTATTTGGTATTGTACAGTATATTTTCACTGGCCTAAAAATCCTTTATGCTTAGCCTATTCATGTTTCCACCCCAAACCCCTGCCATCCACTGGTCTTTTTACTATCTCCGTAGTTTTGCCTTTTCCAGAATGTCACATAGTTGGAATCATACAGTACATAGCCTTTTCAGATCGGCTTTTTTCAGTGAATAATATGCATATAAGTTTCCTCCATGTTATTTGCTTTTAGTCTTGAATAATATTCCATTATCTAGATGTATCACAGTTTATTTATCCATTCACCTGTTGAAGGAAATCTGGTTGCTTACAAGTGTTGGCAATTATGAATAAAACTGCTATAAACATCCATGTGCAGGTTTTTGTGTAGACATAAGTTTTCATCTCCTTTGGGTAAATACCAGCAAGCATGATTGATGGATTGTATGGTAAGAGTATATTTAGTTTTGTAAGAAAGCACAAAACTGTCTTCCAAGGTGGCTGGACTATTTTGCATTCCCACCAGTGATGAATGATCGCTCCTGTTACTCCACATCTTCTCCAGCATTTGGTGTTGTCATTGTTCCGTGTGTAGAGATATCACATTGTTGTCTTTTTTGAAGATTTTTTTGGAAACTTTATTTATTTATTTTGAGAGAGAGAGAGAGAGAGAGAGGGAGAGAGAGAATCCCAAGCAGGTTTTGCGCTGTCAGCGAGGAGACTGATGCAGGGCTCAGTCTCCCGTACCATGAGATCATGACCTGAACCAAAATCAAGAGTGAGATGTTTAACTAACTGAGCCACCCAGGCGCCCTTCCCATTGTTGTCTTAATTTGCATTTACCTGATAACATACGAATTGGAGCATCTTTCCATGTGCTAATTTTCCATCTGCATATCTTTTTGGCAAGGCATCTCTTAAAATCTTTGGTCCATTTTTAAGTTAGCGTGTTAGTTTTCTTAGTGTTGAGTTTTAAGCGGTCCTTGTATATGTTGGGTTAACCATTCTTTATGAGATGTACCTTTTGCAAATATTTTCTCTGGTCATATTTTCTCTGTCTTCTTATTCTCTTGACATTGTATTTCACGGAGCAGAAGTTTCTCATTGGAATGATGTCCAGTTTACGAATTATTTTTTTTTCATGGATCATGCCTACGGTGTTGTATCAAATGAATAAGTAATGGTAAATAAGAGGTACAGCATAGGGAATAGAGTCAATGGCATTATAATAGCATTATATGGTGATAGATGGTAATATATTTGTGGTACGCAGAGCATAACATTGTCAAATCCCTATGTTACACACCCGAAACTAATACAACATGGTGTGCCAACTATACTTTATTTCAAAAAGTCATTGCCATACCCAGGGTCACCTAGGTGTTCTCCTATGTTACCTTCTAGAAGTTTTAAAGTTTTGCATTTTACCTGTAGATCTGTAATCCATTTTGAGTTAATTTTTGCAAAGACTGTGAGGTCTGTGTCTCGATTAATTTCTTTGCATATGGGTGTCCAGTTGTTCTAGCACCATCACTTGAAATGACTATCTTTGCTCCATCGTATCGCCTTTGCTCCTTTGTCAAAGACCGGTTGGCTGTATGTATGTGGGTCTATTTCTGGGCTCTCTATTCTGTTCCGTTAACCTACTGGTCTATTCTTTTGCCAATACCACATTATCTTGATTACAGTAGCTTCATAATAAATCTGAAAGTCAGGTAGCATGAGTCCTCTAACTTTGTTCTTTTCCTTCAATATTGCGTTGGCTATTCTGGGCCTTTTGCTTTTCCATGTAAACCTGAGAATTAGTTTGTCAATACCACAAAAATAACTTGCTGGAATTTTGATTAGGATTGCATTGACTCTATAGAACAAGTTGGGAAGAAATGACATCTTGACAATATTGAGTCTTCTTATCCATAAACATGAATTCTCTCTCCATTCATTTTGTTTTTCTTTGAATTCTTTCATCAGAGTTTTGTAGTTTTCTTTGTATATATATCTTTTTTACAAATAGACGTTTATTTATTTTGAGAGAGCAGAAAGAGCATGAGTGGGGGAGGGGCAGAAAGAAAGGGAGAGAGAGAATCCTAAACAGGCTCTATTCTGCCAGCACTGAGCCCGATGTGGGGCTTGAACTCATGAACTGTGAGGTCGTGGCCTGAGCTGAAACCACGAGTCAGATGCTTAAGTGACTGAGCCACCCAGGCGCCCCTCCTTATATAGATGCTGTACATATTTTCTTAGATTTTTACCTAAGTATTTTATTTTGGAGGATGCTAATGTAAATGGTATTGCTTTTTTGTTTTCGAATTCCACTTGTTCATAGCCGATATAGAGAAAAGCAATTGATATCTGTATATTAACCTTGTATTCTGTACCTTTCCTATACTTTCATTAGTTCCAGGAGATTCTTGTCAACTCTTATATTTTCTGCATAGACAGTTATGTCATCTGTGAACAATATGTATCTTCTTTGGTTACGGATCTATTCAAACCTTTTGTCTTTTTAAAAATTGGGTTGTTTTTTGGAGCGCCTGGGTGGCTCAGTCAGTTAAGCATCCAACTTTGGCTCAGGTCATGATCTCACGGTCCGTGAGTTAGAGCCCCGTGTCGGGCTCTGTGCTGACAGCTCAGAGCTTGGAGCCTGCTTCAGGTTCTGTGTCTCCCTCTCTCTCTGCCCCTCCCCTGCTTGCACTCTGTCTCTCTGTCTCCCAAAAATAAATAAACATTGAAAATTTTTTTAATAAATAAAAACGTTTAAAATTTTTAAAAATGGGTTGTTTCTGTATTATTGAGGTTTGAACGTTCTTTTTATATGCTGAAAAGCTCCTTTATCAAATATGTGATTTGCAAATATATTTTCCCAATCTGTCTATTCCTCCTTCTAAGAGTGTCTTTCAAAGTGATACATTTGAATTTTGATCAAGTCCAATTTATTAATTTGTTTCTAACGGGTCATGTTTTTAGTACTGTATCTAAGAAAACTTTTTGTAAGCCAAGGTTGCAAGGGTTTCTCTAATGTTTTCTTCCAGGGGGTTTGTACCTTTAGGGTTTTCTGGGTTTGTTTTGTTTTAATTTTTAATTTTTTAGAGAGAGAGAGAGAGAACAGGGGAGAGAGGCAGAGGGAGAGACAGAGAGAGAATTATAAGCAGACTCCACGCTGACTGTGAAGCCCAATGTGGGGCTTGAACCCATGACCCTGGTGGGATCATGACCTGAGCTGAAATCAGGAGTTGGACACTCAACCAACTGAGCCACCCAGGCGTGCCTCTATATTTTTAGGTTTTACGCTTTGGTTAATGATTTAACGTTTGTATGTGGTGTATATTATGAATTGAGGTTAAGTTTTTTCCATGTGAATATGCAATTGTTCCAGCACAATTTGTTGGAAAGATTGTAATTTCTTCACTAAATTGTGTTTGAGTGTGTGCCACAAATCAGTTGTCCATATGGATGTGTGTGTGTACTTCTGTACTTTTAATTTTGTTCATTGATCTGTTTGTTTATTTTCCTGACAGGACCACTGTCTTGATTACTGTAGCTTTATAATAATGCCTTGAAAACAGGCAGTGTTAGTCTTCCAAATGTGTTACTTTTCAAAGTTGCTTTGGCAATTCTAGGTCCTTTTCATTTCCATATAAATTCTAGGGTCAGCTTGTGACATTCCCCAGAAAGTCTTTTGGGGTTTCATTGTCGTTGTATTGAATTTATAGATCAATTTGGAGAGATACTACATTTTTACCATATTGTGTCTTCCTGAACCATAAAGACAGTATATCTTGGGGCACCTGGGTGGCTTGGTTTGTTAAGCATCCAACTCTTGATTTCAGCTCAGGTCATGATCTCACGATCATGAGATCGGGCCCCATGTCGGGCTTCAATGCTGGGTGCTGAGCCTGCTTGGGATTCTCTCTCTGCCCCTCCCTGGCTCTTGAGTGCATGTGCACACACTCTCTCTCTCTCTCCCTCAAAATAAATAAACAAGCATTAAAAAATACATAATATATCTTTCCATCTTATTTAAGTCTTCTTTAATTCTTCAGCACTGTTTTAATAATCAAAAGCATACATATATTGGTATTTCCCCTTTCTTAGATAAAAGGTGACATATCATACACATTGTTTGGCAGTTTTGTTTTGTTTGTTTTTTTTACGTAATAATGTGTCCTTGAGATTACCCCATTGAAATATGTAGAGCTTTTCTCCAGCCCATTGTTTCGCTGCGGACTACTTTATTATGTGAATGTACCATACATGATTCAAAAGGTCTTTTATCGATGGATTCTTGGGTCCTTTACAGACTTCTGCTATTACAAATAGTGCTACAAAAGATATCCTTGTGCATATATCACGCCGTATTTTTGCCAGTTCATCTTTGGGATAGTTTGTTGGAACTAGCAGTTCCTGGGTTGAACAGTTGATGTAGGTGGAATTTTCCTAAATACTGCCGATTCCTCTCCAGATGAATTGCATTGTTTTCTTTCCTCACTAGCAACATGGAAGAAGTGCCTTCCCCATACAGCCTTGCCAGCAGAGTATGCTGTCCAATTTTTGGATGTTTTGCCGATCCGATAGGTGAAAAATGACTTCTCAGTGTAGTTTGATTCATATTTGTTGCAGGTCAGTTCCCCAGGAAACAAACTCAGATTTGATGGAAGTGGTGTTGGGCAAAGGGAGAAGTTAAAATTTGATGTCTATGAACAAGGGCCCTCAGCAGATCCCAGGGAGAATTCCAGAGCTGAGGTTAACTAGAAGAGATGTCCCGATTTGAAGCAAAGGGTCAGGCCTTCATATCTTCTCACTGACCACCATGGGATGCAGGCTGCCGTCAGAAAGTGGACAAAATTTTGAACACGGCTACTTGCTTAAGCTGAGAACAGTTTGTGGAGAGGGACTCAACTCACCGTTTTCAATCATCAACATTCCTAACCGCTGGAGAAATGTTTATTTCAGTCTCTCAGAATTGGAGATGTGGTTTGATCTGGATGGCTTACTATGGAAAACACTGCTGCATTTCTATAATTTATGAGGCTGAGTGATAGGTGCATGGGGTTCACTGCATAATTCTATTTTAGTGTGTTTGAAAATTTCCAGAGTCAAATATGATTTGAATTTCTAATTTTTTTAATGTTTTTTTTTTTTTGTTTTTGGGAGAGAGACAGAGACAGAGCATGAGCAGGGGAGGGGCAGAGAGAGAGACACACACACAGAATCTGAAGCAGGCTCCAGGTTGTGAGCTTGTCAGCACAGAACCCAATGCGGGGCTCAAACTCACGGACTAAGAAATCATGACCTGAGCTGAAGTCAGATGCTTAACTGACTGAGCCACCCAGGTGCCCCAAGTTTTTTAAACATTTTTTTTAATGTTTATTTATTATTGAGAGAGAGAGAGAGAGAGAGAGAGAGAGAGGGACAGACCGTGAGCAGGGGAGGGGCAGAGAGAGGGAGACACAGAATCTGAAAACTTGCATTTCTATATGAACAAATTTAAAGTTCTTTTCATACGGTTACGGACCATTTGTATTTCTCTTTCTGTGAACTCTCTGTTCATATATCTTTTGCCCATTTCTCTATGGAATTGTTGTTTCCTCAATATTTAGAAGCTCTTTAGATATGAGAGTTCATCTTTCTTTGTCATATGTATTGAAAATATTATTTTCAAGTTTACATTAGTCTTTTTAATTTTGCTTAGGGTATTTCTTTTCACATAAATTTAAAAAATAATCAAAATTATGTATTGTCTATCATACAGCTTTGGGATTGTGAGTCAGAACTGAAAATTTTTTCCTAATTCCAGGTGATAGTAAAACATTCCCATGTTTTATTATATACTCACATGTATTAAAAATGCATCTTTTTTCTCTGATTTGAATGCCATCTTTATCTTATACTGACTGTACAGTTGAGTCTATTTCCGAATTTTCTAAATTCCATTGTTTTTTTTCCTATGCCAATTTGCCACTCTTTTAATTATAGAGACTATACGTTTTACTATTTGGTAAGGCTACACCCTCATATTGCTCTGAATCCTGAATGATTTTCTTCATTTATTCCTCCAAATATATTTTTTCCATTCTGAAAATGCGTTTATTGTTATTTTACAATATACACCATCTTGATTCGGATGGTGATTGTTATTTGGTCCAAACCAGATTTCTCTCTCTCTTTTTTAAGTTTACTTATTTATTTTGAGAGAGAGAGAGAGAGAGAGAGAGAGAGAGAGAGAGAGAGAGAGTTGGGGAGGGGCAAAGAGAGGGAGAGACAGAATCCCAAGAAGGCACTGCACTGTCAGGAAGCAGCCTGATGTGGGGCTTGAACTCACGAACTGTGAGATCATGACCTGAGCCAAGATTAAGAGTCAGATGCTTAGCCAACTGAGTCACCCAGGTGCCCCACCGGATTTCTCTTTTTATTGAGCCAACAAGTATTAGATGTCTAGTAGTGTTTCTCCTTTCTGGGACCAATTGTTGGGTATTTTTTTTTTTGTCAGTGTTTCCAAAATTTGTCATTTGGGAGAACATCCCTTTGGACCATGACAAAGGTTTACCTGTTGGTTTCCTTTAAAGCAGCATTTTTGGTGGAAATAGCAAGGTGGGTTACTTTAGCCTTTGGGGAGTTGAGTCTGGCATGCCCAGGAATTGTAATAGCCAAAGCAGCTGACAGGAGTATGATATCTAATAAATTTTGGACACAGGAGCCATTTTTAATATTAATCCCATTGGAGGCTGTCTTCCTCTAAAGAGGTTTGAGAAGAAGAGCAGAGAAGCAAATCGTCTATGAATTATAACAATATAAAGCTTGTAGAAATCTTTTTATTGTCCAAATCAGCTTCTAAGGCTTGTGAGAAGCAGGAAGGACTCTGTGACACTCTGGGGAATTACTGTCCAGGTGTTTCTGTTCTTCCCAAGTGAAAGCAAAAAGCTATTGGGGCGCCTGGGTGGCTCAGTCGGTTAAGCGTCCGACTTTGGCTCAGGTCATGGTCTCACGGTTTGTGGGCTCGAGCCCCGTGTCGGGCTCTGTGCTGACAGCTCAGAGCCTGGAGCCTGTCTTCAGATTCTGTGTCTCCCTCTCTCTCTGCCCTCCTCTGCTCATGCTCTCTCTCTCTCTCTCTCAAAAAAAAAAAAAAACATTTAAAAAAATTAAAAAAAAAGAAAGCAAAAAATCTATTGGCTACCCTTCTCAACTGAAATAGTAAAAAAATGCATTGCATAGATCGATTACAGTGAACAATTTGCTTTCAGTGCAAACGGATGTCAGAAGTGTATGGGGCTTGGGAACAACAGGGTGCAGAGGGATAATAACAATGTGATGTATTGCTTGATGTTTCTCGACAAACCTCTATCCTTCTGCACATCTATGGGGGTCTTCTGTCACTTTAGAAACCCTTTTATCAACGGCTTACAATTTGGCCTCAGCCCAGGGAACATAAGAGACTTGAGGTTTATTTAGAGCCTCAAAAGATTTAACTTTAAAGAGGCAGTTTTTTTGGTGCAAAAAGGTTTTATTACAACACGGTGACAGGACCTGTGGGCAGAAAGAGCTTCACTGGGGTTGTGAAGAGTAACTGGTTATATAGTATGGAGTTGGGGGAGATAGAGGCCAGAGGAAGTTTCTTAAAGGGATTTTCACATGCTAAAGACTCACAGATTATCGGAGGCCTAGGTATTGTTAAACTAAGGTGATTTTTCCCTCTAGCAAAGTATTAACATTAAGACAGTAGGGAGTTCCTGGACAAATGTTATGCTCTGTATTTGCCTCAAGTATTTGGTCAAGGGGTTGTAGGTTATGAGGAAATTTAATTTTATCTGCCATTTCCTCCTTGCCTTTGTTCCCCACAGCACTATAGAGGGGAGCTAGATATTATGGGATCCAGGAAACTGAGTCTATAGGTTTCTGGAGATTAGGCTATTGATAAGATTGCCTTTTTCTTGTAATATACTAAGATATTTGTAAACTGATGGGGGCTCATGTCTTGCATTAACTGATCTTTATCAGTTAACCATTTTTTGGTCCCCTTTCCTTTGTTCTTGGGCAGCCAGGAGTGCCTGAGGAGTATCACCCATGTCCCACGTGGGGGGAGGGGCAGTGTGCCAGCTTGCGCTCTGCCCTCAGCTTGCCTTATGCTCCCTCGTCATATCCTCCCTTGAGCAATTTTGACCCTTAAATCTTTAAAGTTGTTGAAGGCGGAAGGTCTCATCTTCTGTAGGGGCTGGGTAGGTGTGTAAAGGTATCCCTACCTATGGGTCAATACTGGTCAGTCAGGGAAGGAACAGGGGAGTTACAAAAGATGGAGGCAGCTGAATCCAACATGGACAACATATATGAACCTCCTTGAGTAGAAAGGATCATCTGTTGGCTTGACGTTATTGTAGGGATGGAGTCTTGGTACCAGGCAAGAAAGAGAAGTCTTTTGGTAGTTGACAGAAATCCTCCAGGAGTTTAACATCACTAAAGGAAAGAGAGGGATTGTTTAAAGGACCAATTTTTTTAAACGTTTATTTATTTTTGAGAGACAGAGAGAGACAGAGCATCAGTGGGGGAGGGGCAGAGAGCAAGGGAGACACAGAATCTGAAGCAGGCTCCAGGCTCTGAGTCGTCAGCACCGAGTCCGACATGGGGCTCAAACTCACGAACCACAAGATCATGACCTGAGCTGAAGTTGGGCGCTGAACCGACTGAGCCACCCAGGTGCCCCTAAAGGGCCAATTTGAGGATTAATGTCAGTTAGAAATCCAGAAATGTTTTCATGGCAATCTGGAATGTATACACAGCATTTTGTTTTTATGAGAGCACAAGTTCCACCTTGTGCAGCAGCTAAAACATCTAATGAAGAGGCAGTTTTTAATAGGTTCAGGAAAGGAAGGACTGAGGAGAGATTTGGAGAAAAAGGTAAATTCTTCAGAAAAGATAGAGGAAAATGGTCCTGGAGGTGGGCCCTGAGCACAAGATGGCTGCCACGTATCAGCAGATAAAGACAGGGGAGGGGAAAAAGAGGCCTCCAAAGCCATTTTGACTTTTTTAAATTAATTTTTCAATTAAATTGCTTCGCTTAATTTAGAAATAGTATTTTGCAAGGAAGTAAACTTAGAATCCTGAAAACATCTGGAAGTCTCAAGGTACTATTTAAAATAGGCATCTGTTCTTTTTTTTTTTTCTCCTTTTCTTTTAAGGAGCCATGGCCTTCAAATTTAACTTTGAGTAAAACAGTTTTGGAGAGATGGAAAGTTCCCCAACAATGGCCACTGAAGTTCTAAATCACTTCTGCTTACGGCCGTCTATTTAGTTATCAGTGTGCATATGGAGAGACCAGCATCTTTCAACATAAAACCTGCCAGTGTCCCAGTAGGGAGGGGCACTCTCAAAGCATTTTGATGACTGGGATCCTATTTCTTAGAGGTTTTACTTTAGAAGAACTAGAAGATTCCTAAACATCACATTTTAAGTATTATTACAATAGTCTGGTTCCAAAAGGATCAGATCAAAGGCCAGGAGAATTCCAGTAAAACAGCCCAGTTCTAAAATGGAGTGAGTCCTAAGGCAAGCACAATTCCAGTAGGAAGAAACTGATCCCAGACAGGAGTCTAACTAAAGGCTACACCAGTTCCAAAAGGCACACTTCCATCTGGAACAGTCCAATCCCAAAAGGGTGTCAGGCCAAAGGCCTATGTATTTCCAACCTGCACACTTTGATCCGGAGCAGTCAGCTTCTGCAAAGGAGTCCGATCGGAAGGTGTAATGAGTACTTTCTGAGATAAAACAGAAAACAAAGTAGAAAAAACATAAACAAGGCTTTAAAACAGGTCCCCAGTAAAGGCCGAAGACCTCAAACACAAAGTATGCAGCTCACAACCTAGGCAAAAGCTTATCCTCAAACCCCAGGGTCAGCAGGAAAGCAGTGAGTCTCATTGGCTCTGTGGGTACTGACACCTGTTTGCCCACCAGTCTCAGAGGTGTTAGGAGTCTTCTGTGGATCCCACTTCTGATCACCAAGTCATGTTAACCTCAAAAAAAAAAAAACTGTCAATAATTTTACCAGCAAAAGATGAATTTATTTGAGAAAAGCAAAGAATTGTGATCTGGGACAAGGGAAGTAGTGCAAACCCATAGGCAAGTAGACAACAAGGAAGGGGAATGCTCTTAAAATTTTTTTTTAATGTTTATTTATTTTTGAGAGAGATAGAGAGAGGCAGACTGCAAGCCAGGGAGGGGCAGAGAGAGAGAAAGAGAGAGAGAGAGAGAGAGAGAGAGAGAGAGGGAGGCACAGAATTCGAAGCAGGCTCCAGGCTCTGAGCTGCCAGCACATAGCCCGATGTGGGACTTGAACCCACAAACTGTGAGATCATGATCTGAGCCGAAGCCGGATGCTTAACTGACTGAACCACCCAGGCGCCCCAGGAATGCTCTTTTATAAAGGAAAGGGGGACAATGGAAAGGGCTGTTATAGACAAAAAGTCCATTGGCGTAAACTGGGAGTTTGAAGTATAGTGGGTTCTAGCGGGCTGAGTTGTGATCGTCTCTCATTGGCTGGGCTGTTGCTGGGCAAGAAGAAAAGCTCTCTTCCTCCTGCTTGGGTGGTGAAGTAGTATCCACATGCAAAGGTCTGTCTCTTCCTATTGAATGGACAATTGATGAGAAGTGATAGAGCATGAGAGCCCTCCGTGCTGAACCTCTTAACGGCATTTTAGTGAGGTTTCCCTTTATGGATTTTCACACGATTAATTTTTCCTACAACCTCATGTGGAAGGGGTTCGGACAATCACAAAGGTTATTGTAATTGACTCTTACCTACCAGTGAAAGCCTCGACGTAGTTTGAAGATAATTCAGACAAACTCTTCCAGGAATTCCAATGGTTTGTTTAATCAATAAAGGGAATAGCAAAGGTAAATGGTTAATCATGTCAAATATGTTTTAGCGATACTGTTTTGAATTGCCAGCTTTCTATAAGAGATTAATAAAAGATTAATTTATGACTGACAACAAATTTATGACCGTGTAGGGGCCGAGGGCAGGCCAGCCCAAGATGGGCGTGTACAAGGAAGAGAGCTATTAACAGAGATTCCTCTTAACCTAAGAAACCTATCCGGTTGCCCGGGCAACCTCTGTTTTCCACACATCTCTCCTCATTTTCCTCCTGATGGTCTTCCTCCCCTTTGGATTCCTAGACCCCTACCCCTCCCCTTAGCTCAGGAAGTTATATAAGCCCCAGGTCGCCTGTCTTTGGAATTTCACATGTGTGTGGATTCCTAGTGTGTACAAAACTAAATCTGATTTTCTCCTGTTCATCTGTCTCCTGTCAATTTGGTTCTTAGTCCAGCTAGAAGGACTTTTTTTTTTTAATTAAAAATTTTTTAAAAGTTTGTTTATTTTTGAGAGAGAGAGAGAAGACAGTGAGAGCCAGGGAGAGGCGGAGAGAGAGAGAGGGAGACACAGAATGTGAAACAGGTTCTAGGCTCTGAGCTGTCAGCACAGAGCCCTACACGGGGCTTGAACTCACCAGCTGCGAGATCATGACCTGAGCCGAAGTTGGACACTGAACCGACTGAACCACCCAGGCGCCCCCAGCAAGAAGGATTTTTAAGGGCAGAAGAAATTCTTCCTCCCAACAACTGTATAATTCTGTGCACATCTCTTTTTTTAGTTCATTTTTATAATAATACTCAATGTGGTTTATATTTACTATGCTTATCTAAAAAGGTATCAATACACTTCTTGTAATTGCTCTAATTATTTTCCTTATATTAATACAAAATATGATCAAATATATAATGTTTTGTGGTGAGTTTTTTCTTTTCTTTTTTAAAAATTTTAAGTTAATTTATTTACTTTGGGAAAGATAGAGACAGCATGAGCAGGGGAGAGGCAGAGAGAGGGAGACAGAGAGAGCCCAAAGCAGGGCTCAAACCCACGAACCATGAGATCATGACCTGAGACCGAAACCGAGGGTCGGACGCTTAACAGATTGAGCCACCCAGGCGCCCCTGTGGTGAGTTTTTTTCAATGTCATTGAAACTTGATTAGTATGAATATATTTAGATTATAATTCATGTGCAAGCTGTTTTAATATTTCAATTTCTGTAGTTCGTTTCTTATAGACTCTGTGATATTTTTAGTATAAATCACTTTGGACTTCCTGTTTAAGATGGCAATCGTATCCCACATAATTAACACTTCTTCTGCCCCAGTTATTATTAAATAATTAAAGGAAGATGATAATTTGAGTAAATTCTGGATCGGTGCCAGAAAGATGTGTAGGGGCCAAGGGCAGGCCACCCCATGATTAGCCACTTTGGCAGGAGTATTCTTTTGAGTTAAAAAACAATTAAGGGGCACCTGGGTGGCTCAGTTGGTTAAGTGTCTGACTCGATTTCACCTCAGGTTGTGATCTCACGGTTCGTGGGCTCAAGCCCCGAGTTGGGCTGTGTACTGACAGCGTGGAGCCAGCTTGGAACTCTCTGTTTCCGTCTCGCTCCACCCCCCCAATCAAAATAAGTAAGTACATATTTAAAAAAGAAATTAAAATCCAGAAGATTCAGGTTAAGCATTTTACTTCCCATTTTAAATTTTTTTTAAGGTTTGTTTATTTTTGAGAGAGACAGACAGACAGAGCGTGAGCAGGGGAGGTGCAGAGAGAGAGGGAGACAAGAATCCAAAGTAGGCTCCAGGCTCTGAGCTGTCAGCACACAGCCTGATGCGGGGCTCGAATTCATGAACTGTGAGATCATGACCTGAGCCAAAGTCGGATGCTTAACTGACTGAGCCACGCAGGCACCACTTTACTTCACTCTTTAACTGCCTAAAAAGAATTTACGTAGAGAATCTGCTCCAAGAGGAGAGCTAGCATCATAGGTGATCATAGGTGATTACATAATGGATGATTTCACAATGATGTAGACTAGATATGGTAGACAGGTAGGAACTTAGCAAGACCTGTCTTCAATGTCCTGTCATTTCCATATATATATATATATATATATATATATATATATACATATATATATATACACATATATTTTAAATGTTTATTTATATTTGAGAGAGAGACAGAGAGAGAGACAGAGACAGAGTGAGAGCAGGGGAGGGGCAGAGAGAGAGGAAGACACAGAATCTGAAACAGGCTCCAGGCTCTGAGCTGTCAGCACAGAGCCTGACATGGAGCTTAAACTCATGAGCAGTGAGATCATTACCTGAGCTGAAGCTGGACACCCAACCAACTGAGCCACCCAGGCACCCGAATGTCCTACCATTTCTGAGTGGCCCAGCAAACATTTGTTAACCAAATATTTACTCTTTTTTCATCTTTCTGTGAACTATATTCCTTCTCTCTGAATTCCAGGACCCTACCCCCTTCTCCTTAGTTCAAAATGACATATTTACCTCATTTTGCCTGACTGCCTTTGGAGTTTTCATGTCTGTATGGATTTCTACATGTATGAAATTAAATTTGATTTTCTTCTGTTAATCTGTCTCATGACATTTTGATTCTTAGTACAGCTATAAGAACCTTGAAGGACAGGAAATTCTTCCTCCCTGATACTAGAAAAGATTGCCAACAAGAAGCTCAAATTTATTAAAAGAACTATAAAAGATGTGACCAAATACAGGGGTACTGTCACTAAATCTAAAGCATGCAAAGGAAAAGTCTAAAAAGGAGGCAATTCTAGAAAGTAGGAAAAGAACAATAAAAGCTAATTTGTCGGGGAGGGTGGATAACAGACCTATCAGCATCAGCATACTTAGGAGTTGGCCACATCTTTCATTTTAAGACATAACCTTTCAGAAGACCCTTAAATAATCCTACTTGCAGGCTCAGTGGTTTGGGGAAGTTGGCCATGTAAAAGTTATTCCTTTTCCTATGAAGAGACAGGACTGATGAACTGTCATTAGTGTTCTAGAGTAGAATATTAAAAGTATCCATCCCTTCAATCTCAAGAGATGATTTATAGAGGTACTTGGGTGGCTCAGTCAGTTAAATATCTGACTCTTGATTTTGGCTCAGGTCATGATCTTACAGTTCATAGGTTCGAGCCCCACGGTCAGGTTCTGAGCTGACAATGCATAGTTGGCTTGGGATTCTCTCTTTCCCTCTCACTCTGTGACCTCCCCTCAAAAAAGCAAATAAACTAAATGGATACATATATTAATCTGCAACATGCTTATATACCTCATTGTTCAGAAACTATGTATGCATACAACTTTAAAATTTTTTTTAATTTTTATTAATTTTTGAGATTGAGAGACAGTGTGAGCAGGGGAGGGGCAGAGAGAGAGAGAGAGAAGGAGGCACAGAATTCGAAGCAGGCTCCAGGCTCTGCTGAGCTGTCAGCACAGAGCACGATGCGGATCTCAAACCCACGGACTGTGAGATCATGACCTGAGCCGAAGTCGGATGCTTAAACGACTGAGTCACCCAGGTGCCCAGGTGCATACAACTTTTAATGTTTGTATTATAAAATAGGAATGCCTTGAATGGGGATTAATTTCATTACTGTCGAATAGTATTGCCCCAGGAAAGGTAATAAGGTAGAGATCAGGACAATTTTCCCTTCCAAAGCAATTACCATTAGATGTCTATGAAGCTTGACTTTAGACTTGGCTTTTTCTTTCTCCCTTCCATTTGGAAGAGATATAAAACTATTTTGACTTCCAAAAACAAAAACAAAGAAAGAGACTTCACTAACAGATATCTGAAAATCATTGAAAGTAATATTTAACCATTAATATTATATTAGGTAAAGAATAAAGGGAGCTGTATAGGAACTCTTTGACAGTGGCTTCTTGGTGTTTTGAAATTTTTACCTCATTCATTTTATAAATAGCAAATTAGATGGAGGGGAGCATAGAGAAGAGAGGCATTTCAGATTTGATAAGATATTCAACGATGGGAATGCATAATAACTAAAATGAGAATCCATAAGGATTCCCAATGAGAACAAGCTTGACCATGAAACAGAAAGCATTGTGCACGGGCGCCTGGGTGGTTCAGTTGTTTAAGTGTCTGACTCTTGATTTCAGCTCAGGTCATGATCTCATGGTTCGTGGGTTCAAGCCCCAGGTCGGGGGCTGCTTGGTATTCTGTCTCTCTTCCTCTCTCTCTCTGCCCCTCCCCCTGCTCGTACTCTCTCTGTCTCAAAATAAATAAATAAACATGAAAGAAAAAAAGAAAGCATAGTGCCATGGCCATCAGATATGGCTGGGCAAATGTTGTAAGGTGCTATATACTTATACTGCCAGAGTTCTACAACTCAGTGGTCCTGGGTGATGTCCTAGCTACTTTAGGACTATCCCAGAAAAAGCAGTAGAAAAACCATTGAGCACACTGGTGACTGTCACTGTTGGGTTAAGTTTTAGGCTGATAGGTCTCTCTTCAATCCAGATTGAATGACAGGATACCTATTTTGTTATAATGTGATGTATGCATTCCAGAAAAATAAATCTCAAATATCACAATATTTCACTAAAAATAGCAAGGCTTATTAAAAAATAAGGTAGGGGCGCCTGGGTGGCTCAGTCGGTTAAGCATCCGACTTCGGCTCAGGTCATGATCTCTCAGTCTGGGAGTTTGAGCCCCACGTCAGGCTGTGTGCTGACGGCTCAGAGGCTGGAGCCTGCTTCCGATTCTGTGTCTCCCTCTCTCTCTGCCCCTCCCCCACTCACACTCTCTCTCTCTCTCTCTCTCTCTCTCTCTCTCAAAATAATAAATAAACTTCAAAAAAAATAAGGTAGAAGCAGATGATTTGAAACATATGCAACTTTGTAATCACTGCACTAACAAAAACACTAACAATTCTAACCAAAGCAGTAACATAGTTAGAGTAGACAAGAGGACATCACATCCAGAAAAAGAAAATAATTTGAGATCAGAAATGACATTCCGATAAACATTCAAATTAAAAAATATACTCAGTTAATAACATGTTGGGTATTTCAGAGCATGAAATCAGTTCACGAGAGTCCAGTTTTTAATGTTTTTATTTATTTATTTTGAGAGAGACAGAGAGTGCGAGTGGAGGAGGGGCAGAGAGAGAGGGCAAGAGAGAGTCCCAAGAGGGCTCCATGCTATTAGCTTGGAGTCTGAGAGGGGGCTCGGTCTCTTGACCATGAGATCATGACCTGAGCCGATAGTGAGTTGGGCCGCTTAACTGACAGTGTCCCAGGTGCCCCAATCACAGTCCAGTTTAAGAAATTATGCTGGCACTTAGAAATAATTTATGAATAAAAGGATGAGACATAAAAAATGATATGGACCATCGAACATGTATATCATAGGTTTCCTAAAAGCATAAAACAGACTACATGGTTCAAACGAAGCAACAAAAGAATAATAGAAAAAACATTTCCCTTATCTACACAAAGGGTTTTCAGACTTGAAAATCTACCAGGTAGCAGACAAAGTTAATGAAAGTAGAGCTACATTATACAATATTGAATGTTAAAAATCAAGTAAAATTCTACAAGCATTCTTACCATCACATGTCAGAAAATAATGTTACTCACAAAAGAAAATATCAAAATAGTATCATAATACCAAATGAGGACATTTGGGTAGCAGAACGTATTCTGACTCGAGGATTCTGTGTCCAACGAAGCTATCATTTATGTGCAAGAGTAACACAAGGATATTCTTAGATTTGCAATAAATGTCAAAAACACCTCAAGGTAGAAACTAAATAATAGGCAAAATAAATAAATAATATGGATAAAAAAGTCCCTGTGATTATTAGCGAAAACTAGTCAGAGGGAAAATATAAACAAGAGCCTAAAAGTATAATTCATATCTCACGCTACATGTGGGAAGGGAATAAATATTCTTACATTTGTGCTGATAAGGAAATCCAGACTCAAATGGTTTCTATAGAGTTAAAATAACTACTAGGAGATTAAGCCAATTCACGTAAATGCTGAAAAAGAGCAGGTGAAATGTAATCAGTACATCAAAGAAATGCAATTTGTCAAATATGAGAGTCGCACGCTGTCTGAAATTAACAGGAAACTTATTTAGAAAGCGTTAATACATTTAATGAGGAGTAAGAATGGGGAAACAGTCATAGGGAAAAATGAAAAGAAATAGAAATATTTAACCACACCTATGCAAATATATTTACAAGAAAAGGAAATTAGTAATTTGAAACCAAAACTGCTTCTAGAAGAGATAGAAAATAAGAAAGGATAAATTACCATGGAAGAAATTGAGAAGGCCGGCAATGAGATTTCCTTCTAAGCTCAAAGAAAATCCCCAGTGCAAGTTTCTAAGCTTCAGGGAAAGATCTACCTTAGTTATTCGAGCAGTTCTAGAGCTATGGTTCAGGAAGATGATTTCTAAACACAGTTTATGAAACACTGTTAATCAAAAATTGAGAAATCAAATCAAATTTAGTAACACTGTCAAAAGCTGATTATATCATTTCTTTGTCTCTGACTTCTCTGGCATGGCTGGCACCCACTCTTATGGTCTCATAATAACACACATGTCATACACACATGTGTACATGTATACATATGCATGTATGTTATATAAATCAATATACATTTTTTATGTTTGTTTATTTTATTTGTGTGAGAGAGAGAACGAGCAGGGGAACGGCAGAGAGAGAGAGAGAGAGGGAATGAGAGAGAATCCCAAGCAGTGCGGAGCCCCATTCAGGGCTCGATCCCACGAAACGTGAGATCATAACTTGAGCCAAAACCAAGAGTCAGATGCTTAACCGACTGAGCCACCCAGGAGCCCCAATAAATATGAATATTTTAACAATTTTCTTGCATTTTTGTTACACACCTTAAAATTACCATTCGCCTATTTTAACTGTGCAATTTAATTTTAGAATACTTTATTTGCCCCAATTAGATTTCTCCTGCCTGTCGACAATTAATTCATGTTGCCACCTTCATACCTAGACAACCGCTAATCCACTTTCCCCATTCTGGAAATTCCATATAAAGAAATAATGACATGAGATACGTCAAGTGAAAGCGTCTGGCTTCTTTCACTCTGAGGAATGTTTTCAAAATTCGTTCATGTGGCCACAGCTATTGGTACTTCACTTTCTTTTAAGTGCCAAATCATATTGCATTTCATGGATCTAACACAATTTAGCCATTCATCAGTTGAGGGCTCTCTGGGTTGTTTCCACTCTTTGGCTACTATGAATAATGTTGTTAAATACAAGTATTTGTGTAGACGTATGTTTTCAGTTCTCTTGAGTATCAATCTACGGATGGAATTGCTAGGTCACATGGTAACTCCATGTTTAAACTTTTATTTATTTTTCTAAATAATTTTTTAATGTTTGTTTATTTTTGAGAGACAGCACAAACAGGGGAGGAGCAGAGAGAGGGAGACACAGAATCCGAAGCAGGCTCTGAATTGTCAGCACAGAGCCTGGGGCTCGAACCCACAAACTGTGAGATCATGACCTGAGCCGACGTCGGATGCTTAACTGACTGAGCCACCTAGGCGCCCCTGTGTTTAATGTTTTAAACTGCCAAACTGCCCTTAGGAAAGGTTCATTTCAATGGTTGTGCTTTTCACAACTATAGATTTTCTAGTTGGTTACTACTTGTAATTTCTGCGTTTTTATCCATATTCTCACCTTATTCTCATACTTGAACTTTTAGGCATGCTTTAAAAACAGCAGCTTTGAGGTCTTTTTCTGCTGAGTTTACTACCTGGGCCCCACCAGAATCAAATTCCATTGTCCGCTTTGTGTGTGTGTGAACGTGGGTCACACTATCTTGTGTCTTTGCATGTCTTATATCTTTCTATGGATAACTGGATATTTTAGATAATATATGATGATATATTAGCAACTCTGGATTCTGATTACCAATTAGGGCTTGGTTTGTTTGTTTTTATTTGTTTCTTAATGGCTTGTCTAGACAAATTCTGAGAAACCTATTTCCTCCACAGTGGGCAGCCTCTGATGAAACAATTTTATTTTTTCCCCTTGTCTTTATCTTTAAGTCTGCCTTCCTAGAAGTTATCCATGGGTGAGTGTAGCCTAGTGTTCTGCCGGGGATTTGTTATAGCTGGGGCTTAAGTATGTTGAAGCAGTAGAGCTTAACACCCTTCGCAAATAGATCTGTGTGTGTCTTGGGGAAACAGCTTTCAGTTCTGTCCCATGTGGAGCCACGGACTAGTAGCTTTTGAGTGGATGCAGCCAGCCTGTGATAAGCACACAGATTTCCAGTCCTCCAGCAATAAGTATAATCTTACCAGAGCCCTTTTCGGTTATCCATTTCTGGGTCTCTGCTAAACCTCTCCCTGGTCGACCACTTCCTTTGTTGTTACTAGTTTCATTGAGCTATCAAGCTTCTTTCTCTTAACTGCTGCTTAGTGAACAAAGGAAAGACTTATGCGTAAACCCAGTGACTTCCGCTGGCAAGTCACCTGTAAGTAATATCTTATTTTTGTATCATTCCTTAGTTGCTTCAGGGAAAATGGTGTATATTTGGGGGTAGAAGAGCCATTGATTGCCTTGAGGTAGGGTAACGAGCAAAAAATTTCCCAAATTGAACCGCAAAGTGTTTTCTACAACAGAATGAAGGACCCGGTGCCTTTCTCTTGAGGCAGTATCTCTTTGAGACACCTTCTAGCCTGTGGTGTCATTTTGGAAAATCAGGAGGAGGGACTGAGCAGCTGCACAGATATAGGAGTGTGTGCCTCTCAGCTGCTTTCAGGAGACGTATTTCCAGGGCACTTGGCTCCTCCTCCCATTGCTAAAGAGGCCATATTCTGACCTGTCATTTCTGAATTGGGGCATCAGGACCAGGAGGCAGCTGGGTGATTTAGTTTATTCCAAAACCCCTGTTGGCTATAGCCCAGCAACGATAGTGTGAAAAACCTCAAAGTGTCCTGGAAAAACCACAAGAGTTGCCCAAATCCTTAGTCTCCATCTAGACAAGAGGTCCAGTCTATCATGAAGCCTCAGCGACAATGTGGGTTGTAGTTTGCCAGAGGTGGCCAAACTCAGTGTGGTGTCTTTGTTTTTGTTACCTGCTTAAATGCATTGTTCACAGAGCATCCATTCAAAAATAATACGGGTACTTATTATACAGACAGAATACAATAATTTTTAGTGGGGTGATCAAGTTGTGCCATCAGCACCACAATTCCGTTTTGAAACATTTCTATCACCCCCCAGACTTCCCTCACATCTGTTTGCGGTGAATCCCCACCCCTTTTCCCAGCCCCAGATGTGCAGATTATAGCTCTACAAACCTGTTGAAAAAGAATCCAAACTAAATCTGATCATGTATTGCTTTCTACAATATTGATTGCGTGGTAGGGGTGGAGAAATTCTCCCTTCTTCCCTTTTAGGTTCTTTGGCTAGTGTAACAGTCACATTGACATGAGACAGATGAACGGATTTTGTACATACAGGAGCTCCATAAAAATGTGAGACCCAAGGACAAGATGGGCAGTTGTGGTTTATATGCCATTCTGAGCTAAGGATTGGGATAGGGGTCTGGGGATTCAAAGGGGAGGAGGAGAATTCACAGGGAGATGAGAAAAGCAGATGTTTGGTAATCAGATCTTTACCCTGCCATGTAGGTAAGTCTTTCTCAGTTTTTTAACAAAAAAAAGTGATCTATGGGATCACTTTCTTTCTTTTTATTTTATTTTATTTTTTGTTTTATAGTTTATTGTCAAGTTGGTTTCCATATAACACCCAGTGCTCTTCCCAACAAGTACCTTCCTTCATGCCCATCACCCCTTTTCCCCTCTTCCCCACCCCCATCAACCCTCAGTTTGTTCTCAGCATTTAAGAGTCTCTTATGGTTTGCCTCCCTCCCTCTCCTTAACTATTTTCCCCCTTTCTTCTCCCCCATGGTCCTCTGTTAAGTTTCTCCTGTTCCACATATGAGTGAAAACATATAGTATCTGTTCTTCTCTAACTGACTTATTTCACTTAGCATGACACCCTCGAGTTCCATCCACGTTGCTACAAATGGCCAGATTTCATTCTTTCTCATTGCCATGTAGTATTTCATTGTATATATAAACTACATCTTCTTGATCCACTTTTCAGTTGATGGACATTTAGGCTCTTTCCATGATTTGGTTGTTGTTGAAAGTGCTGCTATGAACATTGGGGTACATGTGCCCCTATGCATCAGCATTTCTGAATCCCTTGGGTAAATTCCTAGCAGTGCTATTGCTGGGTCATAAGGGATGGGATCACTTTCTAATACAGGCTCCCTATCTAAATCCTTCAGTATTTATTGTTAAAAAAATATTTGCAAAGCTAAAAAAAAAAGTGCCACCGATCAGAAAGAGGAAGAAAGCGGGCAGTAGAGAGCAAGGATGAGGTCAGGAGACCAAACACGGGAATAGCTCCACATTCCAACATTTGACTGAGAACACATATCCTTGTCTCTTAAAGACCTGCAGAATTCCCCCTGAAAGCATACAGTAGAGATGTTAAAATGGATTAACCTTCAGGAGAAGATTGCATGTAAGGTCTTGTCTGGTTGGGATGTTACGAGGTGGAGTCCCTGGGAAAATGAAGAGAGTGAAGAGGAGGGTGTTGTGATTTGACAGTGAAACAGACAAAATGCCCGGAGCCATCCAACCCCCAAAACGAAGGACAGCAAAAGCACCAGAACAGCACCTCCAGCCAGTGGGGCAGCCCCTGGTTCAGGAAATGTTCATGATGAGCAAAGATGCTTCAGCTGACTGCACTGATATAGCTGTCAAGTTCCAAGTTCCAGCAAAAGGCCAGGGAAAGCATCTAGGTGTGGTTAGTACAGCTATGGGATGTAGGGGCGATGGCATTTCTCTGACCAAGCAGGAGGCGGAGAGGATGAGCGACATCACCACACACCCTGCCTTCCGGCAGTGCGTGCATGGTGTTCCGGGGGTTCAAGATACTCACTCTCTTATAGAATGGATCATTCTATCCTGCAGGGAGGCTTGGCCCAAATAGGGGGATCTCCCTGGGAATGTGAGACCCTCAAAATCTATACAGAAGGTTAAGCAAATTCTTAGAGAGGTGGGAATGAGACAGGCAGTCTATGCCCCTTTCTTCAAAGACCCTGATGGGGCCACATTCACTGCAGGAATACAAGTCAAGGTTCTCCAGTCTGCCCCCAGCACCTGATATGGGATGCTGATATCCGTGCTGAGCTCCATTATGGGACAGGATGTTTATGATGTTGGGCAATCCATTGCTGATCTGAGGGAAATGGACCGATCCCAGGAACAGATATGAGCTGTGGGAAAGGCCCCAAAGAGAAGGAAAGCTCTCAAAGTGAAGACACTACCCTAGTTGGCTGTGAAGGTTTAGTAAGAATATCCAGGAAGCAAATGTGCTGTGATCTTATCATGGCAGGTGCCCCACCTGAACAGATTGACCAACAACCTAACCATGTGGTGGTCGGTCTGTAGAAAGCCTTAATATCTGAACAGCAGTTTAGACCTGCCGCATCTGGCCCCACAATCCCTCATGCCCTCCCTGCTCCAGCAAAGTCCTCAGAGATACAGTCTTTTTTGGGGCGAATGCGTTCCACACTCTGGGTATAGGATGCAGGCCAAAACTGCCTTTAGGTGAGGGTCACTGGAAGTGATCAGAGGCCTCATGCTGAGCTCACTATTCCCTGATCCTCCAGAAATAAACGAAAGGTGATGGCTCTGGTAGATAACACAGTTGAATGTACTCTAATACAGTCACCCCCAGAAGTTTTCTGGCCCCCTTAGTGCCATGATGGTTATGGAGGGCAAACAGTTATGGTCAGGAAGGTCTTTCTGACACTGCATATTGGGCATTCTCCTGCTCAGGAGAATGTAAGAATGTGAGGTTTTTATCTCCAATACCAGAGAACATACTGGGTATTGTTATCCTACAAGGTCAAACTCTGCAAATCTCTGTTGGTGAATTCCACCTCCACGTTAGAGTAATCAAACCAGTGGGAAACACCAACTAGGAGCTGGTAACCCTCTCCCCCCATGAAGAGTAGTAACTTTCAAACAACATAAACTGCTTGAGAGACATAAGGAAATAAGAGAAGGTTTCCAAGAACCAAATCGAGTGGGTATTGGACACCCTGGCCACAGTGCTTTCCACAACCAGTTATGGCTAAGACACGGGGCGCCTGGGTGGCTCAGTCGGTTGAGCGTCCAACTTTGGCTCAGGTCATGATCTCACAGCTCACGGATTTGAGCCTCACATTGGGCTTTGTGCTGACAGTGCGGAGACTGCTTCGGATTCTCTGTCTTCCTCTCTATCTGCCCCTCCCCTGCTTGTGTGTGTGCGTGCTCTCTCTCTCTCTCTCTGTCTGTCTCTTAAAAATAAACATTAAATATTTTTTTAATTAAAAAACAAAAAAGCCAGATGACTCATGGCAGATGATGGTGGACTACCAAAAATTGAACAATGTTGCCACCATTTTAGATACCTTGGCCATGGCCCTAGGAGTGTCCCACACTGTGCTGAATTTAACAATTGCTTTTTTTCAGTATATCCCTGGCCAATGAGACAAAACAAATCAACTTTCCTTCACATGGAAGGGTCAGTAATGGATCTTTCAAGTGCTTCCCCAAGGTCATCTGCACAGCCCCACCACATGTCATAAACCCCAAGACCTGTTCCTGTTCTCCTTCCTCACATCAGTAAAATGGGGCCCATTATATTGTTGATAATCATGCTAACATGTGCAGACTTGGCTTTCCCAGTGAGGGAGAGGATGGGCAGTGAATCCACAGAGAATCTAACAGAAAATCTAAGGCCCGGCCACTGCTATAAAGTTTTGGGGAGTCATCTGATTGGGTCAGAAGGTGTGATTTATAAGGTGTAAGCCTGTCCAAACCCTAAGGATGTGAAAGGGGTACAAGGCTTTGTGAGGCTATGGGGGTTTGGGAGGACTTTTCTTCCCGACCCGACACAGTGCCTCTGTCCCTTACACCACTTGGTAAGGAAAGGGCAGGTATGGGACTGTGGATCAGAGTTGGCCACCTCTGAAAAGGCAAAAATACTTCTTTTTTAAAAAAATGTTTTTTATTTATTTTTGAGAGACAGAGAGAGACAGTGCAAGCTGGGGAGGGTCAGAGAGAGAGGGACACACAGAATCTGAAGCAAGCTCCAGTCTCTGAGCGAGCTGTCAGCACAGAGCCCGACGCGGGGCTCGAACCCACGATCCGTGAGATCATGACCTGAGCCGAAGCTGGACCCCTAACCGACTGAGCCACCCAGGCACCCCAAGGCAAAGATATTTCTAAAGGAGGTTAAAGTTCTGGCATCTCCCAAGCAGGGCTACCATTGGAGTTAGATGGGTCTGAGGCCCCAGAAGGTATGAGTTGGACACTGTGGCAGAAACAACAGAAAAAGATAGCTTCCCTAGGATTTTGGTCTCCGCTCTGGACGGGGGAAGGAATTCGTGATACCCCCACAGGGCAACAGTTTGTAACAGTGTATACAGTGCTCCTCTGGGTACAGCCTCTCACTAATAAACAGCACATTGTGGTGGGAACTTGCCTGCCTATCAAGCTGTGGGTTGGAAATATGTTCCAACCACCCACTTCTGTTGTGGTTCAAAACCCCACTCTGACTAGGTGGCATGCCTATTTGTAGCAGAGGACCACCTTGTCAACCAGCCCACTGTCTCTGGAAATGTAGGCACTACTCGGTCCTGCGGAGTATGTAGATCCTCCAGATACCCCTGCCCCGATTACTGTACAGCCCCCCCTGTAAAGAGGGGCAAGGGAAATCCCCACTGATACCCGTAAACAGATGGGTTTCATGGAAGCAATCCACCCACAAGGACTGTGGTTGCTATTCAGTCCAACACTGACACCATCTGGATGGAAATAGGAACAAACCACAGCAACCAGTGGGCTGAACTCAGAGCTGTCTGGCTTTTCTGATCACTCATGACCCCTGGTTATTAACCCTTTGTATGGATAGTTGGACTGTTCTAAAGAGATTAACCCTATGGCTCAGACAATGGGATGCTGAGGGCAGGTGATTATGAATAAGCCCTCGTGGGGTCAGGATATATGAAAAGACGTTTGGGTCCATCTGCTAGAGCCAAAGCAGTCCCCACTGTTTTCCATGTCTCAGCTCATAAGGCACTGACACCCCCTGGCAATCAGGAAGCTGGTGCCCTCGCTTCGGTGGGAGCCCTAACAATGCATCACTCAGTAGATACAACAGATTGGGTGCATAGAAAGAGTGGCTGCAGCAGTACCTGGATGGGATGACATATTGCCAAAGATGCCAGATTGCTGTCAAAGTACAGTGACTGTTAACGCAATGACAGCATGTCCTGCGTGTTCTCAACAAAGCCAAGAAGTCTGGGGCCATCCGTCAGAGTTCCCAGCCAGTGAGGGATTGGCAAATTGATTGTATTGGTCCCCTCCCTCTGAGTCAGGCTTCTAAATGTGCCTTGGTTTGTGTGGACACGGCTTCTGGCCTAACCCAAGCTTTCCTCTGTCACTGTAAACAGGCTGCCACCATTAAGGGATTAGAGAAGCTGAGTACCATGTGCGGAAACCTTTAGTGAAAAGACAGTGAACAGAAGTCACATTTCAAAGGTCATGATGTATAAGATTGGGTGAAAGAATGTGACATTAAATGGAGGTTATCTCCCCTAGAATCTGTAAGCAGCAGCATGACTAGAAAGGGGAAATGGAATATTAAAGCCACAGATTCAATTCCTAGCAGGTAAAACCACCTTGACCAGGTAGACTAAAGTACTGTCCAGGCTTTAAATTTTTTTTTAACATTTATTTATTTTTGAAAGACAGAGAGAGACAGAGCATGGGTCGGGGAGGGGCAGAGAGGGAGGGAGACACAGAATCCGAAGCAGGCTCCAGGCTCTCAGCTGTCAGCACAGAGCCTGACGAGAGGCTTGAACTCAAGAACCGCGAGGTCATGACCTGAGCTGAAGTCGGATGCTCAACCGACTGAGCCACCCAGGTGCCCCTATTCAGGCTTTAATACATTTGAGTGACCAACTGGTAGAGCCCATATGCCAGACTGGGGACCACTGCCCAGGCACCCAGTTCTGTAAAGGTATGGAACTGCAGGAGACAACTATTGCCTCGACTCTCACCATAGATCAACAAGCCATGCTGTTGAGAACACCAAGCCCCATCATGCCTGGGAGATGACATTTGCCATGGGATATCTTGTCAGCATGGGTGAGTTACTTGACACCCTGGGTGAGCAGCAACTACTCAGTGTCCACAGGGATCCTGTTATCCTGCTGTAAGCCAGACCCATTGAAATGCACTCTACTCGGACTCCCCTACAGAGACGGGGAGAAGATAGCAGTCTTGGTCTGGCACATCCCACCCCTGGTCCATACTCCTCATGGGTGACAGCAGTGCTTCTCCCAGCCAGCATGTATAGTATTCACAACCGGGTCAGATTCTTAATACTGAAGCCACGTTAACATCTCAAGATCAGGCCACAGGTATAATTCTTATAGAAGAGGAAGACCTCCCCATTCCATTTCTTACAGAATATCTGTCTTTTTGACCTCAGACTTCTGCTGTCCCTGTGGTGGCCAGCCATGGGACAGGCACCTGATAGGTATACCTTTATACAATAGGCAAACTCATATGCCAGACAAAGAAATCAATTCAGTTGTTGGGTATGTGGACATCTGCCCCTCTCTAGCTTGTCAGGATTGCCATGATGGGTATCACCCCTCCAGGAAAGTGATTTAAAGGCCCCAAAGCATTACATTAAAGAACAAGCTAGGGCTAACACCCTTAGTTCTCCTGATGTAACCAATACATCAGGAGGGCCTAGGGCCCACCCTGTCAATGATACTGGGCATGGGTATTCTTTTTCTGTCAAAGAAACTAAGGGGGAGCCCATAGAGGTGCTGACCATAAAAGTCCTAGAAATACCACCATCAGATCTGTGGATGACTATGCTCAGACTTGGGGTCGGTTTAATGTGGCTTACTCTGGGTTATAGAACATTTGAATACATGGGCATCCTTATGTTGGGAACAAAAAAAATGTCTCTAAACAGAATCAACCCAATTGTACTAGAAATAGGAAATGAATACCACAAGAACTGTGTAATCATTCTATCATATTAAGGGATAGTGACTGGGTTGGCACTGATTGGTTGTGCTGCTCAGGTATTTATTGGATGACACCAAATCAAACCCAATGGTTGTGTGGCACACATCTTTGGTCATGGTTTCCACCTGGCTGGTTGGGCCATTGCCCCCCTGGGCTTTCCCTGAGCACAGGGGAGAATCTGCCTCAATGTAACAACAGCTGCTAATGTCTCTCCTTTTAAAGTCAGATGGGTACGTGCTTTCACTGGTACGCTCATTTGTCTGCCATTTTTGTTCCTTCCATTGGCTTGCAGGATGCTATAGCACATATAGAAGCCCTTACTAAATTCACTCAGCAACCCTTGAATGACAGCCATCAAAGCCTTACTGAACATTGAAATGACTCTAATGAAAAGAAAAAGAAAGAAGCTGGGGGCACCTGGGTGGCGCAGTCAGGTAAACTTCTGACTGGGCTCAAGTCATGGTCTCACAGATCATGAGTTTGAGCCCCTCACTGGGCTCTCTGCTGTCAGCACAGAGGCTGCTTCAGATCCTCGGTCCCCCTCTCTCTCCTCTGCACTCTCTCTGTCTCTCTGTCTCTCTCTCAAAAAAAGAGCTGTCCTCCAAAATAAGATGGCCTTGGACATTATTACTGCCTTACAAGAAGGTACCTGTGCCATCATCCAAACAAAATGTTGAGTGTTTATACCTGATGCATCTGCTAGAATATCATCTTTATTAAATCATGTGAAAACACAAGTAAACGCCCTGAGTGAGTAAATCCTGAGCCTGCGGGACTTCATAAATCCATGGTCCGGATCATGGACTCTTGGTGAAACAAGTGGTCACTGATATTGGGAATCAGCGTGCTAATCTGTGTTTTCTCCAGCATGTGCCTGTACTGTTGCTGTGACATCTGCCTCCAGTGCAGCCAGACAGCCACCAGAGGAGCCACCTCCATGCTGGTGAAATCCCTTGCTGACCGCCAAGGGCTCCTTGCAAAAGAGGGGGAGCCTATGAGATTATAAGAGCTGGTCATGAGAGATGTAAGCGTTGGGGACGTCATTGGGGAGACAGGAGCACTGGTTGACCCGTGAGCAGGACCCAAGCAATCAGAGGCTCCTCGCTCCCTCCCACGTCCTTGGCATGTGTGTTCTTTCTTTCCCTGCTCCCAGATGCTGCTCCAAGGACACAGCCTTGAGATAGTGATGTGTTGAAAACACCTGCACGGTATATGTGATTGAATCCAGTTAAGGTGTCTATGTAAACTTTTAAGATGTGCCAGGAGGGTGTGGAGAGCTACTAGTCTTGTCGCCGCCCAAGACCAGCCTTGTGTGTTAAGTTCCCTTTACTGATTAAATCCACCACCTACCCACCGGAAGAGGCCTGCCTCTTTCTTAGGTCTCTCCCGCCCTCCAAGGGAGGGGCTGATATCATATTGCACCTGGGAAGGTTCCCAGATTATTTCAAACCAACACCATGGGACACTAACAAGGAGTCCTAGGGCATATTGGGGACAGCACAGGCTTAGAAACCAGACGGTTCACCCTGCTTTTTCTAGCAGTGTGATTTAGGCGAAGCCCCTTTACCTCTCTGATTCTTGGTTTCCACGACAGCAAAGTAGAGATTTTAAATATACCAATGCATCCGCATAAAAGAAAGCGTGTTTGTGTTTGGCATATTGTCAGTGCTCAATAAATGATCATTATAACACAATGAATAATGTTAACCTTAAAAATAAAACTGCCAGTTACTTTACCAGGTAAGGTGTGACGATATGGATAGTGTCAGGATTAAATTGACAATTAAAGGTAGGGTTAGCTTCAATGGAAGAGAGAGGTCCACTAATTTCCCCTCCCTCTGCTACGTGGAAACACATGTAAAGACGTAGCCTCTAACGCCATTTTTTCCTGGAGTAACAATGAGGAAAAGAGGTTTTCTGGTATCCCCTATTGAACATGGAGTGTGAGCATAAAATGAGCATTTGCGTTGTTAAGGCCCTGAGACTTTGGGATTGTTTTTTACTGCACCTTAGTTGAGGCTGTCCAGGTAGAATCAGAAATCTAAGAATCCTCGCAAGCCGTTGACTGAGAATACCTCCAATAAGAAGAGAAATCACATATACAAACATATGCTGTCCTCCCTTGTTTCATTGCATTTTACTGAATTTTGCAGATACTGCATTTTTTTTCGAAATTGAAGGTTTTGTGGTAACCCTGTGTCAAGTAAGTCTCTCAGTGCCATTTTTTTTTTATTAACACCGTTTTTCCAACGGCATTTGCTCACTTCGTGTCTCTGTGCCACATTTTGGAAATTCTTGCAATATTTCAAATTTTCCTTTATGATTTTTTTTATGGTTTTGTTTGTTATGGCAATCTTTGATAGGTGGTTATGACTCACTGAGAGTTCAAGTGATAATATTTTTTAGCAATAAAAATATTTTTTATTTATTTTTCAAAGGAGTTTTTAAATGTTTATTTATTTTTGAGAGAGAGAGAGAGAGAGAGAGAGAAAGAGAGAGAGACAGAATGTGAGTGGGGGAGGGGCAGAAAGATAGGGAGACACAGAATTCCAAGCAGACTTCAGGCTCTGAGCTGTCAGCACAGAGCCTGAAGCGGGGCTCCAACCCACAGACTGTGAGATCATGACCTGAGCCGAAGTCAGACGTTTAACCGACAGAGCCACCCAGGCGCTCCAGCAATAAAATATTTTTTAAATTAAGGTATGTGCATTGTGTTTTTTAGACATTATGCTATTGCACCTTTAATAGACTATATTATCATGTAAACATAACTTTTATATGCCCTAGGAAACTACACAATTCATTTGACTCACTTCATTGCAATATTCATTTTATTGTGGTGGTTTGGAAATGTACCTGCAATATCCCCAAGGTATGCCTGTATTTCTTTTCACTTCCATTTGCCTGGATTTATGCTGACGTGAAACCCCGGTCCTTTCATGTTATTTATATAGGTACTGAACCAGGTGATGAATCTTTTCTATCCAATAAATATACTATTTGTTATGGATGCTATGCTACCCTGCCGAGATCCCACCTTTGGAGCTGAAGGGTTCATTCCCCCAGTGTTACGATGATTGTGGACTGATAGCTTTTAGCTATAAGCCTTCCTTAAGAGTTGCCTGTTGAAAGGAGTGGCCTGGCATAAGGTCGTACATCTCTTTTGGAAGGCATTGGAGGTATAGACATCTGGCCCCTCACTTGAACTTGGGAGAAATTGAAGGGGTATCTTAGATTCAGAGCTCCCCATGGGAGTCAGTTAAGTATGATCATTGTTTTTGCACCTCTTAACGGTCTCTCCCCTGGTGTTGTAGTCTTTAGTACATGCAGAATTAGTCAGGAAGTATGATACTTTCTGGTTGCGTTCATCTTTGTGAACTTGTTTTACAGAATTCAATTTCACTTGCAAAGAAAATGAGGAGGTGAAGTGGCTTGTTTTCCCCTCTACAGGGGCAGGGGGCGGAGGTCCTTACTGTAACTACACCACAGTCCGTCTTCTCCCCTTTCACCATGCATATGGATCCCAAGATCATTTCCCTGCAAGGGTCTCGCACATAACTCTCCATTTCAGGGTGTACATCCCAAGGGGCCCAACCTATCTCTTAGAGCTATTTATGTTCATAAGTATGCTATGGGTCACATAATATTTGAGAACCACTATGATGCCACCCACTTCTGTTGACATTGCCTATAAAAAAAAAAAACCTCTTTCTAGCATATTCAATTCTCTAGGTGATATGGTAGCATATGTCTAGCAAGAATATACAAGGAGAAATGGGCCTGAACCTTGGAGAATGCATTGGGCCAATGGGAGCTGAGAAACTGTGGAAACTGGGTGTTTCTGCAGCAAGTAGGGACGTACTGGTACTTGATGGCAAGAAGCATCTTTCTCTTCTCAGACCATGAAACCTTTCGATGCTATGGAATGCGGCGCTTCAGTCTTCCCCTGCCCACCCTCCCTTCCATACAGTAGTAGTAACTCCCGTTCTGTGCCATCAGAAATCCCAGCCTCTCCCCATTGCCTCACTTTGGGGGATGAGTAGCCCCCCAGCTTCAGTGCTAAAAAGTATTTCTGGCCGTGGGCAGCAGAGATCCTGTCGTTTCAAGTCACAGTCCAACTTTTATCTCTTGGTGCACTGCTAGGTATCAACCTAGTCTTAGTTGCGAAGGAATGAGACGCTTCTGCTTTTGTCTCTGGGTACTGAAGTCAGGCCAAGGTCATCTAGGCTCACTCATCATCAGGAAGGTATAAATGTTGAAAGAAAAGGCCAATGTATTGTGTCATCCCTGGTTCTGGGTGTAAGGGCACAGAGGGGCTTAGCATAGTGACCCTGATTACAGAGGTGTCCATAGCCATTTGGAACAGAGGGAACTAAAGGTGCTACATGACCAGAGACCCAAATGTTATAAGGCCCATTTTGGCAACAGGAGCAGATAATGCAGTGCCCGCAAATACTGATCACGCTCAAAACATATCTGCTGAATGTAGAGTAGCTGCTACCTATTGGAGATAAAACCAGCAACAAGATAGACATGGTCCTAAGGCACCTGGGTGGCTCAGTCGGTTAAGCATCCGCCTCTTGGTTTTGGCTCAGATCTGATCCCACGGTTCATGGGGATCGAGCCCTGTGTCAGGCTCTGAGCTGACAATGCGTAGCCTGCTTGGGATTCTCTCTCTCCCTCCCTCTCTCTTTCTCCCTGCCCCCCCCCACCTCATGCTTTCTCTCTTTCTCAAAATAAATAAATAAACTTAAAAACGGAGATAGACATGGTCCTTTCTATTCTTGGGGAGCTTAAAGTCTGGCAGCAATAAGACAGTAAATATACTTATTGCAAAGAGAATATATGAGCCATCCCAGGCCACTCCTCTGGTTAAGGAAGGGAGGATAATTTGGGAGCACAGTTATTTGGCTCACGAAGGATCAGTGGTGTTTTGAATATTTTCTTGGTGTTTGCACCTCTTTTTAAAAAATATCTTTTTAATGTTATTTTTGAGAGAGAGACAGTATGAGCAGGGGAAGGACAGAGAGAGAGAGAGGGAGATACAGAATCTGAAGCAGGCTCCAGGCTCTGAGCCCAACGTGGGGCTCAAACCCACAAACCACGAGATCATGACCTGAGCCAAAGCTGGGCGCTTAACCCGCTGAGCAACCCAGGCAACCCGGTTGTTTGCATCTCTTAATTGTCTTTCTGCTGGTTTTGCCGTCCTTGAGTACACGCAGAATTAACCAGAAGAGTGATGTTTTCTGGTTCTGTTTGTCTTTTTGAACTTATTTTTGCAAGATACGATTTAATTTCCAAAGAAAACAAAGCAAAGTGGTATCTTTTCCCTTCAAAAGACGCAGGGGGAAAAAAGACACGTGACATGCCAGCCAACATTTAATAAATTTAATAAATTAATAGGAAGTATCACAAAAACTTGGAATGGATAACATACAGGAGCCAAGAGTAAGACACCGCTTTGCAACCACTCACAAAAAGTACCATTTGACAAAGGAGAAGATTTACAAGAAATAATATAAGGCAGTCTGTTGCACGTGTCTTAAACAGATATACATACATAATATAGTACATCAAAATGATTTGTTTGACAGTAAATTCACCACGTTTACATTTATCACATGGACTTTTTTTTTTAAAACATTTACAAAAGTTTGTAGATTTAACACTGAACTGTAAGATTTATATCCAAATGAGCATATTTGTTTCATACCAAACTGCACAGAACTTACGAATAGCACACGATTTGAGAATAATTACTGTGTTAGGTACTATTAAGTACTGCTACTCGATGACATAAGAATTATTAACAAATGTGCTATAAGCTATTATCATTCAACTTATTGCTAGTGCTTTTGAAAATCTGTGGTTTCTATTTTATTTCTTTGTAAAACATGTGCTATGAGCTTGCCCTGATAGTTCAAGAAATCAGATGTTTCCAATTTTCTCCAATACTCACAGTACTTCAGATCTGAATGCGTATTCGTTTTTAGGACTGCTGAAGGGTTTTCTTCAGTCCTGTTAAGATCACCTACTCTGCCCCTACATTTACATCGATGGATTCAGGCAACATACACGGTGTACATGCAGGACACCACGTGTATGTGCAGAACTCATGCTCAATGCATGCTGTGTGTCTTCAGACATTTCATTTCAGTGAGAATTAGATCGTCTCATTCAATTTCATAAGATTGTTTTAACATGCAGTTCAACAGAGCTAACAGGCAGGTAGACTTTACTTTCGTGTTAGATTTGGGCATGCTCAAGCAATTGACTGATATTTGGCAGTGTCGCTAATCAAGTAGAGAGTGTATGGAGTTTCCTCGAATACAACAGCTCTCCCACTGCCCCTGTGGCAGACGGCTGGATTTATCTATGCTGTGTGTTGAGAACATCGACCAGGGGTTTTCGAAATTCAGATTCTGCCTTCCCCAATTGAGAAGCACACGCTACGGCGCGGAAGTAACTGTCAGGCGTCAGAGATAGCATCATGAATTCTTCAGAAATTGATCCACAGTTGTGTTAAATGGGCACACATGGAAATAGAGTCACTGGAAATGCTTGTATACTCTGCACACAGCATAGACTTAATGGTCTGACTTTAGCAATGCTTGAAAACCTTTTGCGGTTAACAAACTAGTTAAATGGTGCTGAATTCTTAGAGCAGCAGGCCCACGAATGAATCAATGGCCAACACTTATTGTGACACAACACTAGATTTTAACAAAGATTTAAGCTTCTGGTACACAATTGCGGGATAATGAAGAGCTTGCCACTTTCACAAATTAGCTGCAGCCTCTTCCTGCACAAGAGAGCTTGGAAGGATCTGAAAATGAGATACATTTTGTTTAAATTCCAAATGGAAACTCTGTATTTCTGTTTTTCCCAGAGTTCAGTACAAGCTTGTTTTTTAATTCTTTTTTTTTTCCACATTCTAAGGGCCTAATTCTGTAGTCCTTAATCAAGTAAAACTTTCAAGGTTTTGGCCATCTATGCTTCCTGCACAAGTTGTACTCAAAAATGGACTGCTAAATTGGGTCCTATAGACAGAGGTACCATAATTATGAAAATACTTTAATAAGGCTCAAAATGCAAATTTCACGTTGTGTGTAGCACACGAATTTCCAGGATTCGGAGATCAAAACCCAATGGACGTTGAATCCTGGATTGGGAAGTAACTCTGGGATCTCATTCCCCAGTTTCATCACAGAATTAGGTATTTACTAAAGGACCAGAATGAAGACGCTAATTCCAGTTTGCTTGGCATTATAATCAGAATTTGAACATTGTCCTTGAGAAGTGAAAAGCTATTGGTGTATATATCTCGTATCAGCCTTCCACTTTCGTAGTCCTGGTTATCCAGCTGCTATGTTAAGATACCACTATGTTTGGGGATGGACATTGCAGTAAAATACCAACACGACATTCTGACAATGTCAAATTTTGCCCCTGTATGTGACAATGAGGCTAAGTTCTACCTTGGACTTCGCTAATCGGTGTGATACGGTATCAGAAGGCAGAACCTATCTTACGGTGTTTATGTGTGTAGATGAGCGGAGCAAGAGTTTAAAGCGTATATTTACTGTTAACCTGGCAAAAGAGCCCACCAAATTGTCAGTTGGGGTGTGGCTGAAGTGGAACCACTATCACCGTGCATCATTCTGGTCTCCTGCAAATGCCACCTGAGATGAACATCGACATTTCCTTATGCACAAAAGTAAGCAAAAGAGAGAGGAGAGAGACAGAAAGAAAGCAGGGGAAGGAGGGAAGGAGAGAGGAAGGAAGGGAAAGAAGAAACATCAACATTTTACACATCAAATAATCAAAATAAGTTATTCTCAATCTGTTATAAACAGCAAATATAGAACCCTAAATCTCACTATTGTATGCATGATTGTAAAGTTGCAAAGCTATATACAAAACCACTTCTTTTAATCAGAGGACGATATTTACATTAGGTGTGACCCACAGAAGAATTAAAGAACCTTTTCCTACATTGGTAGCTTTACCGTAGGAAAAAGACTGTGCTGCTTACGGGCCACTAATCACACACTACTGATCCTTTCGCTAATCACACTGGAGGGGTTAACCGGCAGCTCCAAGTTCTCTACCTGCATCTCTATACCGGGCTCCTGGTCATTAGCTTTCTTAACCACCGGTTCGTTGGTGTGCCGGTAAATGTGCACGTTAAGCTCCCTCCCAGACAAAGCAGTGGCCGCGACCCTCGGGATCTGTCTGACCGGAGGCTTCTTCTCTGCCTTATAATTGCAACGCAAATAGTTAGAGAAAGCCCTTCGGTAAATTTTGTTGAAAAGCGTGTACACCAGAGGATTAATGCCTGAACACACATAGCCAATCCAGACAAACACATTCAGAAGCTTCTCCATGAGCTTTTGATTACAGGCCTTCCCACACAGAACCGACAGGATATTGGTGATGAAGAACGGGCACCACATGACCAGAAACACAAAGAAAACAATGCCAAGGACTTTCGACGCTTTCCGTTCGTTGTTGATGGCCTGCATGGTGCCCCGGGGGCGGCGCTCTTTCTTCTTCTTGCGGCGCGGCTTGGTGTCCTGGTTAGGGTTGGGAGCGGTCTCTCCCTCGGGGGGGTTCCTCTTCCAGCACTTGAGAAAGTTCAGGCTTATTCCGGGCGGTTCCTCAATGTGGCCGTGCAGTAACATCAGGGCTTGGCGGCGGAGGACGTGGATCGTCAGGCAATACGTAATCACCATGATCGTCAACGGTATGAAGAAGGCGACGAAGGACCCAATAAGGACGAAGTTTGGGTCGTTCAGCACGCACGTGGTGTTGTTGACGAACACTTTCTCTTCGTCTCTCAGTCCAATCACTGGGATAGGAACTGACACCCCTGGAGGAACAGAAGAAGGGAGGGTCTTGTTACAGCACACTGCAGAGCTGCCCGGGTTTGTCCAGGGACAGACATCCAATCGCACTCTGCCGGAGAAAATTCCGAGCTGATTCTTTGTTGAAAGCTATTCATGGCATACGTGAGAGTCACGTGAAAGAGGAGCAGGGGGACCTCAGGAAATGGCAGCTCCTTTCCTGTCGGGAATGCCTTCCCCCCACATTTCTGTAGGAGGCGAGGAATTACCGTTGTTGCTTGGGTGTGAGAGTGGATTGTGACTGCTTTGTTTCATTTCCAGCTCCTAGAACTGCGCTGTTGCATAGAAGGCACTCAACAATTGTTGAATGGCTGGCTGCATTACATCTATACTCAATGACATTAATAAACTCAGCGGTTCATTTTTTGGCGTATCATCTTCTGCACGCTATAAAAGTGATGCACATAACCCCTAGGAGAGTAATCCTATCCTATCAGGGTTGGCTGGGCTGAGTGTGAGATAAGTTCTTTATTAAAATGTTTATTTACTTATTTTTGAGAGAGAAAGCAGAGGAGGGGCGGAGAGAGAGAGAATCTCAGGCAGACTCCGAGCTGCCAGTGCAGAGCCCTGATGCGAGGCTTGAACCCACCAACTGGGAGACCATGACCTGAGCCGAAATCGAGAGTTGGATGCTTAACCAACTGAGTCACCCAGGCACCCTTGTGTTGGAGATGAATTTTTAGCTCACTCCTTCCTTTCGTGAGGAAAGAAGGTAAAAGAGGGTAAGAAGAGGAAATTTTATGTGTGAGTCCAGTGGGGCCAGAACCCGGTAGTTCTGGTTACTTACTAGAGGTGGAGAGAACAGCATGGCGCTCAGCTGTGCTGTGGGGCCTAGATCTGACTGCCATGCAGAAATAACCTATATGCAGAAACTGCGTGGGCTCTCTTTTTAGCAAGGGTTTTTGTGAGTCGTAGGGCATTAGCAACATCATTTCAAGAGCAAGACTAAAATGCAGCGTTGGGAGAGATGCAGTAGCGCGGTTTCTGTGTAGAATTTCGAGATTTTTTTTTAAGAATGTTGAGAGGTAGTCCTTGTAGGTAAGCACCTCCATTAGTAAATAAATAGGCTCGTGGGAAGAAAACATCAACAAGGAGGTGGGAGTGGAAGGAGCTCTTGCTCCTCAGTCTAAGTGAAAAGCTTGGACATTTTCAGAAATTGCTCTGGTAGGTCCTGAAGAGATCCTGCATCAATAAGTAGGCATAACTTGCAAATGAACTTCAAGGTTTTTTAAAATATTTACTTATTTCTGAGAGTCAGAGAGAGACAGAGTGCAAGCAGGGGAGGGGCAGAGACAGAGAGGGACACAGAATTCGAAGTAAACTCTAGGCTACGAGCTGTCAGCACAGAGCCCAATGCAGGGCTTGAACTCATGGACCGTGAGATCATGACCTGAGCCTAAGTGGGAGGCTTAATTGACTGAGTCATCCAGGCGCCCCTGAAGTTCAAGTTTTAATATTAATTTATTCTCTCTTATGTCCCAAGGAAGTTGAAGCCTGGGAAAAGTCAGACTGCACTTTTAGGAACCTATCTGAGATTATTATTAGGAATCCTGAGCTGGTAGATATTTACACTATGAGCTGTGAGGGGAGACAGAAGTGCGTGCTCAGAGATTATTGCTGGCTCTAGGGAACACATAGAGAACTATGACAGATCTGAAACCGAAAATCCCTTGTTACAAGCTGTCCTAACACCCTGCCTGCATCAGGTGTAGAGCTTTGGCTGGATGACCAAGAGGGAAAAATGGTCAGCGGCTCTTTGCTAGAGCCCCCTGAAGAGGTTAACTGGTATTTACTCTCTGGGAAGACACGAGGAAGAGAGAGTGTTTGGAAAGTGATCTGTAGGCTCTCTTCCTGAGATGTGGAATTTCTGAAATGACTGGCCTTTTTTTCCCCAGAGAAAGAGACCACGTGATGGCGTGAGCCGCAGTAACAGATGGGACAAGGCTCCTTGGGGGTATTAGTCCTTGCCTACGACTCTGAACCTAGGTGTGCCACTCAAGAAAGTAAGAAATGTGGTGACAAGTAGGAGACCCCGCACACAGAAAGTATCCTCAGGGAACACGGCGAGGGATCCAGGTGAAAAGACTTTGAACTCTGGATGGGAAGAGCGACATGTACCACCAGAAGGTAATTTTCACCAAGTTTGATGAAATGCGTGGAGGAATTTCAACAGGCATTTGGGAGTACAGAGTACACAAGAGAAGCACACAGGTTACATTTCTTGAGTTATAGAAAGGCAGGTAAACATGTTGCCAGCTCTTAACATTAGAACCTTTATTCTGAAAGTCATAAATAATAAGGGAGTCTTTAGAAAGAGGGTAGATCAAGCGTGCCCGAAGGAAGTCAGTATTGGCTTATCTTCGATGAAATGTTTTAGTGAAGGGTTAGGCTGCAGGAGGTTTTCTGGAGTTAAAGAAGTGAATAGGCAATTAAGAAAAAAGGGAAGGGCTTCTTCAAAACATAATTTACAAGAGAAAAAATTAGAGGAAGACGCGACAGATTAAGGGAGGCTGAAAATACCTATCGAGCAATTTACAACATGTGGCCCTTCTTGGAATCTTGATGCCAAGAAACTTTGAAAAACGTTCGTGATCCGGCTGGAAATTTTGAACAATGACTGGCCTTTTCATGATACTATATCACTGCTGTTCATTAATTTTTAAGAGAGATGTTGGTATTGTGGCTATGCAGAGAAATATTGCTCTTATATTTTTAGATATACATACTGAAATATTTATGCAGTATTGTGATGTCTGGAGTTTATTTCAAAATAATATGGGAGGGAGATGTAGATAGGACTGAAACCAGACAGTCCATAAATTGATAAATTTGGGAGCTGGAGGATGAATGCATGGCTTTTTATTATATAATTCTACCTACTTTTGCAACCTTGAAAGCCTTCACAACAAAAGTTTAGTAATATATATATTTTAAATGTTTGGTTATTTTTGAGAGAGACAGAGACAGAGTGCAAGCAGTGGAGGGGCAGAGAGAGATGGAAACACAGAATCTGAAGCAGCCTCCAGGCTCTGAGTTGTCAGCACAGAGCCCAACGCGGGGCTCGAATTCACAAACCGTGAGATCATGACCTGAGCCGAGGTCGGACACTTAAACGACCGAGCCACCCAGGTGCCCCTAGTAATATTTTAAAAGTAAGAAGAGAAAAAAGAAGACATAGAGGTCCTTTCTGAAGCAGGCAATGACATCGCTATTAGATCTCAGATCACAAAGTTCTCCAACACTTACTGGCCACCGCTAACCTTGGAAGCAATTACTTCTAGAGCAAAAGACACGGAGTCCTGAGGAGAAACACTCACCACTTTGATATAATTGTAGGAAAGAAGGCCCTTTTTCTACAACGTGCTGGTGGAAAAACTCATATTTTTTCAGGATCCTATAGCAAGACCAGAGGGGGTATGGGGGAACTGCTCCCCTTCCAACCTCTCCCCCTCTCTCATCAACCCCATCACCCCAGCATCATGGGAACTAGAACTTGAGGCTAGAGACTTGATCTAGGGAATTCACATTCACTCTGGAAGAATTCTGATAAGGACTGACAAACCTACACTCAGGAAACAAATGCTGGAGTGGACATTCAATTCCCCACAGGAAATGCTGCACTATCTTCTAGAGACACCTGCAGTCTCTGGGGAAGGCCTTACACACTGACCATGACATCAGAGCCCAGCTCTGCAATGGGATTAGCTTGTTTCTGTTAAAAGATTTATTCACTTTCCTAGGGGACTCTGGGCCCTAAAATGTGACTGTGTCAATGGATAGCAAAAGACGGACTCCAGATGAGCTGAAGCTGTGATTGGATATGGGAGTCCGGTTTTTTTCCATGGCGTCTATTTGTATAATGTCATGTACATTGAGTAAAGAGTGATTCCAAAGCTGCCTTTTCTTGAGTCTGTTTTATGTTCCAGGCACTGAGCGATGCATATTGCTGACATTATAGATGTAAACTGTATTATCTCAATTTGGAGAAAGACTCTGTAATACAGATATTCTTTGGTAAAATAGCTTAACTGCTTGACCAGATTTATGCCATTATTAATTTTCTTTTTCTTTCTTTCCTTCTTTTTTTTTTTAAAGAAGCCATGAACGCAATCAACAAAACAAGAAGAAACTCAAGATTTTTTTGACAATATCTGGAAATTATAAATAATAGCAACAAATGAAGCAGCATTAATAACAACATATATTGCACAGATTATCTTATTTGATACTTAAAAAAACCTAAAGATAGGTGTCAGCAGTTCTCAAAGTGTGGTTCAAGGATCCTGGGGGCCTCTGAGACTCTTTGAGAGGGTTTGCTAGGTTTCCGTTTTCCAACTATTTGTCTTTAAAACTGCATTTTCTTCATGAACTTCAACCCAAGCAAAACATCACAAGTTGAATGCAGATACATATATGAGAATTCAATGGTCTTTCCATAAAACTAAACACTGGAGAGATTTTCAAAACTGTGAAACATAGTTTTCATCAAAATGTTATTTATGTTAACATTACACGGGTTCCTTCTTGTTATTTAAAATGAAATCGTTCATAAATAGTTTAAACATTTCTCAGTTTTAATTTCAAATACAACAAATATCAGTAGATACAATCCACATAAACAAAAGCTTTTTGGGATCTTCAATTGTTCTGAAGAGGGTAAAGTGGTCCTGACACCACAGAGTTTGAGAACTGCTATGCTATGTTAATGGACAAAGTTATTTAAACCCTGGAGAGTTAAGTTCAGCAAATGTGGAAAGTCTTACTCATATTTTAAATTTGTCAAACCCTGGAGAGTTAAGTTCAGCAGATGTGGAAAGTCTTTCTCATATTTTAAATTCATCAATCAGTAAAAATTCAAGTGATATTATAATGTCAAGTAAATATAAACAATATCAGTAATAGCAATGAACTATCTTATTCATTCTTATAAAAATTCTGAAAGGCACATGTTATTTGGTGAAGTTAACTTCAGAAAAATTAGGTGATTTTAGTAGCTATAATTGGAGCAGTCTCTGATATTTGCTATTTTTAAAACCTTTGAATTGGCCAAGGAGAAAGAATTAAAAAGAACCAGGGACAAATAACAATTACAGTAATAATAACCACCTTTTACTGAGTGCTTCTGATTTGTCATACACTAAGTCAAGTATGTTATGATTACTGTATACTTTCATGTAGTATCTTACTCAATCCAGACAAAAATATAGAAAGAAGGAATTACTAAATAGAAACACTTACTCTTTCTGAAGTTAACTTCAACGAACCTTTATCAACCTTCTTTAGAATTTTAGAAACAACAAAGATAAATCGTCATGCATGTTCTACTGATAATGTCAAGTACTACTTCAGCCAATCAGCTAGCAAATATTGTGCATGCATTATCTCATTTAGTTCTCAAAACCCTCTGAAAAGTGATTATTATTTATTAAGCTTACTGAATCTCAGAGACAAGAATACTTTCTATAAACATATAGGGTCTTAGCACTTTAAAAGCATTGAATTCAGAAACAGTTATAGTTAATTTTTTTTAAAAAAATATCATGTGTTACTGCTACTGCTGCTACTGTTACCACTACTCCTCTTATTATTCACTGAGTACTCACGACTCTGGTATTCATCTACATCACATACTTTTCATGCATTATCTCATTCCAGCCTCATAAAAACCATAAAAAAACTTGGTAAGATTATTTACTTCAAATAAGGCAAGTAAATTCAGAAAATATATAAAGATGTTCACATTGTTTCTTAAAGCCTCGAATTCAAGCAACACAGATCAAGTCTCTTCAAACTATCAGATAATAATACCATATGCCAATGATTCTTAGTTGCACATTTCTTTCAGATTTTCACGTGTTTGAAAGCAGGATGCATCTTACAACTGGTAGTCACTATATAGTTGTCAATGCAAGTACATGTGTGAATCTGGTCAGAAAAACTTCTTTTAATCTTTTCTGGTAAGATCAAAATTATCAGCAGCACAATTTGCAAAATGGGTGTCAGCAGCATGGTAGTAATTCAGTATGAATGAAGGATTATGTCAAACCAGGCAAAGGGATGGAATGTTCTGAAGAAGGTGTCAACAGTATCAAATACCACAGAGAAGTCTAGAATTTAAAACATTTCCACTGTCTTTGAAGATGAGGAGGTCACTGATGATTATAGAGACAACAATTATAGTGGAGCAGTGAAGACAGATAAATAATAAATGGTGATACAAAAGAGGAGAGAGAGATTCTAGAATAAATTTCCTGGAACTAGTGAGCCAACATCAAAATGAAAACATTTTTATAAACTTCAGGGCTATCTTTAGTACTTCAACATCTTACTAAACTCAAAGGCAATCTCAGAGGCACCTATTTTCGTGACCTGTTTTTCATGGAAAGAAATTATTTTGAAGACACTTGGAAGGATCACACATCATGCTGACACGCGTGGTCCCTTGTCTCCTGGAGTAATGAGTCCCTTGCACATGGGAGTTGATAGCAGAAGACAAAGGGACCCTGTTCAGAGAAGAACAAAGAAGGTAAAACAACGCAAGCTGTGTTGCCTCAGTTTTCAGGTGAGAGAGCGTGACTGAGAGATGCAGAGAGAAGCACTCCATATGCCGTGGTACATCAGTATGGTGTCCATGCAGTGAGAATGCTACAAAATTCAGAGTCAGGTTCAGAGTCGACTTTGAACTTCGAAGGGTTTTTAGCTTCGAGAAGAGCAGGGACATAGGCATGTGTGACTAAAGGATAGCAATTGCAATGGTAAGGACTAGAAGAACCGAAATGACTTTGAGGGAAGTTGAACTAAAAGAGGAAGACTATAAGCAGGAAAGCAAGAGAAGACGGGCCCTGAGCTAACAAGAGGAATGTTCAGGGTTTGTGAGATACACTTGGATGAGAATTTGTGGAGAGGTGGGTAGGGAAGGTCTTAGTATTTAACTACAACATGGCTGAGGACGTGAGGAAGTGAAATCTGAGGTAGCGCGGAAATAGGACCACATTACTACCGAGGGGTAGTAGAATATGCCATCCCAGAATATACCTCTTTGGCATACAGATCATTTTGAGTCGATTATTTTGAGAAGTCGCAAACGCAGAAGAAGCTCTGACAAAGTAGAAGTTACCCTTTGGTTAGAGACATTTGCATTCATAAAGGAAATCTACCTAAGTTTCTTCCTCTCTGTACCAGGAAGAGAAGGATGACTAAAGCACGAGACAATCTTATTAATGGAGAAGGCACCCACTTAAATCTGCATGACAAGCCTTATCCTTGCTTATTGTGTTTTTCCTAGTCATCGCTCATAACTGGTCTCCCCCAACCCAACAGCTTTCTTTGTTGTTAGCTGAAGATGTTTGCACCATCTGGGGAAGTTACTCAGTTTTGGGGGGTATCTTCGATGTATACAGGCAGTATTCATTTTATTAAATGTAGGTCTGTTTTCCTCTTTTTAATCTGTCTTCTATTACTGGGGGGGGGGTCTAAACTAAGACCTCAGAAGGGTAGATGGAAAATTATTTTTCCTCCCCTGCACTACTCACAAGCTAATAATGTTTGAGAAAACTGAGATTATATTTAAAGTACAATAATGTGCTTACATGTTAAGGGTGAAAGCCAGTAAAGTGGAGGAACTTCAAGATACAAAAAAGAAAGGTAACAGATGATGGAATAAGGTCCCTAAGGAGGCAAAGTCAGAAACAATTGGAAGAATTACACCAGGAATTAAAAATGGCTGCTACTTTCTGTTAGAGGAGATGATAGTATGAATGGGTGGTAGAAACGATCAAGGCCTACATGAAAAGGAAAAGGAGGAATACATAGAAAGGAGAAATAACTGGTAGATGTCAAAAGAGCAGAGTTGTTAACTTGAGGCACAAAATGATTTAAGTGGATATTTGTTGTTTCTGTGAAGCGATGAAAAATAAGGAGAGAGAATGCAGTTGGATGAATGTAGATAGTAAGGTTTTCTTAAAAATAAAATAAGCTGAGGGGCACCTGGGTGGCTCAGTCGGTTGGGCCTCTGACTTCGGCTTGGGTAATGATCTCACAGTTCAAGAGTTTGAGCCCCGCATCGGGCTCTGCCCTGACAGCTTGGAGCCTGGAGCCTGGAGCCTGTTTCGGACTCTGTGTCTCCCTCTTTCTCTGCCTCCCCTGCTTGTGCGCACTCTCTCTCTCTCTCTCAAAAATAAATAAACATTAAGAAACTAAAAAAATAAAATAAAATAAGTTGAAAACTCTTACATGTTACGAGGAAAACATTTCGGAGAGAGAGTTTTGAGATTCAGGAGAAAAAAACAATGGGCAATGGAACAAGGCTCTGAGAATCTGAGAATAAATGGACTGCTGGGTAAGTGAAGGCTTGGGTAGAAGGGGGCCTCAGTTCTCTTGTAACTGGTAAGAAAGATATTATTATGCAAAGGAAAGAAGAGAGTCTAAATTAAGGGAGAAGTAGGAAGGATTAGAGAAATAAACCAATTTTGAGATATTTAGGAAGCTCCATCAATAAGACATGGTGATTGATTGGATAGGGTATGTGAGGGAGAGGGAAGAACCAACAAATAATTGCAGGTTTCTGGTTTGTGTCCTTAGGTAGATCGGGTTGCCACTAAGCATAGGAACATAGGTGAAGGAGCAAGACTGTGGCAGGGAAGGTAATGGACTCAGAACTGTGTCAAGTTAGAAGTAAGCGTTAAGGGGGTGCCTGGGTGGCTCAGTCGGTTAGGCGGCCGACTTCAGCTCAGGTCATGATCTCCCAGTTTGTGGGTTCGAGCCCCGCATCGGGCTCTGTGCTGACAGCTCAGAGCCTGGAACCTGCTTCTGATTCTGTGTCTCCTTCTCTCTCTGCCCCTCCCCCACTCATGCTCTGTGTCTCTCTCTCTCTCAAAAATAAATAAAGGTTAAAAAAATTAAAAAAAAAGAAGTGAGCGTTAGGGATCAATGTGAAATTCTATGTGAATATAGGTGTTTGGAACTCAGGAGACAGTTGTGAGCAGGGGACAGGACTTTTCTTTTAAGGGGAAGTTATAAGGTCATGATATTTTAAGAACTTTGGTGGAAACAGAAGAAGGATCAGAAAAGAATCTAGGGCAAGGGTTCTAAACCTTTTTGTAAGCAGAGACTTCCTCTCAGAATAATTTTTTAATATGATTTATTGTCAGAATAATGTTTTTGAATGGACAAAACGACACAAGGGATTGCAATGGAAACAAAATTATTTTGACATTCTGCTATCAAACATTAGAGCTAAACTTTAGGTACAGTAATATACGTGCTTTCTAAATAACACATTAAATATCAAGGTCTAGTAGTGGATCAAATAGCTACTGAAATTTTCTAATACTGACCAGCATCTACCATATGTTAAGATATCTGCCAGAACTGAATGTGATTTTCAATCGTCTGTGAGTCCTATTTGTGATAATACAGATACTGCAAATTACCCTTCTGGTTTATTGCCTACATGTGTAATTGGAGTAAACCCCAAGTTTCAGTTATAGGTTAGTTTAAATAAAGATGTTTTTTCGACATCAAAATTGACAAATTCCCAGTTACAGTCATGATGCCGTAGCTGGTATCAGAATCAGATGTAACTTCTTGTTATAAAAAACTATAAAAAGTGCTAAGAAAAGACTATCATTTCCTAATAATTGTGGCGTAGTTTATAGAATACCAGCATTCTTGGTAATAACAACCATAAACTGTGAACAAAATTGACAAAAACCCCACACTTGAAGGTACATGAGAGTAACAAAAAGCCTGTAGAAATTACAGGGGATTCAGCAAGTGAATGAGGGAAACATGTTGTTTGAGTTCCAAATTTGTATGTTCCCCGCCTCGGAGGGCATTCTCCAGCGTGAAGCTTAGACTCAGAGCACAGAGTTGCAGCCTATTAAACTGAGGAGTCAGAGAATAGCGTTAAGATCTGTCAGAACGGCTGGGATCTGAAAAATGCAGTCAGAGAAAGGACAAAGCCATGGGAAGGAGGGGGCTTACAATTTCAATACAAAGTTCCCTCCAATTCTTTATGATACCTGAATCCTTTGTGTGTGTGATTCTACGGAACCTATGGAGCAAGCAACATTTGAAAGCATGAGCATATTTAAGAAGGATTTCAACAGTTCTTTGTGGCAGAGAAAACAAAGTTGGGAGTTTGCATCACAGCGTTAGAAAAGCTTAGTAAATACCTCAGCCTTTCTCTTATACTCAGGAGGAACAAGCCTTAGGAAAAAAGCGTTTCATAGGACTAAAGGATTTGCCCTAGGAATAACAATAAGAGCTTTTAAAACCCAGAGTCTTCCAAAAAAAAAAAAAAACACAAAAATAATGCTTCTATAAGAGTGCATTTATATACTCTTATAATATATAAGAGTAGATATACTATAATGTATATATAGTATAAATACTATAATTATAATACTATAATGACTAGATATACAAAGAGACAGAAAAACGTGATCTATAATAAAGAGGAATAAACAGAAAAATGCGACCCACTACACAGAGGAAAATAAGTAAATAGAAACAGACCCCCACATGATCCAGATACTGAAATTGACAGACAAAGGCTTTAACTGGATTAAATATGTTAATAATTTATCAGAAAAGATAAACAAGTGGTGGTAGAGATGGAGATTTCAGGATATATTTGGAAACTAAAGAAAAGAAGAAATCCTGAAACTATAAAAATAAATCATTATTTAAAATTAAGAAAACTCATTGGATGGGAGTAATTGCAGAAACCATGGTCAATGAACCTCAAGAAGGTCAATACATATCATCTAAATTTACTCACAATGAAAAAAGATGTTTAAAAATTGGACTTATGTTTCCAGCCATGGCAGAGTTCTTGACCGTAGAGTTGCCATCCTGACAGAAACAACCATAAAACTGGACAGAATATATATATGAGACTACTCTTTTTAGGCATTTAGAAATAATTTGTGTAGGACTGTGCTTTTTAAGATAGGGGAAACACATGAGATAAGTCCTATATTCACCCTCTCCTTCTTTATCTGGAGATAATTTCTTGGCTGCGGCACAGGGAAGGGAAGCCCGAGGAGGGATTGGCTGTCCTGTTTAACTAAGGAAGCAGAGATCAAAGTTCAGGACTGTCAAGACACCTGGAATTTCTTGGGTAAGGTATAAGAGAAGAGAGATCTATGCAAAAGGGGAGACCAAGGAGTATTTGTAAGCATACACTCCAGGCACATGGTTGAGAGCTAGGTTGCACATACACAGGTGAAATTCCATGAGGCCTAGCAGGGAGTGGTGGCAATGAAGACAGATATACTAGAGGTTACGCAGTCCTAGAAATTGGAGTCTGGCCCAACCAGAATAAAGAGACGCCATTACCTCATCACTAACATCTTGAGGATTCAACGGGAACAAAAGAAAGAACATACTGCTAGTAGCAGAGAGGGTCATGTCCTTAAAAGATGCCCCGTAATAAAACCTAAAACCAAACTTCAGTAGGATCAAGAAAAGCAGAAGGAAATTCATAGCATGCTAGCCTGAAATTCAATACTCTTTGAAAGAAAACAACACCTTCTAGACTCTTTGTAATATATCATCTACAGTGCCCTTCATAAAATGAAAAATAGATATGAAAAAGTAGGATATTATGATATTAATCACAAAAAAACAGTCAATAAAAACAGACTTCCTATACCACCTACCCTTGGAATTATCAGGTACGAATTTGCAGCCACTATTGAAAAATAAAGATGTTGAAGGACTTAAAGCCCCATATGGCCCACATGGACAAAGAGATGCTGACTCTTGGTAGAGAAATGTAAATTATAAAAAAGAATGGAATGGAAATTGTGGAATCATGATTTAAAATATATGAATGAAAATCAACAGAAGAAAATCATGATTAAGAAAAGGAAGATATGATGACAATGTAGCATCAAGTAGAGACTATCAATACAGCTAGAAATTATAAAAAAAGAAGCAAGTGGAAATTCTGGAGTTGAAAAGTACGATAAGTCAAATGAAAAAAAATCACTTGAAGATCTCAAAAGTAGATGTGAACTGGCAGAAGAAAAATTAATAAACTTCAAGATATATTGATAAAGAATATGTAAACCAAAGAACCAATAGAAAAAAAATGAAGAAAAATGAACTGAATCTCAGAGAATTGAGGGACACTATTAAGTACCCTAAAATAAATGTAATGGAAATACCAGGTGTGTGGAAGGGAGAAAAATGGAATAAATGCTTAAAGTAATGGCCGAATCACTCCAAATTTATTGAAAATGAATAATCTATACATTAAGGAAATTCAATGAACTCCCCGTTGAATTAATGCAAAGAGATCCACAAATAGACACATCATAGTCAAAGTGCTGAAAGCCAAAGACAAGAAGATAATATTGAGAGCAGCAAGAGAAAAGTGACTTGTCACTTACAATGGAACCACAATAAGATAGGTAGCTGACTTGTAATCAGAAACAATGGAGAGTGGAAAGTGGTGTGGTGAGATAACATTCAAATGGCTAAAGAAAACAAATGTCGGTGAAGCAGCCTATGTACAGTAAATCTATATTTAAAAAATGAAAGGAAAATAAAGACATTTCCTTAGAGAATTTTTGCCACAAGCCCATCTTACAAGAAATATTTTTTTAAATAAAGTTTATTGTCAGGTTGGTTTCCATATAACACCCAGTGCTCATCCCAACAAGTGCCCTCCTCCATGCCCATCACCCCCCTTCCACTCTCCCCCACTCCCCCATCAACCCTTCGTTTGTTCTCAGTATTTAAGAGTCTCTTATGGTTTGCCTCCCTCTTTCTCCTTAATTATGTTTTCCCCTTCCCCTTCCCCATGGTCCTCTGTTAAGTTTCTCCTGACCCACATGAGTGAAAACATATGGTATCCAAGTGACATTATAATAAAACTGTAAAAAACAAGAATAAAGAAAGAATTCTAGAACCAGCCAGGGAAGAAAAGATTGTAACCTACAAAGGACTTCCTATTAGGTTATCAGCAGATTTCTCAGCAGAAACCCTACATTCTGGGGGAGAGTGGAAAGACATAGTTAAGTGTTGAAAGGAAGAAAAAAATTGCCAGCCAAACTTACTCTATATGGCAAAGTTGTCTTTAAGATATGAAGGGGAAATACTTTCCTAGACAAACAAAAGCTGAGGTAGTTTATCACCACTAGACCTCCCTTGCAAGAAATGCTGAGAGATCTTTAAGCAGAAATTAAAAACCATTATCAGTGACATAGAAACCCATAAATGTATACACACTGGCAAGGGTAAATATACAGGCAGACTTAGAAGACTCTAAATCAATAATAAGATGGTGGGTTAATCCCTTAGCAATAGTATTAAGATCCAGAGGGAAGGTAGATGGGGGATAGGTGAAATAGGTGATGGGGATTAGACAGTGAACTTATCATGATGAGCACTGAGTAATGTATAGAATTGTTGAATCACTATATTGTCACCTGAAACTAATGTAACACTGTATGTTAGCCACACTGGAATTAAAATACAAACTTAAAATAATTTAAAAATAAAAAATAAATAAGAGTGTAAAAAATAAAAATAATTATAGCTACTATAATGTGTTAACAAATACACAGTGTGAGAAGAGGTAAATAATGTTGTGAAAATATAAAAAGAGGGGAATAAAAGGATGAAGCTTTTGTAGATGATCAAAATTATGGTGCTATCAGTTTAAAGTGGACTGTTTTATTTATGTAAACCTCATGGTAACCCCAAAGCAAAAACCTCGAGACAATGCACAAAACATAAAGAAAGGGGAAACAGAGCATACCACCATGGGAAATTACCAACTTACAAAGACAAGTCGAAAAAGAGGGAAAAAGAAACAGCGGAAATCGAAAACAACCAGAAAACAATGAATAAGTTGGCATTAGTAAGTCCTTATATATCAATAATTATTCTAAATATAAATGGATTGAATTCACTAGTCATAAGGCACAGAGTGGCTGGATGGAAAAGAAAAAACAAGACTCAACTACATGTTGTCTACAAAGTCTCACTTCAGGTATAAGAAGGCTCAAAGTGAAGGGATGGAAAAAAGATATTCCATGCAAGTGGCAACCAAAAGAAAGCAAGCATAGCTCTATCAGAAAAAAAAATAGCCTTTAAGCCAAAGATGGTAACAAGAGACAAAGAAGGGTTTACTTCATCAAGAAGATACAAAAATTATAAATGTAGATTCACTTGACATCAGATCACCTAAATATATCAAGCAAATACTAACAGATGTGAAGGGAGAAATAAACAAGACTACAATGATAGTAAGGGACTTCGATACCTTACAATGGATAGATCATCCAGACAGAAAATCAACAATGGACTCGGACTATACATGAGACCAAATGAACTTAACAGATATTTATAGAACTTTCCATCCAACAGCAGCAGAATACATATTCTTTTCAATCACACATGGAACATCCTCCAGGATATAGAAAAATCACAAAATAAGTCTTAGCAAATTTACGAAGATGGGAGTCATGCCAAGTATTCTTTCTGACCACAATAATATGAAATGAGAAATCAACAAAGAAAAGGAAAGTTGGAAAAATCTACAAATATATGGAAATTGAACAACATACTCCGGAACAACAAGTAAGTCAAAGAAGAAATCAAAAGAAAGATGAAAAAAATCTTAAATGAAAATGGAAAAAATAAACCAAAAACCATGAGATGCTGCAACAGGAGTTGAGAAGGAATTTTACAGTGATAAATGCATATATTAAGAAAATGGAAAGATCTCAAATATATAACGTAAATTTACACCTCAAGAAACTAGAAAAAGAATACACTAAACCCAAAGTCATTAGAGGAAAGGAAATAACAAAGATCCCACTGCAAATAAGTAAAATAGAGACCAGAAAAGCAATAGAAAAGATCAACCAAACTTAGAGCTGGTTTTTTTGAAAGATAAACAAAATTGACAAACTGCTACCTAGACAAAGAAAAAAAGAGAGAAGACTCAAATAAATAAAATCAGAAATGAAAGACGAGACATTACAATTGATACTGTAGAAATACATAGGATTGTAAGAAACCACTGTGACAATTATATGCCAACAAATTGGATAATCCAGAAGAAATTGATAAATTTCTTATACACATACAACATGCTAAGACAAAATCAGTAAGGTACGGAAAATCTGAACAGATCTAACAAGTAAAGAGACTGAATCAGTAATAAAAAAACCTGCCAACACAGAAGAGTGCAGAACCGAATGGAATCACAGTGAATTCTACCAAACATTTAAAGAAAAAATAATGCCGGTCATTTTCACACTCCTCCAAAAAATCAAAGAAGAAGGAACATTTCAAATGCATGTTATAAGGACAGCATTACTCTGATACCAAAGCCAGTTAATGAGACTACAAGCAAAGAAAACTATAGACCAATATTTCTGATATATATAGACATAAAAATTCTCACTAAAATATTAGCAAGATAAATGCAAAAACACATCAATAGGATTATATGCCATGACCAAGTGGGAAATATTCCTGGGGTGCAAAGATGGCTCAACATATGCAACTCAATATATGTGATATATCCTATTAATAAGATGAAAGATAAAATATCATATGATCCTCTCAATAGATGCAAAAAAAGCATTTGACAAAATACAACCTGTTTTCATAATTCAAACTCTCAACAAATTGGGTAAAAAAAGAAACATACTTCAACATAATAAAGGCCATATATGACAAATACACAACTAACATTAACTAACATACACACTGGTGAAAAATTGAAAGCTTTTCCTCCAAGATCAAGAATAAGATAATGTTGCCTGTTCTCACCACTGTTCTACACCATGGTACTAGAAGACTTAGCCAGAGCAATTAGGCAATACAAAAAAATAAAAGTTATTTAAATCAGAATGGAAGAAATAAACTTGTCATTATTTACCAAAAAATATGATATGATCTTCTATATAAAACATTATAAATATTCCACCAAAAAACTGTCTTGTTGTGCAGGACACAAAATCAACATACAGAAATCAGTTGCATTTCTGTATACTAACCACAAAGCATCTGAAAAAGAAATAAAAAAAAAAAAACCTATCCAATTCACAACAGCTTCAAAAATCAATGAAATACTTAAGAATACACTTAAACAAGAAAGTGTACAATCTGTACAATATAAACTACAAGACTTTTGATGAAAGAAATTTAAGAAGATACAAGCAAATGGAGGGATATCTTGTTTTCATGAACTGGAAGAATTAATATTGTTAAAACGTCCATACTACCCAAAGCCATCTATAGATTCAATGCATTCCTTATCAAAACTCCAAAGACATTTTTCACAGTAATAGAAAAATAACCCTAAAAGTTATATGGAACCACAAAAGACCCAAAGAAATCATGAGAAAGAAGAACAGATCTGGGGACATCACACTTCAAACTATACTACAAAACTCTAGTAATTAAAACAGGAGGATACTGGCTTAAAAACAGACACATAGACCAACAGAAGAGAATAGATAATACAAAATTTAACCCCCACAACTAATCAACTAATCTTTGACATGAAACCAAGAGCACTCAGTGGGGAAAGGATAGTTTCTTCAACAAATGGTGCTGGGAAAGCTGCATATCCGCATGCAGAAAAATGAAATCTCATGCCTATCTTACTGATGTCACAAAGCCTACCTAAAAATGGACTAATGACTTAAACCTAAGACCTAAGACCATTAAAAAAAACTTACAGAAGAAAAAATACGGTATAAACTTCTTGACGTTTGACTGTTCAACCACTTTTTGGATATGACACCAAAAGCACAAGCAACAAAAACAAAAATCAACAAATTGGGCAACATCAAAATAAAAAGAGCTTCTGCACAACAAAAGGGACAATAAAAAATGTAAAGTCAACCTATGGAAAGGGAGAAAATATTTGCAAATCATATATCAGATAAGGGGTTAATATCGACAAGATATAAACTCATACAACTCAATAACATAAAAAGAAACAATCCAACTAAAAAATGGGCTGAAGGAAGACTTCTGGGGAAGACGGTGGAGTAGGAGGATCCTAGACTCACCTTATCCCATATATACACCTAAATAACACCCGCATCAGTGTAAATAATCCAGAAAACAACCTAAAGACTGACAGAACAGGCTCTCTATAGCTAAATGTAGAGAAGAAGCCACATCAAAAAGAGTAGGAAAGGTGGAGATGCAGTCAGGAGCCAAACAGATCTTTAGGACTACCCACAAGAAGGAAAGATACTACGGGCATGAAGAGGGGAGAGGAGCAGACCCCACACCAGGAACCCTAGGCACAGGGGACAAATGCCCATAACATTTGGCTGAGAATCAGAAAGGTTTAACTTCATGAGTTCTTACAATCAGTGGGTCTTAACACCTGGAACTTTAAACATCAGTGGGCTCAGCTCTGGGAGACCTGGAAGGCAATAGGAAACTGAGCGCCCACCCTTAAACAGACAGGATAACAAACAGCTATATATGAGATATAGCATAGAAGCAGCGGCTGGAAAAAGGCCTGGGGTATACAGGGAGGAGATTTGTTTGCTAGTCTCCGTGCATGTGCTGGAGGAGCAAGTGTCTGGGAGACTTATTCAAGATCAAAAGAGCTAGAGGGAATAAACAGTAGACTAGAGGAAGCAGAAAAATGGATCAGAGACTGAATGACAGAGTAATGGAAAACAGTCAAGCTGAAGAAGAGAAAGAAAAAAAATAATAAAAAAATAAAAGTAGATGAAGGTAACTCAGCAACACCATCAAGTGTATAAGATTTACAATATGGGTATCCCACAAGAAAAAAAAGTTGGCAGAAAATTTATTTGAAGAAAAAATGGCTGAAAACTTCCCAAATATGGGGAAAGAAACAGAAATCCAGATTCAGGAGGCATAGAAAGCCCCCAACAAAATCAACCCAAGGAGGTCCACACCAAGACACATAGTAATTAAAATGGCAAAAAGTTATGGCAAAGAGAGAATTTAAAAGCAGCAAGAAAAAGAAAACAATTACATACATACAAGGGAAACCCCAAAAGGCTATTTGCTATTCTTTCAAAGGAAACTTTGCATGCCAGAAGGAAGTGGCATGATATATTCAGAGTGCTGAAAGAAAAAAAAAACCTGCAGCCAAGAATACTCTATCCAGTAAGACTGTCATTCAGAATAGAAGGAGAGATAGAGTTTCCTAGAGAAACAAAAGTTAAAGGAATTCATTACCACTAACCCAGCCTTACAAGAAATTTTAAAGAGAACTTTTTGAGTGGAAAGGAGTGAAAAAAGTAGAAAGCACAAAAGCAGTAAAATCGAATATATCTATAAAAATCAGTCAAGGGATTCGCAAAATAAAAAGATGTAAAGTATGAAACCATGTACCTAAACCATGGGTGGGAGAGGACTAAAAATATATTGCCTTGAGAGTGGGTTCAAACTTAAGTGACCATCAACCTAATATAGACTGCTATATGCATAAGGTAAGGCTAACCACAAATCAAAAACCAGTAGTAGTTATGCCAAAAATAAGGAGAAAGAATACAAGTATATCACTACAGAAAATCAGAAACTTGTGAGAGAAGAGAGCAAGAGAAGAAAGGAGGAACAAAACAAACATAAATATTTACCAGAATGGCAATAAGTAAACATCTATCAATAATCACTTTGAATGTAAATGGACTAAATGCTCCAATCAAAAGTCATAGTGTGATGTAATGGATGAAAAAGCAAGACTCATCTATATGATGCCTACAAGAGACACATTTCAGACCTAAAGACACAGGGAGATTGAAAATGAAGGGATGTGAAAGCATTTGCCATGCAAATAGAAGTGAAAAGAAAGCTGGGATAGCAATATATATATTTGAAAAAAATAGACATTAAATCAAATATTATAACAAGAGACAAAGGAGGATACTACATATTCATATAGGGAACAATCCACCAAGAAGATATAGCAATTGTAAATATTTACGCACCCAACATAGGCGAATACAAATACATAAAGCAGCTAATAAACATAAAGGAAGTAATCAATGGTAAATACAATAATTGTAGGAGAAGGAAGTAATTGATAGTAATACAATAATATTAGGGGACTTTATCACCCACTTACATGAATAGATAGTTCATCCAAACAGATAATCAACAAGGAAATAGTGGCTTTGAATGACACATTGGACAAGGTTAATCCAACAGATATTTTTTAGAGCATTCTAATCTACAACACCAAATGTACATTCTTTTCAAGTGATCTATTTGCCCACAAAACAAGTCTCAACAAACTCCAAAAGGTTGAAGTCATACTGTGCATCTTTTCTGACTATAATGCTATGAAATCAGAAATCAACCACAAGAAAATATTGGGAAAGAGCACAAATACATGAAGGTCAAATGAGATGTTACTAAACAATGAGTGGGTCATCCAAGAAATGGAAGAACTAAAAAAATAGAGAGAAATTAATTTGAAATTAATTAATTAAAATGAAAATGAAAACAATGATCCAAAATCTTTGGGATGCAGCAAAAGCAGTTCTAAGTGGGAAATTTATAGTAATCCAGGTGTACCTTAAGAAGCAAGAAAAATCTCAAAAAAAAAAAGCCCAACTTTACACCTAAAGAGGCAAGAAAAAGAACAAACAAAGCCCAAAACCAGTAGAAGAAAGGAAATAATAAAGATTAGAGCAGAAATAAATGAAATACAAACTAAAAAAACAATAAAACTGATCAGGAAAAACCAGGAGCTGGTTCTTTGAAAGTATCAACAAAAGTGAGAAACCTTTAGTCACACTCATAAAAAAGAGAGAGAGAGAGGATTCAAATAAAATCAGAAATGGAAAAGGAGAAAAAACAACCAACACCACAGAATATAAAGGATTATATGAGAATATTATGATCAATTATATGCCAACAAATTGGGCAAACTAGAAGAAATGGATAAATTTCTAGAAACATAGCCTTCCAAAACTGAATCAGGAAGAAAGAGAAAATTTGAATAGCCTGTTACTAGCAAGGAAATTGAATCAGTAATCAAAAAAGTCCCAACGCCCATAAGTCTGGGACGAGATGGTTTCACAGGTGAATTCTACCAATCATTTAAAAAAGAGTAAATACCTATTCTTCTCAAATTATTCCAAAAAAAAAAAAAATAGAAGAGGAAGGGAAACTTCCAAATTTATTCTTTTTTTAAAACAAAATTTTAACATTTATTTATTTCTGAGAGACAGAGAGAGACAGATCATGAACAAGGGAGGGGCAGAGAGAGAGGGACACACAGAATTGGAAGCAGGCTCCAGGCTCTGAGCTGCCAGCACGGAGCCCGACGCGGGGCTCTAACCCATGAACTGTGAGATCATGACCTGAGCCGAAGTCGGACGCTCAACCGACTAAGCCACCTAGGAGCCCCAGGAAAACTTCCAAATTTATTCTAGGAGGCCAGCATTACCCTGATACCAAAATCAGTTAAAGATACTACAAAAAAATAAAACTACAGGCCTACATCACTGATGAACATAGATGCAAAAATCCTCAACAAACCAAGTCCAACAATACATTAAAAAAATCATTCACCACAATCAAATGGGATTTATTTCTGGGATTCAAGGTGGTTCAATATTTGCAAATCAATCAATGTGATACATAACATTAACAAGAGAAAAAAATCATATGATCATTTCAATAGATGCAGAAAAAGCATCTGACAAACTACAACATCCAATTATGATAAGAAACCCTCAACAAAGTAGGTTTGGAGGGAACATACCTCAACATAATAAAGGCCATATATGAAAAATTCACAGATAACATTATACTCAATGGGGAAAAAGTCTTCCTCTAAGATCAGGAACAAGACAAGGAGGTCCACTTTCACCATTTTTATTTAACATAGTACTGGAAATCCTAGCCACAGTAACCACACAAGAAAAAGAGATAAAAGGCTTCCAAATTTATAAGAAATAAAACTTTCACTATTTGCAGGTACCATACTATATAGAGAAAATCCTAAAGACTCCACCAAAAAAATATACTAGAACTGATAAATGAATTCAGTGAGGTCGCAGGATACAAAATCAATATACAGAAATCCATTGTATTTCTATATACTAATAATTAAGGAGCAGAAATAGAAATTAAGAAAACAATACTATTTAAAATTGTACTAAAATAATAAAATACCAAGGAATAAACTTAATCATGTTGTTGGAAGACCTGTATTCTGAAAACTGTAAAACATTGTTGAAAGAAATTGAAGATGACACAAACAAATGAAAAGATATTCCATGCTCATGGATTGGGAGAACCCATACTGTTAAAACATCCATACTACCTCAAAAAATCTACAGATGGAATGCAATCCTTATTGAAATATCAACAGCATTTTTTAAAACAAAACTAGAACAAATAATCATAAGATGTGTATGGAAACACAAACTCTGAATAGCCATAGCAATCCTGAAAAAGAACAAAACTAAAGATATCACAATTTCAGATTTCATGACATACTACCAAGCTGTAGTCATCAGTAAGGTACTGGCACAAAAATAGACACAGATCAATGGACTAGAATAGAGAACGCCAAAATAAAACCACTATTATATGGTCAATTAGTTTATGACAAAGGAGCCAAGAATATGCACTGAGCAAAAGACAGTCTGTTCAACAAATGGTGTTGGGAAAACTGGAAAGCTGCATGCAAAAGAATGTAACTGGACCACTTTCTTACACCATACACAAAACTAAACTAAAAATGGATTAAGGACCTAAATGTGAGACCTGAAACCATAAAAATCCTAGAAGAGACCATAGACGGTAATTTTTATGACAACGACGGTAGCAACAGTATTCTAGATATGTTTCCCAAGACAAGGGAAACAAAGGCAAAAATAAACTATTAAGACCACATCAAAATAAAAAGCTTCTGCATAGCAAAGGAAATAATCAACAAAACTAAAAGTCAACCTACTGAATGGGAGAAGATATTTCCATATGACATATCTGATAAATGGTTAGTATCCAAAATATATAAAGGATTTATACAACTTGACTCCAAAACCACAAGTAACCTAGTTAAATTTGGGCAGGAGACATAAAGAGACGTTTCTTCAAAGAAGACATCCAGATGACCAATAGACACATGAAACGATGCTCAACATCAGTAATCATCAGGGAAATGCAAATCAAAACCACTGTGAAATGTTACCCCACACCTATCAGAATGACTAGAAAGAAACCACATGAGACAACTGTGTTGGCGAGGGTATGTAGAAAAAGGAAGCCTAGTGCACTGTTGGTGGGAATGCAAACTGGTGCAGCTGCTATGGAAAACAATATGGAGTTTACTCAAAAAATTAAAAACAAAACTACTGTATGTTCAAACAATTCCACTTCTGTATACAGGCACACTTCACTTTTATTTATGTTTTTTATTTGAGAGAGAGAGAGAGAGAGAGAGAGAGAAAGAGAGAGAGACTGAGAATCCCAAGCAGGCTCCACACTCAGCACAGAGTCTGATGCAACATGGGGGTTTGATCCCACGACCCCCGGATCATGACCTGAGCTAAAATCAAGAGTTGGATGCTCGACCGGCTGAGCCACCCAGGCATCCCAAGCATACCTCATTTTATTGTGCTTCGCAGATAATGCAGTGTTTACACATTGAAGAATTGTGGCAGCCCCGTGTCAAGCAAGTCTGTTGGCACCATTTTTTCCAACAGCATTGGTCCAGTTCATGTCTCTGGGTCACATTTTGGTAATTCACACAATATTTCAAACTTTTTCATTTTTAGTATATGTGTTATGGTGGTCAGTGATTAATAATCTTTTTTATCTCTTTTTTAAATTGAGTATAGTTGATTTGATTAGTAATATTTGATGTTACTATTGTAATTGTTTTAGATACCACACACTGCATCCATATAAAATGGCAAACTTAATTGATAAATGTCATGTGTGTCCCATGTGCTCCACCAACTGGACATGCCCCCATCTCTCTCCCTCACCTTAGGCCTCCTGTTCCTTGAGACAGAAAATACTGAAATTAGGCCAATTAATAACCCTAAATAGCCTCTAAGTGTTTAAGTGAAAGGGAGACTCTCATGCTTCTCACTAAATCAAAAACTAACAATAATTAAGGTTAGCGAGGAAATCATGTCAAAAGCTGAGATAAGCTGAAAGCTAGGTCTCCTGTGCCCAGCAGTGAGCCAAGTTTTGAATGCAAAGGAAAAGTTCTTGAGGAAAATTAAAAATGCTACTTGAAGAACGATACAAATGATAAGAAAGAAACACATCCTTATTACTGATATGGAGAAAGTTTTAGTGGTCTGGAGAGAAGGTCAAATCAGTTACAACCTTCCCTTAAGCCAAAGCCAAATCCAGAGCAAGGGCCCAACTCTCTTCAATTTTATTACATTTGAGAGAGACGAGGAAGCTACAGAAGAAAAATTTGAAGCTAGCCGAGGTTGGTTCATGAGGTTTAAGGAAAGAAGCCATCTCCGTCACACAAACGTGCAAGGTAAACAACAAGTGCTAATATGGAAGCTGCAGCAGGTTACCCGGAAGATCTAGCTTAGATAATTAGTGACGGTGGCTGCACAAAATATCGTATTTTCAAAGTAGAGAAAACCAACTTCTATTGGAAGAAGATGCCATCCAGGACTTTCATAGCTAGATGAGAGAAGTCAGTGCCTAGCTTCAAATCTTCAAAGGATGGACTGTCTTATCAGGGGCTAATGTAGCTGGTGACTTTAAGAAGAAGCCAATGCTGACTGACAATTTGAAACTCCTAGAGCCTTCGAGAATGATGCTAAATCTAGTCTAGAAATAGAACGACAAAGCCTGGATGACAGCACATCTGTTTGTAACATGGTTTACTGAATGTTTTAAGCCCATTGTTGAGATCTTCGGCTTATAAAAAAAAGATTCCTTTCAAAATATTACTCCTCCTTGGCAATGCATCTGGTCACCCAAGTGCTCTGATGAAGATAGGCAATGAGATTCATGTTGTTTTCGCACCTGCTAACACAATATCCATTCTGCAGTCCATGGATCAGGAAGAAATCTCAACTTTATTATTTAGGAAATAAATGTTGTAAGAATATAGCTGCCATAGATAGTGATTCCTCTGATGGATCTGAGCAATGTAACTTTAAAACCTCCTGGAAAGGAGTCACTATTCTAGATGTCATTAAAAGCATTTGTGATTCATGGGAAAAGGTCAAAATATCAACATTAACAGGAATTTGAAAGAAGTTGATTCCAACCCTCATGGACTTTGAGATCAATTTAACAAAAGAAGTGTAAGACCAGTGCATGGAAAACTCCAAAAAAAATGTTAAAGAAATGAAAGAATATAAAGAATTCTAAATACATGGAAATATATCTGGTATTCATGGACTGGAAGACTTAATATTGTTACAATGACAATAGTCTACAAAATGATCTACAGATTCAATGCAATTCTTATAAAAATCCTGGATGCCTTATTTTTCAGAAATTGGTAAAATGCTTATAAAATTCATATGAAGATGCAAGAGACCTAGAATATCCAAAATAATATTGCAAAAGAAGAATAAAACAGACATCCAGATCCAGGAGGCACAGAGAACTCCCATCAAAATCAACAGAAGCAGGCCAACAGCAAGACATATTGTAACTATGTTTGCAAGATATAGTGATAAAGAAAAATCTTCAAAGCAGCAAGACATAAGAAGTCCTTAACTTACAAGGGAAAACTGATAAGGCTAGCTAGAGATTTATCAAAGAAGCGTGGCAAGCCATAAGGGAGTGGCATGATATATTTAAAGTGCTGAATGGGAAAAATCTGCAGCCAAGAATCCTCTATCCAGCAAGGCTATCATTCAGAATAGAAGGAGAGATAAAAAGTTTCCCAGACAAACAAAAACTAAAGGAGTTTGTGAACACTAAACCACCTCTGCAAGAAATACTAAAGGAGACTCTTTGAGTGGAAATGAGACACCAAAAGTGACAAAGACAAGAAAGGATCAGAAAAAATATCCAGAAACAATGACAAAACAAGTACTAAAATGGCAATAAACATGTATCTATCAATAATTACTCTGAATGGACTAAATGCTCCAATCAAAAGACATACGGTGTCAGAATGGATAAAAAAAACCCCAAGACCCATCTATATGCTGCTTACAAGAGACTCATTTTAGACCTAAAGACACCTGCAGATTTAAAGGCAGGGTGTGGAGAAACATTTATCACACAAATGGACCTTAAAAGAAAGTCAGAGCAGCAATACTTACAACTAGACTTTTTTGTTCTTGTATTGTTTTTATCTTGCTTTGGTATCAGGGTAGTACTGGCCTTATGGAATAATTTTGAATGTGTTCCCTCTATTCCATTATTTGTAAGATTTTTCATAAAGATTGCCGTTAATTATTTTTTTATTTTAAATGTCTGGTAGAACATTTGAACAATGTTCTATTGTTCAACAATGGTAGAACAATGAAATGATATGGTCTTGGGCTTTTCTGTGCTGGGAGATTTTTGATTCCTGATTCATCTTTCATTCTTTTTATTCGTCTAAGAAGATTTCCTATTTCTTGGATTTAAGACTCATGATTCAATCATGGTGCGTTGTGCATTTTTAGGAACTATCTGATTTTTTCCCCTAAGTTATCTGATTTCTTAGTATATAATTTTTTATAGTAATCTGTTATCACACTATGTATTTCTGTGGTTATTTGTTATATTGTTTTCTCTTCCATTTCTTATTTTGGTTTTTGAGTCTTGTTTTCCTAGTTAATGTAGTGAAAGCATTGCCAATTTTGTTTATTGTTTTGTAAAAACTGGTCATTACTTTCAATGTTATTGTTTATTCTGGTCTCTCTTTTACTTTTTACTGAGTTTTCTTTGTTATTTCCTTCCTTTACTAAATTTCAGGTAAGTTTCTTCTTTTTCTAGTTCCTTGTGGCATAATGTGAAGTTGTTTATTTGAACTATTTTTTTAAAAATTTTTTAATGTTTATTTATTTTTGAGAAAGAGACAGAGTGTGAGGAGGGGAGGGGCAGAGAGAGAGAGACACAGAATCAGAAGCAGGCTCCAGGCTCTGGGCTGTCAGCACAGAACCCGATGCGGGGCTCCAACTCACAAACTGCGAGATCATGACCTGAGCCGAAGTCGGAGGAATAACTGACTGAGTCACCCAAGTGCCCCTGAACTATTTTTTTAATACAAGCATTTGTAGCATAGATTTCACTCTAACATCTGCTTTTGTTGCATCCTATAGGTTTTAGAATTTTGTGTTTTCTTTTTCTTTTGTTTTGAGACATGTTTTGATTTGCCATTTGATTTCTTATTTGGCCCATTGCTTGTGTAGTAGTATGTTGTTCTGTATTTACATTTTAAATATTTAATGTTTACATTGTAGATTTTCCAGCTTTATTTTGTTATTGATCTTTAGTTTTGTACCAATTGTGGTTGGGAAATATACTTGATATGATTTTGGTCTTCTTAAATTTGATAAATATTTGTTAAAAATTTGTTAAATAATTTCTTAAAAATTTGTTCTGTCTCTTTTTATGTGATTTAACCAGGGATTCTTCTGTGAGCACTTGACAAAAATGTGTATTTTATTTTTCTTGGATGGAAAGCTTTACATATATCTTTTAGACCCATGTATCCTGAAGTATGCTTCAAGTAAAAAATATTCTTATTGAAAAACTAATATTAACTGAGAGTACTCATTTAAAATAAAGCATGTCAGGGGTGCCTGGGTGGCTCAGTCGGTTGGGTGTCCGACTTTGGCTCAGGTCATGATCTCATGGTCTGTGAGTTCAAGCCCCCCGTGGGGCTTTGTGCTGACAGTTCAGAGCCTCGAGCGTGCTTCAGATTCTCTGTCTCCCTTTCTCTCTACCCTTTCCTCACTCACTCTCTGTCTCAAAAATAAATAAACATTAAAAAAATTAAAATAAGGCATATCAGAGAGGAGGTGGGTGAGGGGAGATGGGTGAAAATAGGTGAAGAAGATTGAGTACACTTATGAGGAGCAGTGAGTCATGATGTACAGAATTATTGAATCACTATAGTGTATGCCAAAACTAATATAACACTATATGTTAACTATACTAGAATTAAAATAAAAAACTTAAAATAATAATGAAAAAGAATACAGTTGGAACACTCACATTTCCACATTTCAAACCATGCTACAAACTATAGTAATTACGACTGTGTGGCACTAAAATAAGGAGAGTTTTGTAGATTGATAGAACAGAATGGAGAGTCTACAACAGACTGTTATGTTTTGTTAATTATTTTGTGACAAGGTGACTATGCAATTCAATTAACAAAGGGTGCTGGGACAATTGCATATCTACTCACAAAGAATAAAACTAGACTCTGACCCCACAATATTTACAAAAATTAACTTAAAATGAATAAAAGGTCTAAATGTAAGAGCTAAAACTATAAAAGCCTTAGATGAAAATATAGCAGTAAATCTTTATGACCCCAGGCAAGAAAAACTCTTTAAATATGATACCAAAAGCATAAATCATAAAGAAAATGTCTTTTATCTAGGATATATAAAGAATTTCTGCAACTTCATGGTTCAAATATAGCCCAATTAAAATTTAGTAATGTATCTAACTATACATTTCCCCAAAGTAAACAAAACATTGGCCAGTATGAATAGTAAAGTACATTCAATATCATTAACTATTAGGGAAATACAAATTAAAACCACAGTAAGATACCACTTAACATACATTAGGATGAGAACAATTATACATATAGACAATAACAAATGTTGGTGAGAATGTGAAGAAATTGGACGTCTTCTATATAGTTGGTGGGAATTTAAAATGGTGCATTGGGACATAGTTTGACAGTTCCTAAATAAGTTAAATGTATAATTACCACATAATGTAGGAATTATATTCCTAGGATATACCTGTGAGAATTGAAAATATATGTCTATACAAAAACTTTCATATGAGTGTTCAGAGAAGTATTATCCATAATGAAAAAGGACTGGAAACAATTTAAATGCCCATCACCAGAAGAATGAATAAATTGTGGTAATTCCATACAATGGAATATTACTCAGCTATAAAAAATAAAGGAAGTGCTGTTACATGCTAAAACATGGGGTAAGCTCTGACAATATGATGTTATTTGAAAGAAGTCATACACAAAAGATCATAGTGTATGATTTACTTTATATAAAATGTTCAGAATATGCAAAATCATATAGACACAAAGTAGATTACTGTTTGCTTGGCGTCAGGGGGAGAAGGATTGAATTGTACCTTCTAATCGGTAAGTGGTTTATCCTTGGGGTAATGAAAATATTCTGGAACTGGGCAGTGCAGTGGTGATGGTTGCACACCTTTGTGAATATATTAAAAATTTCAACAAAATTATAAATGAAAGAAGAGAAATTGCAACTAATACCAAGGAAATACAAAGGAACATAAAAGAATACTATATGCAATTATATGCCAACAAATTAGGTAATCTAGAAGATATGGATAAATTCTTAGACATATACAACCTACCAAGATGAATCATGAAGGAACAGACAATTTTGAACAGTCCAATAATGAGTAAGGAGATTGAAGCAGGAAACAAACAAATGAACAAACAAACAAATAAACAAGAAAAAAACCCCAAACCTCCCAGAAAGGAAAAACCCAAGACCAGATAGTTTCACTAGCGAATTCTATAAAATGTTTAAAGAATTAAGGCCAATATTTTTCAAATGCCTCCAAAAACTTGAAAAAGAAGAAACATTCCCAAACTTATCTTATGAGGCTAGCATTACTCTGATACCAAAGTCACATAAGGACACTATAGGAAAAGAAAACTATAGACCAATAGCCTTGATGAATATAGATGCAAAAATCCTCAACAAAATACTTGCAAACTAAATTCAACAGCACAATAAAAGGAACATTTACCATGATCATGTGGGATTTATCCTTAGGATGCAAAAGTAGTTTGACATATGCAAATTAGTGTATTACACCACATTAATAGAATGAAATATAAAAATCATACGATTATCTCAATAGATGCAGAAAAAGCATTTCACAAAATTCAACATGCTTGCATGATAAAAGCTCTCAACAAATTGTGCATAGAAGGAATGCACCTCAACATAATAAAGACCGTACATAACAAGCCCACAACTTGTTCACTCAATGGTGAAAGACTGAAAGCTTTTCCTCTAAGAACAGAAACATGACAAAGGTGCCTACTTTCACTATTCTTACTCAACATACTACGGAATGCCCTAGCCAGAGCAATTAGGCAGGAAAAATAAATAAAAGGAATCCAAATCTGAAAAAGAAGAAGTAAAACTGACTCTGTTTATAGCTGACATGATTGTATATATAGAAAATTCTAAAGACTATACCAAAAAACTATTAAAACTTATAACTGAATAAATTTTCAGGATACAAAAGTCAACATACAGAAATCAATTACATCTTTATGTATTACAAATTATTTGAAGAAGAAATAAAGAGAAAAAGCATCCCATTTACAGTAGTATCAAAAATTATAAAATACTTAGGAATAAATTATTTTGGTGAAAGATTATGCACTGAAAGCTAAAAGAGTCTGGTAAAAGAAACTGAAAAAGACAGAGGCAAATGGAAAAATGTCTATGTTCATGGATAGGAAGAATTAATACTGCTAAAATGCCCATATGACCCAAAGCCATCTTTAGATTCTACGAAACTCTTATCAAAATCTGAATGGCACCTTTCACAAGAATAGAGAAGACAATCCTAAAATTTTTATGGAACCAGAAAGGACCCCACATAGCAAAAGTAGTCTTGAGAAAGAACAAAGCTGAAGGCATCATGCTTCCTGATTTTAAACCAAGCTACAAAGCTATCGTAATCAAAATATTATGGCACTGGCATAAAAACAGACAGACTAATGGAACATAATCAAAAGCCCAGAAATAAACCCATGCATATATAGCCAACTAATATTTGACATGGGAGTCAATAATACTCAATGAGGGAAAAGATAGTCTCTTCAAGAAATGGTACTGAGAAAACTGGATATTCACATGCAGAAGAGTGAAATTGTACCCTAATCTTACACCATTCACAAATGTTAATTTGAAATGGACTAAAGACTTAAATGTAAGACCTAAAAGTACAAGAGTCTTACAGAAAAAAAAGTAAAAACAAAACAAAACAAGGGAAAAGCCTCTTGATTTCAGTCTTGCAATGATTTTTTTGGATGTGACACCAAAAGCATGAACAATAAAAGCGATAGTAAGAGGGACAACATCAAACTAAAAGACTTTTTCACAGCAAAAGAAACAATCAAAGAGTGAAAGGGCAAACAAAGGAGTGGGAAGAAATATTTGTAAACCATGTATCTGATAAGGGGTTTAATTTCTAAAATACGTAAGGAATGCATATGATTCAATAGGAAGGAAACAAGTAACCCAATTTAAAAATGGGTAAAAATAGGTAAAGAAAAATGTTACCATGCTGAAAACGTGAAAAAGAGTATACAGAAGAATCTCTCTTATTTCTTAGAACTGCATGTGCATCTACATTGGTCTCAAAATTAAAAGCTTATTTAAAATTTTGTTTTTCTAAATGGTCAAAAACCCTGAATAGGTATTTTCCTAAAGAAGACCTATAAATGGCCAACAGGTACATAAAAAGGTGATCAACATCACTAACCATCAGGGAAATGGACATCAAAACCAGAGTGAGATATCACCTCATACCTGTTAGAATAACTATTATAAAAAATAAAAAGGACAACAAGTGTTGCCGAAGATGTGGAGAAAAGGGAGCCTTGGTGCACTGTTGGTGATGAGGGAACAGAAGGCAAACTGACAGGCAGCAACCCCCCACCCCTAACCCCTGGTGGGATATGTGTTATATTCCTTGGGCACTCCTGGCTGCCCAAGAACAAAGGAAAGGGGAAAGACAAAGCGTTAACTGATAGAGATCATAATCCTGCAGGACCTAAGTCTCCATCACCACCACCCTCCCCCCCATAGTGATGTGGGAAACAAAGGCGGAAGGAAATGGCAGATAGAACTCAATTTCCTTATAACCTGCATCTTATTGATAAATACTAGAGGCAGGCAGAGCAAAACTTTTCTGCAGGAACTCCTTACTGCCTTAAGGCTAATGCTTTGCATAGAGGGAAACAGCCTTAGCTTGACAATAGCTAGGCCTCCACTATCCTGGGAGTCTTCTTTAGCATATGAAAATCTCACTGAAAACTTTTCCTGGACTTTACCTCCCCCAACTCCATAGTTTCTAACCAGTCTCTCCTCATGGTCCCCAGGGCAGCCCTTCCTGCCCACAGGTCCTGTCCCTGTGCTTCAATAAAATCACCTTTTTGCACCAAAGACGTCTTCAAGAATTCTTTCTTGGTCGTCGGCTCTGGACCCCACGAACCCCACTGGCACCCCCAAAAACCTCATCATTGGTAGGAATGTAAATTGGTAAAGCCCTTGGAGAAAACAGCATGGAGTTTTTAAAAAATGAAAAAAATAGAACATATGATTCAGCAATCCCACTTCTGGATATATATCCAAAGGAAGTAAGATCCTCTCCAGAAACACACACACACACACACACACACACACACACACACACACGCGCGCGCGCGCGCGCGCGCAAGTACTATTCAACCACAAAAAGGAAGGAAATCCTGCCATTCTCAACAAGAATCTTGAGGACATTATGCTAAGTGAAATAAGCCATACAGAGAAAGACAAATACTATATGATCTCACTTACATGTGGTATCTGAAACAGCCAAACACATAAAAACAAAAAGTACACTGGTGGTTGCCAGGGGCCAGGGAGTGGAGGAAATGGGGAGATGCTGGTCAAAGGGTACAAACCTCCAGTTGTACAATGAATAAGTTCTGGGGATCTACTGTATATCATGATGACTATAGTTAACAATAGTTACTGTATACCCGAAAGGTACTAAGAAAGTAGATCTTAAATGTTCTCAACACACACACACACACACACACACACACACACACACACGAGGTAACTGTGAGGTGATGGATGTGTTAACTAACTTATTATGGTAATTGTTTCAATATATATATACATATATCAAATCATCACATTGTACACATTAAACTTACACAATGGTGTAAGGAAATTACATGTCAATAAACCTGGAAAAAATGATAACTTCTGAATTTTACACTTTGGAGGTGTGAATTTATGTGAATTATATCTCAAGTACAAGAAAGTAAGGCATGGAAAAAGTTATATTATGCTAACACTAAGAAAAGAAAGTTGATGAGTTTATAGTAATATTACACTATTTCAATTTGTCAAAATTCATATGCATCCTAATTGTGTACCTAATGATATAGGGCAAAAATACATTGAGTAAAACTGATAGAGTGGAAAGTAGAAATAGAAAAATCTACCAATATAGTCAGAGAATTCAATATCCCTCAATCAGTAACCTATGGAAAAAGCAGAAAGTAAAGAGCACTTGAAACACTTTCAACCAACATATGCTATTAATATGTAGGTAATAATCCATCCCCAAATAGCAGAATATTTTTTTCTTCCAAGGGCACTTAAGACATTTAGCAATGTAGACTGTATTCCTCACCTTAATAATGATCAATTACTTCTATGAATTAAATAGTATAAAATATATTTTGCGATGATTTCATTAAATTAAAATTGAGAAGAGGAGTATATAAAGTCCTCAAATATTTGGAAACTATAGAGTACATTTCTGCATAACTCATGGTTTAAAAGAGAAATCACGAGAGAAATTATGAAGTCGTTTTAAATGAATGAAAATGAAGACACGCCATCTCAAGTTGTATGGAATAAAGCTAACGTGATGGCTACAGGGAAATTCACTGCTTTAAATATTTATATTAGTAAAGAAGAAAAGTCTTAAATCAATGAGCTGTGCTTTGACCTCAAGGAACTAGACAGCAAATAGCAAATTGAACCCGAAGTAAAGCAACAGCATGCAAATATTAAAGATAAAAATACAAATCATTGAAATATATAGAAATAAATCAATGGCATAAAAAGTTGCTAGAGTGGATTAAAAAAATCCAGTCAGATTGATCAGGAAAGGCAGAGAAGATACAAACTACAAATATCAGAAATGAAATAGGGAATGCACTACAGATTCTATGCATATTGAGAGAGAATAATATGTGAAAAACTTAAAGCCACACAGGCGCCCCTAATTCTATGGTTTATATGGAAATTCAAAGGACCTAGAATAGCCTGAACAGTTTCAAAGAAGAGCAAAATGAGACAACTCAAACTATATAGTTTCAGTATTTATCATAGCTACATTACTAAGACCCTGTGAAACTGGCATAAAGATAGACATATTGATCACTTGCACAGAATACACAGTCCATAAATAGGCCAAAACATATATGGCCAGTTGACTTTTGACATTAGGCGATGTAATTGAAATGTTATGGAGAAAGAGAATATTTTCAACAAATTGTACTGGAAGTATTAACAATCATGTGCATAAAAATGAATCTTATCTCTTATCTCAAACTGTATACAATTTTAAATTTGAAATGAGAATAGATGCAATAATTCTAGCTAAAATATTATCAAAAAGAATGCAATGATATAGAAAAAATAAACACCCCATTACCAAGTGGGATTTATTCTAGAATTGCAAGATCAATTACAGTGCAAAAGTTGATATAACTTACCATGCTAACAAGAGAAAAGAAGAATTCCTATAATGACCCCAATGAATACAGAAAAAGGATTTGATAAAATTCACACCTGTTTATGACGAAAGTCTCAGCAAATATAGAATGAAAGGGAACTTCCTTAACCTGATGAGAAGTGTTTCACAGAATCTACAACTAACAAACATCATTCTTAAGTTGTAATATTGAACACTTTTCCACTATTTTACTCAAGAAAAAGAAAAAGATGTCCATTACCTCCTTTTCTGTTAGAAAACATTATTTTCCAAGTTTTATCAGTGCAATTAAGCAAGAACAATACATCAAAGGATGTATTAAGAGAAAAAAAGAACAAATTTGTCATCATAACATTACTGGATATGTACAAAATTCCAATGAATCTGTTAATACACCCTTAGAAATGCTAAATAATTTAGGTAGCTGTCTTAGCACAGAGTAAATACACAAAAAGTCAAGTGTATTGTTATATACATACATACATGGATAGGAAGCCAGAATATTGTTAAAACTTCAATCCTTATCTGGTTTATAGATTCAATGTAATACTGACTTAAAAAAACAGTATGTTTTGTTTGGAAGATTGACAAGGTAATTTAACTTTTATATGAAAATGAAAAAGCCTTAGAATAGCCTGGACAATTAGGACAAAGAGCAAGACTTACTACGAAGCTACAGTAATGAGGACATCATAATATGGATACAAGGACAGACTACTGGACCAATAGAACAAAAGAGATAGCCTAGTAGTGGATAAAGAAGATGTAGTGTATGTGTATATATATACACAATGGGATATTACTCAGTGATCAAAAAGAATGAAATCTTGCCATTTGCAACAACATGGATGGAACCAGAGCATATTATGCTAAGCAAAATAAGTCAGTTGGAGAAAGACAAATATCATATGATTTCACTTATACATGAAATTTAAGAAACAAAATTGATGAACGTGGAGAAAGGAAGGAAAACTAAAATAAGATAAAAACAGAGAGGGAGGCAAACGATAAGAGACTTAAATACAGAGTACAGAGTTATGGGGGGGATGAGCTAAATGGGTGATGGGCATTAAAGAGGGCACTTGTTGGGATGAGCACTGGGTGTCATATGTAAGTGATGAATCACTAAATTCTATTCCTGAAACCAATACTACACTATCTGTTAACTAACTTGGATCTAAATTAAAAAAACAAAAGAATTAAGTTGAGATGGCTATTAAATCTTAGTGTGAAAGCTAATATCATCAAACTGTTATGAAAAAACAAAGCTAGATCGCATTGGGTATTGTATGTAAATGATGAATCAGTGAATTCTACTTATGAAACCAATATTGCACTGTATATTAACTAACTAAAATTTAAATTAAAAAAAGAAAAAAACAATGCAAAACCGAAAACAGAGAGGTTTATCTTCTTGAACTTTGGATAGAAAGTTTTCTTAAACTGCACATAAAAATCTCTGACCATTAAAGTAAACACTAACAAAATAAACTTCATTAAAAGTCTAAAAGGCTAGGGACCGATTGGGAGAAAATATTCAGAATATATGTATTTGGAAAAAGACTCATCTAGAATGTAAAAAATACCTCTAGAAATCAATTTTTAAAAGACAGTTATGTTGAAAATAGGCAAATGGGTAGAAAAGAGACATCACAAAGAATGCAAAAGAAGACATCCAAATGCATTAATAAACATAAGAAAAAGTGTTCAACATTATAAGTCATTAGAGATATAAAAACAAATACTAAAATGAGATTATCACTACATACTTACCAGAACACATTTAATTATTAAGACCAGAGTTTGGCAAACTGTGACACATGGGCCCAGTCTGCCCTACAGCCTATATTTATGTCGAATAAGAATTATTTTACATTTTTAAAAGGTTGTTAAATTTATGCAATCGTATATGGCCCACAAATTCTAAAATATTTACTACCTGGCCCAAATAGAAAATGTGTTTTGGCCCCCCAATTAAGACTGACAATACTAATTTTTGGCAAAATTTATTCTTTTTCTTGCATTTCTTAGACTACATTTCTCTTGTCTCTTCGATGATGGATGGTTTTGTGAATGTATACAACCAGTTTGGAAAAATCTTTGATTTCTCTTTTGGGTAAAAGAACAACAGAAATGAATGTTTTTGTCCACAAAAAAACATGGACACTCAGGTTTTTTGCAACTTTATTTATAATAGCCAAACACTGGTAACAAGGTAAATTCATTTTTTTAACATTTATACAATGGAACACTATGTGACAATGAAAAAGAACCAACTATTGATACATGCAATAACATGGATGGATCATACAGACCCAATATTGACTGAAAGAAATCAAACTCAAGAGTATGCAAAAGATTGCATATTATGTGTTTCCATTTATACGATGTTCCAAACAGGCAAAACTAATCTGTGGTTATAGAAGTCAGAATATTGGTTACCCACTGGAGATTACAAAAAGGGGGCAATAGGTCGTCCTCTGGATATTTGGAATGTTCTATATCTTTCCTGCGTGTTCAATATAGTAGTGTATAGATCAGTAAAAATTCATCAAGCTATATACTGAAGACTTGTGTACTTCACTGTATATGTCACACTTAAAATTTTTAAAAAGATTTAAAGTTTATAGATACCATGCATTTTATTCACATAGGTTAGTATCACTGCCCTAAGGTGAAAATCACTGCCCTAATCTGAGATGTTGAAAGATGAGATAGAGGAGATATTCTGAGGGCATGGGTTGAATTTGTGAACCGTGAAGGTGGACAAAAGTCATGAAGGTGGTATTTTACTAGGTGTTGAAATAACCAAACCACTAATATGGTAGAGAATTTTGTGTAGCACCGGAAAATGGCCCCGGGCCAAAAGACAAGGGTGAGCCAACATGCCAAACAAAACCAAGACGGTTTAAAAAAATCAAGCAGAAGGGAAAGAAGGCACAGAGGAAAAGATTAAAAAGCAGTGTTTGAAGGCATTCTCTGAGAAATTGAATATGGAGATTTGGAGAAGAACTTTGGTTCTTGTTGTCAGGGTGTACCTGGCTCACTTAAGGAGGTGAAGGTGTGTCGTGGGTATGGTGACAACCATTCCTTTTGCAGAGACAAGAGAGAAGGAGGTTTGGATGCATAAATGAAGAACAATGAAGGCTTCAATTAAGAAAGCAAATGAGGAAATGGAGAGACTGGAATGTGAAGGAATATGAAAAATATTAAGGAGAAATATTAAGGAATATTAAGGACAGGTTGTGTTGATTTGCTGTGGGGAGAAAGAGAAGAATTCTAAAATGAATCTCAGGTTCCTTTTTGGGTAAATGGGAGATGCTGTTGGTGCTCACTTGAGAAACAAAAATATAGGAGGAAGACAAAATGGAAATGTGGGAAGGTGATGAGTGCAACTTGGCGAGATGGCATTTGAGATCCATATCGAACATTCATCTCTATACCCCTGTACATCTTCAGCTAGAAAACTGGGTACAATCCAGATAGAGATAGAAATGTTTACATGAGAGTCATCAGTGGATAGATTATAGTTTTTCTCTGTGGATGAAGTAAACCAGGAAAACTGTATGAGCCACCGAAAAAAAATGGAATCTTGGGGAAGATTGAAGTTTCTAAAGCAGAAAATGAAGAAAATAAGTAAGAATAGTCAGAACGATAAGAGTGAAGAAAAGCAAAGAAAAATGATGTCGTAGCATGCAGGGGAAGAGAGAATTAAGAGAAAAGCATCCTCAACAGTTTCAAATGCCACAGAGGGAGCTAAAGTTGGAAACACACTTCTTTTTAAATTTTTTATGTTTTGTTTATTTTGAAAGAGAGAGTATGAGTGGGGGCGGGGCAGAGAGATGGAGAGTAAGAGAGGGAGAGAGAGAGAGAGAGAGAGAGAGAGAGAGAGAGAGAGAGAATTCCAAGCAGGCTCCGCTCTGTCAGTGCAGAGTCTGTTGTGGGGCTCAATCTCATGCACCATGAGATCATGACCTGAGCCAAAATGAGGAGTCGAATGCTTAACCAACTGAGCCACCCAGGCGCCCCAGGAAACACAGCTCTAAAACTGTGGTCCATGGATCCTTGGGTGTCTCTAAGACTCTTTCAATGGTATTGTGAAATCAAAACTATTTTTATAATAATCTCAATGTGTTATTTGCTGGTTTTATTGTGTTTACATTTTTAAAGTTTTTTTTTTTCGAGTGAGAGAGAGAGAGAGAGGGAGAGAGAGAGCGAGCGAGCCAGGAAGGGGGAAAAGAGAGAAAGAGAGAAAGTGAGAGAGAAAGAGAATCCAAAACAGGCTCTGTGCTGTTAGTGCAGAGCCCGATGTGGGGCTTGAACCCACGAATCATGATATCATGACCTGAGCTGAAACCTAAGAGCTGGAAACTTAGCTGACTGAGCCACCCAAGCGCCCCTACTGTGCTTACATTATTAATGATGGTGCAAAATAATAGTGGGTAAAACTGCTGGTGCCTTAGCATGACTCAGGCTAGTGACACTAAATTGTACAAGTTGTCATTGTATTGGGTACCAGTACACACTTTCAAGGAAAAAAGGGCCAGTTTTACTTAAGAATATCCTTAGTCAAACTGTAAAAAAATATTAATTTTACTAAATTTTGACTCTTAATAATCCATGTGATGAAATGGAGGTATACATAGAGCATTTCTTTTTTTTTCTAATGTTTATTTATTTTTGAGAGAGAGAGAGTGTGGGCGGCGGGTTGGGGGAGGCGGACAGAGAGGGAGACCCAGAATCCGAAGCAGGCTCCAGGCTCTGAGCTCTCAGCACAGAGCCCAACGTGGGTACTCAAACTCATGGACCAAGAGATGACCAGAGCTGAAGTCAGATGCTTAACCAACTGAGCCACCCAGGTTTCCCTACACAGAACATTTCTGCTGTGTATTTATGCTTTATCAACATTTATGCTGTTCACTCATTCAGTTGATAGACTTGGAGTATGAACTAGACACTTGTCTCATGGAATAACATTTTTACTGGAAAGAAAGTGCCAGACACACTAGCATTATTCATACTTGGGTATTTGGCAGCTATTTTCTAAAAAATGGGAGAGTCGAACTTGTCATGTCAAGGAAAAAGAAAGATGGTGTTTACCACTAATAATAAAATTTGAGATTTCAAGTGAATATTAGAACTTTGGAAAACTTGTGTCCACCCTTCGGAGTTTGACATCTTTCCAATATTTAGAGACTTTGCTGATAGGATTGGTAAGGATTATTAATGCATGTGATTTATTGATACTGTATTAACATTTGGGGAATCTGCATAGCTCAGGGAGCCAATATTTTCCAAATGACTATGCTTGATATTACAGAATAAAGCATGGGTACAATACCAAAGTGCAAGAGAGATTGGCAGATTTTAATGAAACAGCATATGCAAAAAATCAATGATAGAGTTTCTAATTCCATATTGCAACTGGACTTAAGAAACTAGTACTTGCTCAGTTTTAGTGACTATCAAAGAAAATGTCCACCATTATCTGAAAACATTATTAAAATACTTTCCCCTATTGATGCTACCTATCTGTATGACGATATGTATTTTCTTCACATAATTCAACCGGAGCAACTCATCGAGACATATTAGAGGCAGAGGCAGAGGTGAGAATTGTGCTGTCTTCTATTAAGCCAGATGATAAAGAGATTTTTTTAACGTATAAGACAATAGGGGCGCCTGGCTGGCTCAGTCAGTTAAGCATCCGACTCTATTTTGGCTCAGGTCATGATTTCATGGTTTGTGAGTTCAAGCCCTGCATCAGGGTCTGTGCTGAGAGCATGGAGCCTGCTTGGGATCCTCTCTCTCCCTGTCTCCCTCTGCACCCCCACCCCTGCTATCTCTATATCTCTCTCAAAATAAATAAAAATAAACTTTAATAAAAAATTAAAAAACAAAAGTATAAGACAAGGTCACTCTTCACTAACTTCATTTTTTTTGGAAAATAAAGATATTTTTCATAAAGCTATGTTATTTGTGTGAGCATACAATAAATTTGTTGGCTTTTAAATAAATCCATCCATAAATATAATGCTCTCAATTTTAATTCTAGGACAATAAATATTGATAGATATAACTCATCTAAACAAAGGCTCATTGGGGTCTTCAATAATGTTTAAGTGTGTAAAGAGACCTTGAGACCAAAAAGTTTGAGAACTGATGAATTTCTGCCAAAGAATATGTACTTTATGATTCCAGCACTTTGAAAGTTATTGAGGGTCGCCTGGGTGGCTCAGTCGGTTAAGTGTCTGACTCTTGGTTTCAGCTCAGGTCATGCTCTCACAGTTCGTAAGTTCAAGCCCTGCATTGGGCTCAGTGGTGACAGCTTGGAGCCTGCTTAGGATTTCTGTCTCCCTCTCTCTCTGCCCCTCCTCAGCTCTCTCTCTCTCTCTCTCTCTCTCTCAAAAAATAAATAAATAAACATTAAAACATTTTAAAAAAGAAAGTTACTGAGAACTGATTTACAGCCAAGTATACAGTCAATTTTGGTAAATATTTCTTGTAAAAATGATGGGAATATGTATGTTTCACTTTTCAACGAATTCAGCTTTGTTCATTGTTCTCATACAATTATTGAAAAGGGTGGGTTAAAATTTCACAGCATGATTGTAGATTTGTCTATCTGTTCTTATAGTTCTGTCCCTTTTTGATTCAGTAATGTCGAGGCCATATTATTAAACACATACAAGTTAATTATGCTATGTCTTTCAGATGAATTAAATCTTTTATTATGAAATAAACTTCTTTCTTTAAAATATTTTTTAGTGAAGTCTATTCTGTCAGATTATTAATATAGCTACACAGTCTTTCCGTTGGTTAGTGTTTGTGTGGAGTATCTTTTTCTATTTCTTACTTTCCTTATGATTTATATATGCTTCTTATAAACACATAGTTGGATTCTTTTTCAAATCCGGTCTGACAATCTTAGAATATTTGGTTCCATTTACGATTAATATAATTACTGATATATTTGGTTTCAATCCTGATCTGTGTTACTTTTTCTATCTTTTATTGCCCTCTACTGGATTTGCTTCATTATTCTCTAATATTCCTCTGTAAATACGGAAAGCATTCCTTTTCTCTTAGTGAATACCCTTGAATGTACAAGTTATACTTTACTCATCAAAGCTTAATATTAAAAATCGTTTTTTTCTCCTGAACAATGAAAAAAGTTTACTTTCAACCTTTTTACTTATATGCTAATTGTTTTGTGCATTTTAGTTCCATAAATATTCTAAGCCTCAGAAGACATAATTATTATTGTTTTATACAGTTAATGTTACTCATATTTAACCACACATTTACCATTTTCTTTTCTTTCAATGATTCATTAAAAAAATTTTTTTGAGGGGCTCCTGGGTGGCTCATTCGGTTAAGCGTCTGTGAGTTGGAGCACCGCATCAGGCTCTGTGCTGACATGACAGCTCAGAGCCTGGAGCCTGCTTCAGCTTCTGTGTCTCCCTTTCTCTCTGACCCTCCCCCACTCACACTCTGTGTCTCTCTTTCTCTCTCGCAAAAATAAACATTAAAAAAATTAAAAAAAATTTTTTTGAGTATAGTTGACACACAATGTTACATTAGTTTCAGGTGTACAAACACAGTGATCAACAATAACCATTTTCATGGTTCTTGTTTTCTGCATCTCCAAGCTTCCATCTGTGGCCATTTTCTTTTGTTTTAACAACATCCTTTAGTGTTTCCTTAAGAAGGAGTCTGTTTTTGGCATGTCTCTTAACTTTTGCTTGCCAGATAAAGCCTTCTTTCCACTTCAATACCAGAGGTGTCATTTTGCTGTGTATGTGGTTTTAATTTCGTATTCACTTTTTATCAGCACATCGACATTGTCATTTTGACCCCTAGCTTTCATTGTTGCTGTTGAGAAGGACTTCCTCCATCTTCTCAGTGCTCCAGTAAAGTTGACCTCTTGATTTTTTTCTCCTTAAAATAGATTTTTTCTTTTTTTTTCTGTAATGTTGTTATGATGGATCTAAATGTTGATTTCTTTTTATTCATTCTGCTTGAGACCTGTCGAGCTCTTTACATGTGAGAATAAGTGTCTTTCTTCAACTCCAAAAACCACTATTTTTTCAAATATTGCTTTTCTGCCATTCTTTTCTCACCTTGTAAAACTCTTCTCACTTTATACTGTAGGTTATTCTCAGTCTTTCTTCTCTCTTTTGTATCTTTCCAATCCTTCTTGCTTCATTTATCACAATTTCTTCCAATCAACCTTCAGTAATGCTCTTCTTTGAAGTTGTGTCTAAACTGTCTTGGAGTTGTTAGGTTTTTGTGTTATGCCTGAGCTTTAGATTTTCTGGTTGTTTCTCAAATCTTAAATGTTCCTATTTATAGTTTGTAGTTTCTTGCTGAAATATTTAATTTCAGCTTGTAATTTTCATATGCATTATACAAGTAGTTCTTTAAAATCTATGTCTGCTAATTCCATTACCTTGAGTGTCTGTGAGTTCGTTTGTATTATCTTTTATTATGTTGTATCTGATTCATGTTGTATTGTCTCTTCATGTGTCTATTTAGCATTGTATTCCAGTTACGGGAGCTGAAAATTATTAACAGAAATCATCTGAAGTGTAGAATGTGGTTTTTTTCTTTTGCTTATACCAAAAAAATTTAGAAACGTGAAAAATATGAAGTCACCTTAATCCACTTTTCACACTTCAGATTTTTATTGGTTACACAGGTAACTTAACCCAGGCCTGAATTCCATGTCAAGGGTGATTTAAGCCTGGTCCATCCTTATTTCTAGTGTAGAGACCTTTGGCATCCTAAAAATAAGCTCCAGTTGGTCGACCTTTGCCTGCTCTGTATTCCTGCTTTAGACCTTCTTTGCTTGTGAGACGGTGAACTGAGTTTCTCAACCTGTCAGTTACATCTTCAGGTTCACAAATGCATCACTGGCAAAAGTGACTCAAAAGCCATAGCTGTTCTTCCTGGATTTCTGTCTTTTTCGGGATCCCTCACTATCTTGTTAGCTTCTCAAGGCTAATAGTATTTTTTCCATACTTTTTGTTCTCCTTAACACAACCATCATTGCAGATTATGCATCTGTCCTTAGAAGCTGATGCCCCTAATACTCTCAGTTAATTTAGCTGTATATTTCCTTGTAAACACTGTAAGAGCTGGCATCTTTTTAGATGAGCTCTATGGAGTAGAGGAAGTAAAATTTGTTAGCCCTTGAATATGTAGGTCAAATTGTGTAAATAGATTCACTTTTTTCCTGGGAGAAGTTTTATTGCTTTTTATTCAAAGGTATGTGTGTGTGTTCACCTGCAAAAGAACAACCTTAAATTTATCTTATCAATAAACCGAGTCAAAATCTTTAGATGATATCAGTGAAGACCGTATAGCCGTCTTGATCTTGTTATAAACTTTACCAGAATCTTTTATAGAAACATAACTGAGGAGGAATTATTTAATGAGACACTAAATGTAAATTCCAACTGGAAGAGGAGGAAACAAAAGAAAAAAAAAAAGAAAGAAGATTGTAAAAGTCCTTACATTCCAATTGGTTAAGTTTTGTGACTTGAATATTAGCATCATTAAGGCATTTTTGAATATCTAAATCATAAGCAATAAGATGATCATTTCTTTCACTTCACCCTCCCCCAAAACTTTAAAAAATGGATTTTTTACTTATTGTAGAACCAGAATCTAAGAAGATATTAAAAAACGGCGAAATAGTGTATTTTAGGTCAATTAACAGCATAAATTTAGACACGTTTACGTCATAAAAATGTGACACTATTGATTTTTCTACTTATGAAGATAGGAAAGAATTAAAATATTAAGATTAATATTCGGTGATAGATTGATCTTTTCCAAGATTTAAATGCTAGATTTTAAAAATTTAGATGACCAAATATATGTATCATCTTCAAATCGTTTTAAGTTTCTCAAAAGATTTTGAGTCTGTGTTGCGGAATTCATTGGCATATGGATGCATAAAATACCTTAGTAGCATAAATAGAAAGCTTATATTTACATATTAATATACATCACATTTCTTTCATTATTGTTAACCTAAATATCAGATAAATAGGTTAAGAATAATTCTTAAATCAAATCCCGATTAAACGCAAATGTTACCAGTCGACGTCTGTTCGTTGTTCACAGTACATAATCCGAAAGTATTGAGCATAGCCGCTGCAATTCTAATGGCCAAGAAAGATATTTACCTATAGAAATTGCCCAAACAATAGCAATCTTCATGATGGCCTTAGTCCGCGAATTGAAACGGCTATGCTCAATAGGATTACGTATTGCTACATACCGATCCAGCGAGATAGCGCAGAGGTGCATGATGGACGCTGTTGAAAATAAAACATCCAAAGAAATCCAGACGGGGCACAAATATCTAGGTAATGGCCAGACATAATCTGAAAGAGAAAAGAGAGAAGACAAGAACATGTTATCCAAATTAAACCGTGTCCAGTTTTACATTTTAGTCTATTTATTTCCTCTCATAAGCTAAGCTTTTTAAAGTACAGTGAAATTTGGTTAACATTATTTTCCATAGTTATGATAATGATGACAGTGATGATGTCAATGCCTTCAGCGTTACACACATTATTTCTTAAATTTTGTTAATGTTTATTTTTGAGAGAGAGAGAGAGACAGAGAGAGTGAGAAAAAGAGAGAGAGAGAGAGACAGCATGAGTAGGGGAGGAGCAGAGAGAAAGGGAGACACAGAATCCGAAGCAGGCTTCAGGCTCTGAGCTGTCAGCACAGAGCCGGTCTCAGGGCGGGAACTCATGAACCTCGAGATCATGACCTGAGCTGAAGTCAGATGCTTAACCTACTATGCTACACAGGTGCCCCCATACATTATTTTTTATTGTGATAAAATTTATATAACATAAAGTTAATCATTTTAAAGAGTATGTTCCTGTGGCATTTAGTACATTTACACTATTATGCAAGCATCACTTCTTTCTAGTTCCAAAACATTTCATCACTCCTAAAGGAGACCAATATTCACGAAGCAGTCACTCCCCATTGTCCCTTTCCCCCTAGACCCTGACAATCTCTAATCTGTTTTCTGTCTCTATGGATTTGGCTAATCAGGATATTTTATATAAATGGATCATACAATAGGTGCCTGGCTTCTTTCACTAACATACTGTTTTTGAGGTTTATCCATTTTATAGCATGGATCAGTACTTTATTTCTTTTTATGGCTAATGTTATTAGTTGAGATGTTTTTGATGCTGTTGTAAATAGAATCAGTTTTAATTATCTTTACGGACGTTTATTGCTAGTATGTAGAACCATAGCTGCTTTTCATGGGTTAAGCTTGTATCTTGCAACTTTGCTGAATTAATTTATTAGATCTATTTTTGTGTGTGAGGGTACGTTAGGATTTTCCATTTACAGGACTGTGTCATCTGTGAGTAGAAATGTTATATATTCTTTTTAAATTTTCTATTGCATTTTATTTTCTTTCTTGCTTAATTACTCTATATTGAATTTCCAGTACAATGTTGAATGGAAGTAGTAAAAGCCTTCTTGTCTTTTCCTTGATCTTAAAAAAACATCTTTCATTCTTTCAATACTAAGTAGGATGTTAGTTGTGGGTTTTCAGAAATGCCTTTTATCATGTTAAGGAAGCTTCCTTCTATTTCTAGTTTATTGACTGTTTTTTATCATAAATGAGTGATGGATTTTGTCAAATGCTTTTTTTGCATCAATTGAGATCATGTGGTTGTCTTACCTTAATTCCATTGGTGATGCATGATTTTTATATGTTGAGCCATCTTTGCATTCCTGTGATAAATTTCACTTGGGCATGGTGTATACTATGATGTTATATTTAGTTTGCTAGTATTTTGTTGAGGAGTTTTGCATCTATATTTATCAGTAATACTGGACTATGCTTGTCTTTTCTTATCGTGTCATTATCTGGCTTTGATATCTGGATAATGCTGGTCTCATAGAATGAGTTATAAAGTGTTCCCTCAATGTTCTATTATGTAGGAGTTTGATAAGAATTGGTGTTAATTCTTTAAATGTTTAGTAAACGTTGTCAGAGAAGCCATGTGGTCCTGGATTTCTTGTTTTTGTTTTTTTCTATTCTCTATTTTGTTTATCTCCATTTTAATCTTTACCATTTTCTTTCTTTTGATAGTTTGGGTTAAGTTTGTTATTTTTTTCTAGTTTCTTAAGATCTAAAGTTAGGTTATTGATTTTGGATCTTTTTTCTTTTTAAAAGTAGGCATTTACAGCTATAAATTTCTGTCAGGTACTGCTTTTGCTGCATCCCATAAGTTTTGATAAATTTTCATTTCCTTCTCAAAATATTTTATAATTTCATTTGTAATTTCTTCTTTGATACATTGGATGTTTAATAGTGACTATGGTGTTTAATTTCCACATATTTGTGAATAGGTCAGTGTTCTTCTGTTACTGATTTCTAGCTTCATTTTCATTTTGGAGAAAATACTTCAAATAGTAATATTTAAATTTTTTTAAATGCTTATTTTTGAGAGAGAGTGAGCAGGGGAAGGGCAGAGAGAGAAGGGAACAGAGGATTTGAAGCAGGCTCTGTGCTGACAGCAGAGAGCCCAACGCGGGGCTGGAACTCATGAAACACAAGATCATGACCCGAGCCGAAGTCAGACACTTAACAGACTGAGCCACCCAGGCGCCCCAGTAATATTTTAAAATGTTAATGCTTGTTTTGAGGCCTGATATATGATCTGTGCCAGAGAATGTTCCAGGTGCACTTAAGAAAAATGCTCTTTCTGCTGTTGTTGGATGGGGTATTCTATATATGTCTGTTGGGATTAGTTGCTTCATAGTGTTGTTCAAGTTTTCTATTTTCTTATTGATCTTCTGTCTAGTTGTTCTATTTATTCATTATTGAAAATGGGATATTCACGTCTCCAAGTATTATTTTAGATCTGTCTGTATCTTCCTTAGTTTTTGTCAGTTTTGCTTCCTACATATATCTGTTGTTAGGTGCATATATATTTATAATTATTATATCTTCTTGATGGCTTGAACTTTTTATCAATATATTATGTCCTTCTTTGTCTTTCATAACTATTTTTGTCTTAAGTTCTATCTTGTTGGATGCTAATATAGCCACCTAGGCTTTTTTTGGTTACTGTTTACATGGAATATCTTTTCCCTTCTTTTACTTTAACCTATTTGTGACTTGAATCTAAAATGAGTCTCTTGTTGACAGCATATAAAGAAAGGCTCTTTTTTAATCCATTCTGGCATCATGTATTTTTAACAATTCTGCTAATCTTTGTGGTTTAACTTGACAGCTTAGTTCATTTACATTTAAAATAATTACTGCTACAGAAAAATTTGTTTCCACCATTTGTTATTTGTTTTTATATGATAAATACATTTCCCCATAAATTTTTCTGTTATTCACTTTATTTGTGATTAATTGATTTTTATAGGACAACTTTTGATTTTTTCTTGTTTCTTTTTCTGTATATTATTTTAATTTTTTTAATGTGGGAATTAAAATGATAACCTTAACATTATAACAACCAAGTTTTAATTAATACTAACTTAGTTTCAGTAGTATGCATTTTGCTCTTTTATATCTCTTTCTGCCTTTGTTATTGTCACAAATTACATCTTTACACATTGTGTGGCCATTAAAATAAATTTATAAGTATTTTTTATGTATTTGCATTTTCTAAAAGGTAATAAACAAAAGGAGTAATCTCAAAGCTGGAAAAGAAATAAGAAGGTAAGTGACCTCTTTAAATTAACATATATGAAAAGATGAAGGACCATAGAAAAGTTTAAAAGTTACCACAGTTCATTTCATAAAACAATACTGTCAATATCAAAACCTACAAATTGCTGAAAAAACGAGATTGGAGACAAATAGCATTCACTGATATAGATTCAAAGTTACAGTTAAAATATTAACAAATAGAATACAGCAAAGTGTCAAAGGAATAATACATTATAGAAAGGCAAAAATCATTTCAGGAGTGCAAGAGCCATTCAATATCATAAAAATCTGCCAATATAATGCTTTATATTAACATTTGTCAAGACATTTTATGATATCTTAATAGATATTGAAGAAAAGTTTGATAAAATAAAGAAGCTATTCCTAATTAAAAATTTAATTATATCATGATAAAAGCAATCCCCTTAAATTATACAACTTACCCCAAACCAATAACTAATATTATAAACAATAATTCAGCAAGTCCATTTCAAGTACATTAAGTTCAGAAATTGGACAGGACAGAAATTTACAGATTTCCTTTCACACTCTCAGTGAAGGAAGGATGGATGTTCTTGAAATCAACCGAAAGAGGACATCTCAAATAAATAGAATCTATAAAAAGCACCAAATGGAGAGTTTAGAGTTTATATATTAGAAAAAATATACAATATCTGAAAGAAGAAAATCACTGAATAGTCTTAATAGAAGAATGGAGATGACAGATGAAGAGTCATTAAAACTGAATATAGATCAACAGAAATCATCCAAACTTTAGAAGAGTGAGAAAAAAATGGAAAATAAATGAATTTAGTAGCGACTTTTGGGACAATATGTATATGTGTAACATTTGTGCCATTGGAATCTGAGGAGAGGAAAAAAATGATACAGAAAAATATTTGAAGAAATTAGGGTCTAAAACATCCCATATTTATGAAAAACAAATTTACGGATTTAAGAAGTTCTGCCAAACCTAAATGGTTAAACTCAAAGATAATCATGCCTAGAAATAACATAAGCTGCTGAAAACAAAAGATAAAGGAAAACAGCTTGAAGCAGCTGAGAAAAATGACTCTTTACATGTAGGGAGCAATGGCTTGAACAACTTCAGATTTTTCATGAGAAATCATGGAGGCCAGATGGCAATATAATCATAATCCAGAATTCCATATCCAATGAAAATATCTTTGAAAAAATGAATGTGAAATAAAGAGATTTTCATATGAGGGGAAAGGAGGAACTGATTGCCAGGAGACTTGCTTTAAAAAAATGCTACAGGTCATTCTTCGGAAAGAAAAAAATTATACGACAAGAAAACTTGTGAACTTCAGTAATGAATGAAGAACAACTGAATTGGTAAATAATCTGGAAATATAATAGATTATTTTTTTAGTTTTAGGTCTTTCAAATATATGGGACTGTTAAAAGCAAAAATGACAACATTTTCTGAGAAGATTCTCAATGGATACAGATGTATCCCTTATTACAATTTTTAAAAAAGGAGGGAGGATAAAGGGATCTATATAGCTATACGGTTTATATATATATATATATATATATATATATATATATATCACTTGAAGTGATAAAATAGTAACTGTGGGGGAATTGTGAAACATTAGGTATGTTTATTTAATCTAGAGAGTAATCACTAAAAAAAAAAACTGTACAAAGAAATATAGTACAAAATCCAATAGATCAATTAAAATGGAATACTAAAATAAGATGCATAAACTCCAAAAATAAATAGAAATATGAAAAAAGGAATAAAAAAAAGATAAATAGCAAACAACAAAATAGTAGACATGATTTCAAACTAACCAGTACTTGCCGGTAAATGTAAATGGTATAAAGTATAAATTGTATCAGTTTAAAGCAACAGCCATGTTGGATTAAAAAGAACAAAAATAAATAGGACCCAATTATATGCTGTCTATAAGAAACCCTATAAGTTTGAATATGATGATATAGATAAATACACAATAAAAGGGTGGAAAAATATACACAATGGAACATTAATTGAAGGACTAGCAGAGTTATTATATTAATATCAGTAAATTTCAGATCAAATAATATTACTAGGATAACAGAAACCATTTTATAATGATAAAGTTGTCAACTCATTAAGGGTTTATAACAATCATAAGCATTTACGTACCTAATAAAAGAACTTCAAATTTCATGAAGCAAAAAAATGATAAAAAAGAAAGAAGAAATCAAAAGTCCAATCACATTTATACTTTGAGATTTCAACATCGTCTCTTCAGTAATTGACAAAAATAGGCAGGGAATTTAAGGGACTAATTAAAACTAAATAGCACTAACAACGAACTTGACAAAATTGACAGCTATAAAACACTATACAACAAGAGGAGAATAGACCTTCTTTTCAAGAGCTCATAAAAAATTGACCAGAAAAGACCATATGCTAGGCCGTAAAATAAATATTAACAAGTCAAAAGGATCGATATAATGCAATGTATGGTCTCTGACCTTAACACAATCAACCTAAAAACCAGTAACAAAAAGTTACCCTGAAAAAGTCCAAGTATTTGGAAATTAAACAACACAGTTCTGCAAAGTTCATGTTTCAAAGCAAAGAGGAAGACTCAAATTCAATGAGAAACTAATTTGAATTAAATGAAAATTAAAATAAAACATTTCAAAATTTGTGTGATGGTGCAAAAGCAGTACCCACAGGGAAATTTCTAACATTAATGGTTTATTTTAGAAAAGAAGAAAATCTGAAAACCATGATCTAAATGTCCATATTGAAGTCCTAGACAAAGAAGGGCAAGTTTAAATCAAAGTATCAGAAGAGAGGAAGTCCTAAACATAAAAGCCGAAATCATTGAAATTGAGGAAAGACAATAATAGAAAAAATAGAAATGAAATCTTGGTGTTTTGAAAAGATCAATACAATGATAAACTTCTAGATAGATTGAGGGAGAAATAAAATTAGAAGGCAGAAGTTACCAGTATCAGTGATGGAGGGGAATATCTCTACAGTCTCCACAGACAATATAAGGGAATTTTATAAACAATAGTTTGCCCATCAATTTGCATGGGCATTTTGGGTCCTTAGACATAAAGCCACAAACTTCTGAACCATGCACTGAATTCAGAATTCCAGCAGAGAATCTGTGCTGCTGAGGAAAAAAAAAAAAAAAAAGGATACGAATGTTTTGAATCTTCAATCTGGAGTCAGCCTTTTCCTTAGCCTAAGATTGGCCAATTTGCCACTGACTAAAGAGTGCCAAAGCTAGGGATGGTTGACTGGAGACCTAACCTGGATTTGAATGCATAGCAAATAAACCCCTTTTGGAACTTCAAAGTCTTTTCAGATGACCTGGGTAACATGGCCCCTAACTTAAAGTCTGAAAAACTCAATAGCGTCCCAGGCTGTCACTCAAGTCGGTACTGGTGACAACTAATTTTCTGCCAGCAAAGTCTCTTATAGATCAGTAGTTCCCATATACAGGTCCACAGCGAAATTTTCTCTGGTCTATAGTGAAAATTGAGAAACTAAGCATAACAGTAGGTTTTAAAACTAAAGCTGTATTTATCCCATTTAAATGACTTATTTTTATTCCGAGAAGATATCCTCCCTATAGAATTGAGAAGTAGAAGACTCCAACCCATAGGATTGGTTGGATTTTGCTTTACCATTTTATTCCTGACCTCTTATTTTTGAGAACTCAGCTCTGCTCTTGGTATTTCCTATCACCTTGCCTTTGACGGAGTTCCCTGGATATGACTGGATACTGCATCTGACATCAATGATATCTTGTAAATGCTTTCCGGAGCACGCCACTAACTTTCTCCCTTAGAATCACACCCACCTCCTTGTAACTTGATTCTTCTGCTCGTTAGACTGTTTCCACCTACTTGAACTTGGTTTAGAATTACTGGATCTTTTCTGTACTACCGCTCCAAAATCTTTTACCTCTGACGTTGAGATATTTCTTAAATTTACTGTTAACTTGACCTTGAGCTTACAGATCCACTTGACCTTGACTCTGAGCTTACACATCCACTCCCATAACTACTGCCTTTTATGAGCCAAGGTGATAGCACTCAGTGCCCTATCCTCTACTAAATACATTTGTCACGGCACTTTTCTGGTAATACAGCCCAGCACCTGTATTTCCTTGACACGCAGATTTTCTGGTTCTTCGGTGAGGCAGTGGTGTTTCTGGCACGTGTCTCGATGAAGTGGGCGGGGAGATGGGACATCCTACATATGCAACCAGCCAGCCCCCTTAGTATGAAATAGGGATTTCCTGGCAGCACTATGCAGGATGTTCAACCTCCCCGCCCATGTGAAGGTTAACTGTTGCTCCGTGAAGTTCCGGTTTCCGTTGAAGAGCTTGCTGTTGTCAATGCTCCTTTGCGCAAATAATTTCATGAAGGCCTCTTCCAACCTGATCTTCTGTTCCTGACGAACTGGCTGTGGTTACTAATAGCTTAAATGATCTAGAAGCCTGGTAACTAAGAACCCACGTCTTATTTGAACTTAACCTCATATTCTAACAATATAATTTTCTGGCAACTTAAATAAAAAGGGAAAATTCTCCTGACACCTGAAAGGTTCAGTATGATGTATACAATCTTTTGAAAGACACCCTGGATATGTTCTCCTGGGATAGTCCCACAATCCATAGACCCTGGGGTTTTCCATATAATTTACAGTTTAGTTCTCTCAAGCTGACCTCAAGTCACTGGGTAAAGATTTTCATTTCTCGGCTGATATTTAATTTTTTTTAAATGTTTATTTATTTTTGAGAGAGTGAGACACAGAGCACAAGTTGGGGACGGGCAGAGAGAGAGACACACACACACAGAATCCGAAGCAGGCTCCAGGCCCGATGTGGGGCTCTAACCCATGAACCGTGAGATTATGACCTGAGCTGAAGTCAGATGCTTCATGGACCGAGCCACCCAGGCGCCCCTGCTGATAATTTTCTTTCAATAGAAGACTCAACAATTTTATGGAGCTTGGGTGGTGGGAAAGAGAGAAGGACATGGACGAAATCATGGATATTTTCTTGGTGGCCTTTGCCTAACCAAGTATACATTAAAGAGGACTTCTGCTATTTGTACTGCCCAGCTTTACCTTCTCAGTAGCTGGAGGGAAGGAAAGGTGCAGGCAAGAGTAAGATATAATCAAGAGTTTCCTCTATGCCTCTAGATTTTCTGGTTTGGGTTTTGGCTTCACTATATTAAACATACCCTTAATCTGGTCCTTTCTTTTCAAAAGAAAAAATATAGAAGCCGATTTGACTATGCCATTTGCTATAAGGTGATAAGTCAATAGGAGAAAAAATATTTTTTAAAAGCAGATCTAGTGTTCATAATTTTCAAATCTGGACAACCCTCACAGGATTAAAATGAGCTAACTCTCCTAGGTACTTGAATGATAAGTAACATGACCACTTCATCATTTTCATGTTCATTAAAGACCAAAGTAAACCATAAAATGTTGTTTTGAATATTACTTCTACATTAATCCTTTAAATCTCTAATAACATATTCATAAACTCTAAAAGCCACATTTTGTTAAAGATTAGTATTATAAATAATGAGAAACTTATTCCTGATCAAGTCATTTATCGTTAGAATTTTTGTTAAGCTTTACACCCCATGTGGGGCTTGCATTCATGACCCCAAGATCAAGAGTTGCATGCTCTATTTACGGAGCTAGCCAGGCGCCCCTCACGTTAGACACTTTTAGATTAATGTTTCTAACTCCTTTGGTTATTGGTTAATTTACCCCGGGATTTGGTGGGACACCTTTTTTTTTTTTTTTACAAACATTTTAAGCTAAGATGTAGGGTATGGCCTATAAAATCAAGTTACTTTTATCTTAAATTTATGTATTAATATTTGCCAATCAATCTATTCAAGTCCAAATTAATAGCTACTGATACTAGCATCAACAATATGCTGTCAGATACAAGCATCAAGTAGCAATCAAAGCAGTGCTATCTCAAAGAGTTACCCTCTATACCTAGTCAGATAACTTACTAACTGCTGTTCGTGAACCTGTAAACTGAACCTGTACTTACATCTGCCTACCTTGATGATTGATCCTTTTGACTCCTTGCAGCAATCACCCAAGCTTGGAAATACATCTCCAAGTGAACTCCAGCTATTTGACCTTGAATGCCCCCGTGATCTCCTTTCTTTGACATCCTAAACTGAAACTAATATTTACTCACTACTTTTCATATACTCCAATTTTCAAACATCCTCACAGCCTAAGTTTTTCTACTGCATTATGCTTTTTATTTATTCTCTCTTTAAAGAGTTCAGTCTGGAGAATAATGAGAATGGATTAAAAGTGACTGTGAAGTTTTAATTAACCAAAGAGAAACTCTAAACTTCTAAAGCTTGTACAGGAGACCAGAAAGTAATATTCATATATAATTTCATACATAAAAACCAATTATACTCTGTATATTTCAATGCCTAAGTTGTGGTTTATAATTATTGCCATTTAAAAATATTTTCCTAGGGACATCTGGTTGGCTTAGTCGGTTAAGCGACCAACTCTTGATTTTGGCTCAGGTCATGATCTGAAGTTTCGTGAGATGAAGCCTGTGAGATGGGCTCTGTGTTGACAGTGCAGAGCCTGCTTGGGATTCTTTCTCTCCTCTCTCTGCCCCTTCTCTCTCTCTCTGCCCCTTCTCTCTCTCTCTCTCTCTCTCTCTCTCTCTCTCTCTCTCTCAAAATAAAGATATAAACATTTACAAAAAAATGTTAAAAATAGTTTTCTAAAACTTTCATGAATTTTCTTAAAAAACCACAAAACCAGTGATGATGTGTTTCGGGAGCCAAGCATTGAAGTAACTACTGTATTTCTGTACTGTATAACAGAAATGTCCTTTTCAGTACTTTGAAATTGAAAACCCTTCCAGTAGATAATTCACGTTGTTAATATGAATTCTTAGTGCAGTAGAAATGGTAGAAAAATATTGAATATGCTAGATATGGTAGAATACTATTGAAATGGGTTTTAGGAGAACAGTGTATTTTATTAATTTATGAAATTGTTCTTTTCCTTGTTCCAAAGAAATTTAGAGTGTTTTAATTATGTGGTGCTAACTTATGTATTTGATAAATATTCAGTTCTTAATATATCCTAGGCAGATAGAGATAATCATACTTGTTCTCATGATTTTGTTTATTTTTATTTTATTTTATTTTTTAATTTATTTTTGAGAGAGAGAGACAGAGCAGAAGCAGGGGAGGGGCAGTGAGAGAGGGAGACACAGAATCCGAAGCAGGCTCCAGGCTCTGAGCTGTCAGCACAGAGCCCGACGCGGGGCTTGAACCCATGAACCGTGATATCATGACCTGAGCCGAAGTCAGACGCTCAACCAACCGAGCCACCCAGGTGCCTCTCATGATTTTACATAGAGTGTGAAGTATTATGTGGTATTAAACTAATTAAATAAGTAATCTGGGCAAAAGTAGAGGGGCATTTTTTTTTCATATGCAGCAATTAAAGGAGAGAGAGGAAAGCCAAAGGCATGACAAAACAAAACCAAAAAAAGCAAACAAACAAAAACTTGGGATTTTTGAACTCCACCTATACCAGAGAATGGCAAACATTTTCGGCAAAAGGCCAAATACTATATATTTTAGTCTTCACAACTACTCAACTCTACTGTTATAGGGAGAAAGCAGCCATAGACAATCCTTAAAAGGATGAATGTGTCTATGTTCCAATAAAACTTTACTTATCAAACTAGGTAGCCAGCAGGATTTGGCACATGAACTGTAGGTAGCAGACATGTGACCTCTGAGGGCTAGGCAGGGCAAAACCCAGATGTGGTTAAAGATTAAGGGAGATGATTCAATATTATCTCCAAGGTTTTTGGTTGGATAGAGCAAGTTCTATATATACATTAGGGTGAGGTTGGGAATTGAAAAAAGGATTGAGGCACACAAAAAGATTTCTGCTTTAGCTGTGTAAGATAAGCATATCAATTAGGTAGGGATAGTCATTAGATTTCTGGAGAACATTATTATTCACAAGAGAGAGGAATTTAAACAGCATTTCACCCAAGCCACTAAGAAAATTCCATGCTTAACTTGAACATTTGACAGTTAATTTCATTAGGTACTGACATCTTCTGTTTCTAATAGGAATCAAAGGTCTCTCATTCAAATAAACACAACAAACTCATATATATGTGTCCTTCCCAACACACAAAGCTTCGCTTTATACAAAGCTCTTGATTAGGTTGAGGAAGTTACTTTCTATTTTAGTTTGTTGTTGTTGTTGTTGTTGTTTTTATCACACAAGGGGTTTGGATTTTTCAAAGGCTTATTGGTGTCTATTGCGGTAATCAGGTAGTGTTTCTCCCTTTATTCTATTAATAAGGGGTATTATATTGATTCAAATGTGGAGCCAACTTTGCTTTTCTTGGATAATATCCATTTTCTTGGTGTTTGACCCTTTTTATATATTGCTAGATTGAATTTGCTAGTATTTTGTTAAGGATGTTTACATCTATACTCAGAAGGGATATTGATATCTGATATCTATACTCAGAAGGGATGTTTACATCTATACTCAGAAGGGATATTGATTTTAATTTTTCTTGTCATGTCTTTGCCTGGTTTCGGCATCAAGATCAGATCAGTCTCATAAAAAGACTTGGGAAGAGTTCCTCTCTCTTTTTATCTTTTGGAAGAGTTTTTGAAGGATTGGTATTCATTCCTCCAGGGAACTGGAGGGGCTGGAGGGGCTCCAACCCTGTTCTGTTCTCCCCTGGTAGCTGTTAGGTGGCTGTTTTGCACCATGATTGTCGGCTGTTGGTTTTCAAAGCTCCCCTGAAGCGTGAGAGGGGAAATGAGACCGGGGCAAGTTAACATGTCACAGAGATTACCGTTCTTGCTAAGATTCAGTTATATTTCTGGAATTAACACGCTCCAATTGCTGCAAGCCTTTAGTTAATTTCCAGAGTCCTGAATTAGTTGATTCCGACAATTTTTATAATTTTTCTTGTTGCTTTTAACAAAGAGAGCATTTTGGAAGCCCCTAGTCCACCGTTTTTGCTGATGTCCACAATGCAATTCTTGTGTTCAAAAAATTCTTCTTCAAAATTTATAATATCACAGAGTTTAGAAATTGTAGGAAATCTTGCACACTGAGACCATATTATTAGTATAGGGAATGGAAATGGGGATTTTGACTAGAAGTATGAATGGGAATATGGAAATATCATATTTATTTCCCAGTATCTAAAGGGTGCATCATATACACTGTTCTAAATAAACCTATAGGTATATCATATAATGTAGTATTTTAACATTAATAATTGTCTCAAATATTTTGTGCCGGTCATTTATTCCTCTTTAAGTTTTTATGTTTAGATTTCAGTGCAATTATGTTATCCCAGTTTATTTTACAATATTTAAAAATGTTGCCACAGTCAAGTTATATATTTCTATGTAGCCAAACCAGTCAGTCAGTGTTCTTGTTTGAGTCATAATCTATGGCTTCCTCATCTCGGATGTTAGGTAAATAGCCAATGGTTGAGTAAATAATCCTATTCATTTCTTCTTGTTTTTCTTTGGGTAGGTTTTAAAAAGTCAACGTTTTAATCTTCACGGCATTTCCTTTTGAGAGTGAAGAGAATTGAGTATCCAAATTGAACATATTTTCTTTTATCTTTGATTTTGATGCCTCATTTATCATTCTACTGGTTGTTGGTTTAGAATATGTTAAGAAATAGTTTTTCTATTGCTATCTTTGGATGTGCTTATTAGGAATATACACTGAAGTTTATTTAAATGATTTTCAGCCTCTTCCTGGATGAACTATAGTGTATTTAACCTACAGTCATACCATATTTATACATTTTATAACATAGTGAAAACCGTTGCATTCATTAGAAAAAAAGAAACTAGCATTAGTTAAGTATATTTTTTGTAGGAAACTTTGCATGGATTATAATCATTGATTCCTCAAAATAACACAATAGAGGCTCCTGGGTGGCCTGCGTCAGGCTTCGCAATGGGTGTGGAGCTTGCTTGAGATTCTCTCTCTCTCTCTCTCTCTCTCTGCCCCTTCCCCCCAAAACAAAAACACCAAAAAACCTCCACATTATAATGTAGTTACAGATTGAAACTAAAAACCCTGAGGTTTGGTGATGTTAATGCTCAAAGTGATGCATTTGATAATTTGGACTTAATATACACATCAAAACCATGATTCCATACTGCTTATTCAATTTATACTGTGTTTCATTTAAATTTTTTCTTACGTTATTTATTTAAAAAAATTTAATGTTTATTCATTTTTGATAGAGACAGAGCATGAGCAGGGGAGGGGCAGAGAGGGGGAGACACAGAATCTGAAGCAGGCTCCAGGCTCTGAGCTGTCAGCACACAGCCCAGCGCGGGGCTCGACCTCACGAACTGAGAGATCATTACGTAACCCAAAGCTGGACACTTAACTGACTGAGCCACCCAGGTGCCCCTAAACTTTTTCTATATTAGTAACTAGGAGTTCACTGTATAATGAAGAGAATAACATGTAAACACAAATTTTAGTACAATGAGTTAAGTGCTATCACAGGTAGTGCACATGATGTTCTGGAAATATTGAGTGTGATATACTTAACTCTCCCCAGGTTTAGGAGATAAGGCTTCTCAGAGAAGGCTGGAGAGGGAAGAAAGTGAAGTTGGGAAGAAGCAAGTGATTTGGGGAAAACATCAAGGAGGTCAGAACGATAACGATGTCACAGAACATGATATTTGTGTATGAGGGAGTTAAAGAGCTGGGAGGAAGAACTTTATACAGTGGTCCACACTTACCCATAGGCGATACATTCTAAGACCACCAGTGGATTCCTGAAGCTGTGCATACTACTGAACCCTGTGTATACTATGTTTTTCCTGTACCTACATACCTATCATAAAGTCTGATTTATAAATTGGGCATTTTAAGAGATTATCAACCATAACTGATAACAAAATAGAACAATAGAACAGTATACTGTAACAATAGTTTTGTAAATGCGGTCTCTCTCTCTCTCCAAATATCTTATTGTACTGCACTCATCCTTCTTGTGATGATGTGGGATGATAAAATGCCTGGGTGACGAGATGAAGGGAGGGGAATGACGCAGGCTTGTGACATAGTGTTAGGCTGCTACTGACCTTCTGACCCTGCGTCAGAAGGAGGAGAACCTGCTTCTGGTCTGTGGTTGATGGTGGGGAAGGAGGAGTAACTGAAAACAAAACCGCAGCCGAGGGGGACTACTGAATTGAGAAGTGGGAAGTTGATTATAGAGGAAGAGCAGTTCTTCATTTTGACAAATTAAAAGAATAGCAATAAAAATCATGTGGCGCTTGAATTTCCAGAAAGTTTGCGCTTTTAAAAAAAATGCGAATTGCTACATTATTTGGCAATAACTCCACCTATACGGTGTCCTACACTTTCTGTACTGCCAGTTTTTTCAGTTGCTGCAGATTTTTCTCATCCTCCAATTTCCCTTGTCCTCCTAATGAGTTAGAAACCATGGCTGGGAATGAGGCAAGATTTCCTTTTCCCACTTCCCCATTCTAACTGAGGAGATGAAACCTTTGTTGAGTTTTAGTATTGCTTTGAATTCTAGTCCCATCATTGTAGTTTTTATAAACATTTTTAAATTCTACCATGTATTCAGCGCTTCTTATTACTTTCTGGTAGTGTCTTACATTTCCTTTTGTTTGCTATCGCAGGACTTATATGAAAACTTGAAGAGTGGTCTCCAGTGCTCTTACAAAAGGCTAGCTTAAGGTAAATCGAGAAGTATTTTTTTGGCTTTAGCATGGAGTTGAGGGAAAAGTATCAAGAAGAAAGCTGTGCCTAATTGCCTGAAATAGCAGATTATCTTTCAAGTCATCATCCAAATATCCCTTTAGTCCTTCTAAATATAATACGTTGATTTTGAAAGGAAATAGGATGAATTTATGGTCAAATAGATCAAACTAACGTAGCATTGAGTAGAAGCAGACAGAAATAAAAGTCTCAGAGAAGGCACTCTTTTAGTTAATATTCTCTGGAAAACCTGCCAAGGATGAGTAAAACTTTATTTTATGGAGGGACAGAATTGCTAACAATGCAGAATACCATTTATTGTATAATTAGCTCTGTGGAACTTGATAGATGAACCCCGATTTTCTTTCAGCCAGTGTGAACAATGCATGGCTCTAGTTGGGATCAGGAGAGTTTATGTTTTGTTATGATTTTGCCATTCTATTAATAACTGCATAACATTATAGCTGTTGGTTACTTAATATTACTATATATTCTTGACTTAATATTACTATATATACTTAGTAGTACTCAAATCACATTTTAACTTTCTACTAATTATATAAAATGTCTGTTTTCCTGTAAATTCTGTATGCTGGTTAGGTGCATACTAGGGACAGTTTGGGGTTATACAACTTCACAGGAAAATCCCTAAGGTGATTACAAGCATTATGAAAGTAAGTCTGTAAGATTTCATTAAACAGCTAATGTTGCTTAGCTTCCAGGGAAATACAGCATTAATTATGGCTTGTAAGTATTCTCATACAGATATTTCCTCATCCCATCAAGTATAAAACTTGAGTAAAAAGATCATAACCATGTCATATCTGCTTTTTAAATTTTTTTAATGTTTTAGTTTTTGAGAGACAAAGAGAGAGTGCAAGCGGGGGAGGGTCAGAGAGAGAGAGAGAGAGACACGAAATCCAAAGCAGACACTGAGTTGTCAGCACGGAACCTGACGCGGGGCTCAAACCCACGAACTTTGATATCATGTCCTGAGCTGAAGTTGGACACTTAACCGACTGAGCCACCCAGGCACCCCTGATATGTGCTTTTTACTCCAATGTCATGTCTAGCTATTTTTCCCCCTTCAGTTTTCCATGTCTTTGTACATTTTCACTCCTTTGCCTAGAATGGCATTTGTAAGATATCCCTTCTTTAGACTCCTGGTCCACCAGGCAAACTCCATCATTAAAAACCTGGCTGACCTCTGGAAAAACAGTGTGGAGGTTCTTCAAAAAATTAACAATAGAACTCCCCTATGACCCAGTAATATGCTAGGGATCTACCCAAGGGATACAGAAGTGCTGATGCATAGGGGCACATGTACCCCAATGTTCGTAGCGGCACTTTCAACAATAGCCAAATCTTGGAAAGAGCCTAAACGTCCATCCACTGACGAATGGATCAAGGAGATGTGGTTTATCTATACAATGGAATACTACATGGCCATGAGAAAGAATGAAATCTGGCCATTCGTAGCAATGGGGATGGAACTCCAGGGTGTTATGCTAAGTGAAATAAGTCAGGCAAAGAAGGACAGATACCATATGTTTTCACTCATAAGTGGAAGAGGAGAAACTTAACAGAGGACAATGGGGGAGGGGAAGGGGAAAAAAGTAGCTGGGGAGAGGGAGGGAGGCAAACCATGAGAGACTCTTGAATACTGAGAACAAACTGAAGCCTGATGGGGGTGAGGGAGAAGGGAAGGGGAGTGATGGTCATGGAGGAGGGCACTTGTGGGGAAGAGCACTGGGTGTTATATGGAAACCAACCTGACAATAAACTATAAAAGAAAAAAAACCTGGCTGAGATAGTACTTCATTTATCTGGGAAGCCCTTCTAAAACTGTACATATGAAGTTAATTATTCCTTATATCTTCCCGTAGTGCCCTGAGTATATGTCTATCCTGGCATATATATTTTACAGTAATTTTCTTTATCTCTCCTAGTACATTATAAACTTCTCGACATGACAGCCTGCCTCAGTGCTCTGTAATGTTTCACATAGCCCAGCTAATGCCAGCGATGTCAGTCTCTGCATGTTCTGTGATGTCACAGTTCCCCAGGTTATTGACTTAACTGGCCCCACTCAGACCCTGGAGCACCTCAGAGCCCTCTATGCTAGGCTGATTACACAGATTTTCCAGCATCCTTGCTGCAGAAAGAAAATCTGTGACTGACTAGAGACATAATTTGTCATTCTGTCTGGAAGCAGAATGCCTCCTTTTGGTCTTCCATGGCTCATCACAGTTCTGGACTCCGTTGAATCAAAATCTTCTCCTTTCAAGGCCGAATCTCTAGACTATCGAAAGCACCTGATGTGACATCACCAACACCTGCCTCAAACTGGATATTCTGTGTGAACTGTTGTTTGGTATCTTAGACTTGGAATTTTGAGTCAATCTGCCTAACCAGGCTCTAGGATGGGGATAGCATTTTTCATTCAACTATTTTATCCTACACTGGAATAAATGTATGAAGGTATTAATGGGCCTCCTCCACCAAATTGTCATCAGGAGTTTCCAAACCCTTATTTCTTGAATCTGTTTCTGACATTATTCAATCATCGAGGGTGTAGTTTTAAATGCTTGCGTGTATTAATAAAGGAGATTGTGAAATATATTTTGGATGTATATGATAGTTTGTTGGGTAGATTTTCATCTGTGGGGTGGCATGACATTTTATGAATGCAAATAATTCAATTAAATAAAATTCTAAAGTCTTTGTTCCTTCATAAATCTGTAGTATATTTAAAAAGATGAATCATAAGCTTATATATCAAAGTACCTTTGGTCTGGTAAAAATATCCAAATACTTTTTATGCTATTTTATATTTTTACTTCTATTTAACCCAATATCCACTAATTAATAATAATCAATTTACAAAATGGTATTACTTGGGAAGATTGGAAATTAGTACCAGCTACTTCAATTTACTAACAAGTTATTTGAGCCTAACAAGATGATATTTTCCTCATTCTCTTTAAACATGTTCTGGATTTGTCCATGTTACTAGAGAATGTCTTCATAGAATACAGCCTGATTTTCATAATGTAGTTTGGTTGACTGTATAAACCATGTATGAGATGGGGGTAAATTGGGGTAACCAAGGAAGGAGCCACAGAATTTGGGGGGTGGCTACCATTCTAGATAATGTTTCCTTTCTATAGAAGTCAATTTAAGTGACTTTTCCAGAAAGTAAGAGACAGAGAGAACGCAGCAGAGACTAAAATTCATGGTTGCATGGAGTAGATGGAAAAAATAAGTAACACCAAGAAGAAATGATTGTTTGACCACAAGTAACCTTGAATGTTTGGAGCATGAGCTGGTACTGTTAATGGATGACTAATGAAGGCACATGGTGGAAACAACTTGCCAGAGGGCAAACATTTTTCCAAGAAGAAGCTTCTTGTAATAACTCCTCTCCTACCTTCTATTCAGACTCTGCATTTAGAAATACACTGACACATAACATTTAGCCTTGATAGGTGAACTGCAGATCTAATATGCTAATATATATCTCAGTGAATTAAATCTCTGTAATGAGTGCCTGTGGACGGGAACATGTTATCATGGTGCTTGACTTTTCCATAAGGCAGATACTGCCGGATATTACAAGTGTTCCATATGTTTTGAGATATGAGTGTTCCATAGGTGTTTTAAAAATGCTTATTTATTTTTGAAAGGGAGAGAGATAGAAACAGAGTGTGAGTGGGAGAGGGGGAGAGAGAGTGAGAAGGAGTCACAGAATCCCAAGCAGGCTCCAGGCTCTGAGCTGTCAGCACAGAACCCGACGCAGGGCTCGAACTCACAAACCGTGAGATCATGACTTGAGCCGAAGTCGGATGCTTAACCAACTGAGTCACCCAGGCATCCCTCTACATGTTCTTAGAATAGTTTATTATATTACCCTTGTTATTATACAGATGAAATCTCTTTTGTTATCCAAAGACTTTAAAGCATTCTATAAACATCAGCATGTTAAACTTTCAAAAAACATGAAGAGTATGTCTGGGGGAAATTACAAAAAGACAAAATTGGTCTTTGAGCACTTTCTTCACTTTTAAGCTGTTTCATTAATAGTATCTATATTTTAGTTTATTTTTTTAAAGTTTATTTACTTTTGAAAGAGAGAGAGAGAGAGAGAGAGAGAGAGAGAGAGAGAGAGAGAATCCTAAGCAGGCTCCACGCCACCAGCACAGAGCCCGATGTAGGGCTTGAAGTCACAAACTGTGATATCATGACCTGAGCCAAAATCTAGAGTCAGCCGCTTAACCAACCAAGCCCCCCAGGTGCCCCAGAATCTATATTTTAATTAGGCATTCTGAATTAAAATTAAACTCTTCTTATTGGAATTTTGGGGAATGGCAAATGATCGGAAAATATTTTAGGTGGTGTGGGAAGGCAAAGCAACTTTAGTGGTGTCCCCCAACTCACGCCCAGTCAGAAGCTTACTCGAACTTTCAAGAATTCCAAGGCTTAAATCATCGAAAGAGCATAAATGTTCATCAACTGACGAATGGATCAAGAAGATATGGTTTATCTATACAATGGAATACTACCTGGCAATGAGAAAGAATGAAATCTGGACATTTGTAGCAACGTGGATGGAACTTGAGGGTGTCATGCTATGTGAAATAAGTCAGTCAGAGAAAGACAGATACCATATGTTTTCACTCATATGTGGAACAGGAGAAACTTAATAGAGGACCGTAGGGGAGGGGAAGGGGGAAAAATAGTTAAGGAGAGGGAGGGAGGCAACCCATAAGAGACTCTTAAATGCGGAGAACAATCTGAGGGTTGATGGGGGTTGGGGGAGAGGGGAAACTGGGTGATGGGCATGGAGGAGGGCACTTGTTGGGATGAGCACTGGCTGTTACATGGAAACCAACCTGACAATAAACTATATTTAAAAAAAAAGAATTCCAAGGCTTTCAGAAACACACTTAGCCATTCTCTCTACATAAGCATCTTATTGAGCTTACTATGCCACATTTGGTCTATTTTATGAATTAATAATCTCTATAATACACTATAACATATTTCTGTAAGTAAGTTTTAAAATCAGAAACTAGATATTTTTGCCAGACTACTCTCATATGATCATTTTGGGGTGAGGTGTAGAAATTCTTCTAGTTTTTTTTTTTTTTAATGTGATGAAAGGCTTGCTTCAAAATTGAAATTGAAGACACCAAGTAGCAAAAGACAAGGTGTTGACAGGTACAGGGTTGTCATGATGGGCCGACTGTGGAAGCATATCGCAAAGCCCAGAGTCGTGGGCAGGGAGGCAACAAAGGTTAACCTGGGAATGAGGCTGTCTGCCTGCAGCTTGAAGAACGGATATGCCAAACGTTTGAGAATCAGGCAGGCAGAGAACAGAAGAATAAAAGGCAAGAAGAAATGACTAGGAAGTAAAATGGAGCATAGCTTTTTCACAAACAGATAAGCTTTCCTCTTGGGATAAAAACATTCATTAAATCTGAAGATAAAAGGCTTAAAGTGTAGGAAAAGCCTGGATTTTAGATTTGGATGTCATTAGTAGATGGCAGCTGAAAATATGAAAGTGGATGGATATATTGCCTGGGGTCAAAATGTAGGGGAAGCAGACCCCAGACCAAGGACTTTGATAGCTTTTGGAATTACTTTCTGTGAGAAATTTATGTTACTGCAACAAGTCCCTGGAAATACCAGTTCAAGGCTTTCAAGGGACCGCAAACATAGAACACTGTTGGACAAAAGCCTAGATTACTTGTCATTTGAGACCACTTAAAATTGATCAGCATTCTACAGGTTTTTGGGTAAGCAATCATTTAAAAAGTTAAAAACTTTCAACTTTCCTCCTACTAAAAAGGAGATTACAGAAGCTTACTCCAGAAGGCATATACTAAAGCCAAAGTGCTCTAAATATTTATTGTATTCTCTTTTGATCACGTTAATGTCTCTTGGCTACTGCAAAAGTTTATAAAAACAAAGTAATTACCTACAATTTGGACATTACGTCATTTTAAAAGGGACTATTAATGATTTTCATTCTTTTTCATCTCTACCTTATATGAAATAGAACCATATTACTCTTCGATTGAGAGCCCACTTTTTTTTCTTTAAAGAGAGCTAGCAGGTTTGGGGCAGAATGAGTGGGAGAGAGAGAATCTTAAGCAGACTCGACGCTCAGCATGGAGCCACACTAAGGGCTCGATCTCACAACCATGAGATCATGACCTCAGCCAAAATCAAGAGTCAGAGGCTTCACCAACAGGCCACCCAGGCGCCCCAAAACCTTGTTGTCCAACAACATTAATTTAATTGCTAGTTTAGCCTTGTACCTTCATGGAGCCATTCTTAGAACTCTTCTTCCTCCATTAACTATGTTCCCTTTGTGTTCATAAGAAACCCTGGCCTACATCTAACTTTGCAATTATGCCACGTTGGATTAAAATGATCGACGACTATCTTAGTTTCCTCCATTACAACTCCTACAGGCAAAAGAGTATATTTACTAAACAGAGAACCTAGCACACTTTAGGTGCTTCATTGAAGACTTTTAAACTGTTTTCTATTTATTTTTAGAAAGAGAGAAAGTGTGTGTGGTGGGGGGGGGGGTGTGCAGAGAGAGAGGGAGAGAGAGGATCCTAAGCAGGATCCATGCCATCAGCACAGAGTCTGATGTGGGACTCGATCCCACCAACTATGAGCTGATGTCCTGAGCCGAAATCAAGAGTTGGAGGCTTAACCAACTGAGCCACTCAGGTGCCCCTAGGTCCTCCATTTAATGTTGGGAAAGACAAATGAATGGAGAATATTTAAGTGGCTTGATGGATCATTTTCTTAAGGAATGAAAAAGAGGGATGATAACATTTTTTTCAGATTTGTGGATAAAAAGAACCTCAGCATAGTGGTCAGCAAAATAAGACCAGAAAATGTGAAGCTAAAGGCCTATTCCTGAGCAAAACTTGAAGCAAGTCGGCACCTTCATGCTGAAATGCTCTGATATGCATAACAACTTGGGTTTGGTTAGGTAGATGAAGGAGTTTCTGGCAATTAGCTTGGCTCTTTGGAAACACTGAAGCATATTTCTGAAGAAAACATTTGAATTGTGAAACTTCATGACACATTCTAAGAGAACTGCCACTTTTTTCTTACTTAATTAGCTCATATTTGTAATGGGAGTGTCAGGAAACAGCAGACATGCCATGTAAAAGCTTCTAATCTCACTCTATGATTTCCCATCACTGTGTCTAATAGTATCATTAAATTGGACTTTGAAGTTAGCTTTCATAGAGACTCCTATTTGCTCAAATAAAAGGTGGATAAAAAAGCTCATTATCCTGTATTTGGAACTTCATGCAGCTAAAATCACATATGAATATATCCTAGTCAGTGCTAAGTATTCAGTAGATAGCTCCCAAAATTCTACTGCAAAATCCCCATGGTTAATTCCAAAATTTGAATGCCTCGACTTAAAATAACTTAGTAGGCAGGTCTTTTAGGAACATGGTGCAAGAAGTTTCTTTTTAAATAGGCCGTTCTAGAATAGAGGGAGTTCTTTGTTACTCTTTTACCTCATTGTACTACTTCTTTCATCAAAGACTCTATGTGGCTTGGAAAAGGTCTCCTAAATTAAAGAAAACTGTGGTAGTCTTTTAAAATTATTGTAATTAATTTGAATGAATATATATTACATATACACATATATTCAATCAGATTTCCTGACAAAGTTCTCCATACAGATAAAACCTGTTAAAGTGGGGGCACCTGGGTGGCTCAGTTGCTTTAGGTGTCTGACTTCTGCTCAGGTCATGATATCGCGGTCCGTGAGTTTGAGCCCTGCATTGGGGTCTGTGCTGACAGCTCAGAGCCTGGAGCCTCCTTTGGATTCTGTGTCTCCCTCTCTCTCTGTACCTCCCCTGCTTGCACTCTCTCTCTCAATCTCTCTCTCTCTCTCTCTCAAACATAAAGATTAAAAAAAAATAAAAAATACTTTGTCTTAAAAAAAACTTGTCAAAGTGGTTATAATTGTTCTCAAATTTGAATAATTCCATTAGTGAGTCACTGTTTAACTTGGTAGGAACTAACCCATAAAATTAGACAAATCTAAGTAAAGTACGCCTTGCTAGTGGGAAGGCAGGCACGTCAGCCGAATTGGCAAAGGCACTGTAGGAATCCTCCTCCTGATTGGAACCCACTTTACTGCATCTGGATACAACATCTATCAATAGCAACAAGCCATCTTGCATTCCTTTCTATTCTTTGATTCCATGTAAATGAAAGCTGCCTTTTTCTTGGATGCATTGATGATGAAAACTGGATGATTCCAAGTGAAGCCTCGACTGTGATCTAGACAGGTATCTTCAGATGCTTGTTGGTTAATGCTGTATGCCCCGGCAACATCGAAAAGTCAGAGAAAAAAATTTACCAAAACTAACTCCTTCGGAGGAAAGAAAATCGTAAAGGAGGCCTTGGCAGTTGTGTTAATATGCAGTCTGCCCTTCCCCATTGCCTAATAAAGACTGCTGAATACTCTCCATTATGTAATATGGGCTTTCTCAGTTCCTCCACTACTGCCTCATGTTTGCCACTGCTTGCTAGATCACCTTGAGTCCCTCTGGGACTAATAAGGGCTGACACATGCACCCAGAAGTTTCTATGGGGTCATATCAAACTATGAGATGTGAGTTAATTAGGTGATGAGGGCTAAATAAACTGCTCTAAAAACTTGCTCTTGTGGAATGGGCCAGTGTGTAGTGTATAACTGATAACATTCTGGACTTACTTCTAGCCAGTGTGGTCTCTATCACCAAGGTCATGACTGTAGTGGAATGTTCTGCTGGTAGTATCTACTTTTACATAAATGTTGCACTAACACATAGAGCATCTTTAGCTTCTTACCAGCTACTGATGTCTGGGATGCCTATTTGCCCTTCGGCATTATACATTGGAAAAATAAGGACATGTTAAGGAAATTAGAAATATAATTAGCCAAACATACCAAAGAAGTAAATGCTAATGCTTATATTCTCCATCAGTGTGAAGAGTGTTCAGGGTTAGTTTGAGTTACTTCTGGAGAAAAAAAAATCCTCCAGTTATGATGACTTGAGAAGTCTTGAGAAGATGTGTAATGAATGAGTGTATTTAGAGTCAGGAGAATGAAAGGCACAGAATAGAGAATGCAGTCAATGATATCATAATAGTGTTGTATGGTGACAGATGGTAGCTACACTTGTGGTAAGCACAGTGTAAGTTTCAGAGATTCTGACTCGCTATGTTGTACACCTGAAACTAATGTAGGATGGTGGGTCAACTATAGTCAAATAAACCACTTTTGAGAGAAGAAAGGGTATGTATGGAAGACGGCTGCCCTCAAAATCTTACTCCACTTGAATCCAGTAACCCTGCAAAACTTAAGTTTTCTAAAATCAAAATCAAAATCTATCACTGACTCCTTCAAAAGGGTTTAATGGGAAAAATATGGTATTCCATTGTCCAAACAATAAACTCAAAATTCGCTTGGATTTTTAAATTCCAGGTGCATTATAGTTTGACATCTTCCTACCTGTTCTAACTTCCCCTAGCACTGACACACTCAATATTCTTACCATTCAGGACGAATTTCCATGATCATATCATGTATTCTTACATTTCCGTTCATTTTTATGTCATTCCCACTGCCTGGAATGTCAAACCCCACTCCTTCTCTGCCTGTCAAAATCCCAGTCATATTTTAGGAGCCCTCTTGAATGTCAACTCTCTTGGCAAGCATCTAGAACAGTGCTTCATGCACAGTAGATCCGAAGTGAATATTATTCAAATGAATACATAAATGAATGCGTGAATGAGGCTTCTGAGCTGATATGTTCCTTTCAGAATTTTGTGTATACTTCTAATTTAGCAACTCTCAAATATTGTCATAGCGGAATGGATATAAACATATAAATATATGTATAAATACAATTATTTATGTATAAATATAGCATAATGTATATATGGTTATGTACTATACTATACTATCATATATATTTTGTCATAGAAAGTAAGTGTCCCACCTAATACTAACTTGTTGCCTGTAGCATTAGGTACATTCATTCATTCATTCATTCAACAAGTTAGTATTAGGAATGAATGTACCTACTGCTAAAGTCAAGTCTACAATACTTACTTCTTTTCATTTAATGGATTATTTGTAGTCTCTTTTAGATATTGAAAAGAGTTTATTTTTCTATCCATTATGATAGGGAAGATATATACCAAAGATTTTCAAATATCCCTTAAACAAAGAAGAATCTTTGTAATTAAAATAATTATTTTTATTTTTCAGAGTGGGGGAGGGATTTTGAAAGACTACTGAACTTACAGCTCATGCCAACCATTTCTAATTCATAAGTGGTGATATAAATCATGCTAATAAATACTAAAGCGTTCATAATGTTGTGATTTACCTCACTGTCATTTTATCATCCTGAATGGCATTCCGTATTAGTAATCAGTGGCAGAGACTGGTTATCTAAATATCATATTGATGGAGAACTTAGTACATTAAAACCAAAGTTTTGAATCCTTGAAATTCATTAATAGCAACTTTGAGCTTCAAGAGGATGCCATTTGAGTTTGATATTGTCTCAATGAGTCCCTCTCTGACCACGAATCCTCAGTCACCACTCTCTCTTACCTCACAGGACACTTATTGTATATTTGTCACCTGGTCTAAACTGCTCTGCATTGTTTTTTATCTCTTTCTATAAATATTGAGGGTGGGGATTATGTCATATCTCTGTGTCACTTGTGCTGAGGCACCTGAACATTTGAAGGGGAGAAGAATAAGGATAGTACAATGTTTGTGTACTCTCTCTTGCTCTCTCTCTCGTTCTGTCGTGTTTTTAATACCAAGGTAATAGTAAGAAACTATTACCGGCAGGGTCAAAGTTTAAGTACGATTTATGCTGTATAGATAATTCTATAATTTAGAATGGGGAGATAATTTTAAATATAATTGATTCAGTGCTACACAGTACTGGGGTTTTGAACAAGGCTCTTGTTGTGGTAAGGAAATTTATATTATTATATTAATACATGCTATGCACTGTTTAACTTTATGGAAATAACTATTGAAGTATTTGATTCAATAATTAACTACTTAACTTACAGCAGATGTTTCCTAATATTTTAGAAGTCAAGGGTTTAAAAGTACAAGGTAGGGGTGCCTGAGTGGCTCAGTCAGTTAAACGTCCGACTTTGGCTCAGGTCATGATCTCATGGTTGGTGGGTTTGAGCCCTGCGTCGGGCTCTGTGCCGAATGCTTCCTTGGAGCCTGGAGCCTGCTTCAGATTCTGTGTCTCCTCTCTCTGACCCTCCCCGCTCATGCTCTGTCACACTCTATCCCTCAAAAAAATAAATGTAAAAAAAATTATAAAAAAATAAAAAAATAAAAGTACAAGGTAGATTTGTACAGAGTGAGAAAGTTGTTTTTCAGTGCTAAGATAATAATCCTCTTTACTATGACTGACAGCAGCAAATTATAGTTAAGGAGGAGTGTTTTTATGTGCTAACTAACACTATAACATACTACTGGCCTGACACATCAGTCAAAACCTTTATGTATCCTTCTGTTCACATTCCCGTTTAAAAATTATTAAAAGGGGGTGCCTGAATGGCTCAGTAGGTTAAGCAATCGATGCTTGATTTCAGCTCAGGTCATGATCTCACTGTTCATGAGATTGAGCCCCACATGGTGCTCTGTGCTGCCAGTACGAGCCTGCTTGGGATTTTCTCTTTCCCTCTGTCTCTGCCACTCCCTTGCTCTCTCTTTGTCTCTTTCTCTCAAAATAAATAAATAAATAAAATGTTTAAAAAATAAAAAAAATATTAAATGGAATTGAAGACTTTAGTCACCGAAGGTCCATGTTGAAATACACACATCCTAGGAAAAGTAAAGAATTAGATCATTTCCTGACTTTAAAACCCCAAGCACTGTGAATTGGTCAGATTAATCAGTTCCTGGCAGCATCAGGATGTCGGTTGTTGTTGTTGCTGTTGTGTTTTTAAACATTTATTTATTTATTTTGAGAGGCAGAGAGAGAAAGAGCATGAGCAGGGGAGGGGCAGAGAGAGAGAGAGAGAGAGAATCCCAAGCAGGCTCTGTGCTGTCAGCGCAGAGCCCAACGGCAGGACTCGATCTCACGGTTCCTGAGATCATGACCTGAGCTAAAATCAAGTGTCTTGAGGCTTGACATACTGAGCTACCTGGAATACATGGCATCCCCAGGACCTTGGTTTTAAAGGAATGCAGTCTGGTTCAATGGTCAGACCCTGGATATAGACTCCACTCCTGGCTCTCATACTACTTACCTTTGTGTTATTAAAGTAATCAGTTAAGCTCACTGAACCTTTGTTTCCAAGTCTATAAAATAAGGGCGCTGAGCTATTTGAATTTGAAGGCCATTTTTTGGTTCTCAGACCCCGGGTATACACCAGATGTAGTCTTCCTAATTATCTGAGGAGTATAAAAATGTCCAAATCATTCTTTCAATCTCACTGAAATTGTATTAACAGGGCAATGTTAATACTAATATTATTAATCTACAGCAAGAATAACGCAGACCTGTTCAAAAACATATGAAGGAATCAAATCATCTGACCACAATTTGGTTAACCATTTCAAATATGTGCTTTACTAAGACCACTAATTCAGCGGATGCATACCATAACATTTGGTATAGGCGACAGGAGCAAAGTTCATTTTACTCTTGGGTCCCAATGGGACATTGCTTGTCCCTTCTCCCTAAGTGACAATGGCTTGGTCCCCATATCCCAGGAATTATCCTTTTTCATATACACTGTTCTGTGCTACGGCCAGCTGCTCTATACATGAGGACAACCTCGTTCCGGTCTGACTAGGAGTATTTAGCTTGATTCATACATATTGCCAACTTCTCAGGTGTGCACATTTAGGGAAAAATGTGCTCTTCTGAAGTCACTAAACTCTATTTAATCCCAATGGCATGACAATTAATTTATCCTTTAATTCACTTAAGGGCAAGTAGTAAAAATCTATGGGCACTTTTTTGCCCTTGGATGCCTAATTTATATACATAGTAGCTTAGGTTAGAAACTCAGGGAAACTGAACTCTTTATAATTCGGAAATTATATTAAAATTATAAGAAAATTACATATATATTTTAAACACTTTTTAAAAATGTTTATTTATTTTTGAGAGAGAGAAAAAGAGGGCAAGCGGGGGAGATGCACAGGGAGGGGAGGACACAGAATCCCAAGCAGGCTCCAGGCTCTGAGCTGTCAGCACAGAGCCCTATGTGGGGCTCGAATCCACAAACCGCGAGACCATGACCTGAGCTGAAGTCAGACGCTCAACTGACTGAATCACCCAGGCGCCCCATAAGAAAATTATGTTAAATGATCTTCACCAGAATTTATCTGAGGCCAACTACGGGTGCATTGGAGCTAAGAGGGCCACAATTTGGCAAGAATGAATCGGATAGTGGAAAGAGAACAGGGTAAGGGTGACACAGGATTTCTGGCTCCTGTGTTAACAATGATTAGTTTTACTATCATAAGGGTATCACCCTCTCTGGTTGCCAATGGAAGGGAAAGAAGAAAGGAATACTTGTTTGCAGGTGTTGCACTCAATTTATCACCATACCTCATACCTGAGAATAGTGCCACTACTTCCACGATCTACCTCTTTGTGTCACTGTGCATGTTTAATGATACAAAGGGCTCAAGCTTTGGAGTCAGACAGAGCTGGGCTCTAATCTAAACTCTACCACTCTGCAGCTAGGATAGTTTTTTAAATCTCTTTGAGCCCTATTTTCTTCACTTTAAAAATAAAGCTAGGGGCGCCTGGGTGGCTCAGTGGGTTAAGCGTCTGACTTCAGCTCAGGTCATCATCTTGCAGTTCGTGAGTTTAAGCCCCACATCGGGCTGGCTGCTGTCAGTGCATAGCCTGCTTCAGATCTTCTGCCCCCCCACCCCCGTGTCTCTCCCCTGCTTGTGTTCTCTCTCTTTCTCAAAAATAAATAAACACTAAAAAGAAGATGGGGCTCCTGGGTGGCTCAGTTGGTTAAGCTTCCAACTTAGGTTCAGGTCACGATCTCGTGGTTCATGGGTTCGAGCCCCACATCAGGCTCTGTGCTGACGGCTCTGAGCTTGGAGCCTGCTTTGGATTCTGTGTCTCTGTCTCTCTGCCCTGCCGCCCTGCTCGTGCTTGCTCTCTCTCTCTCTCTCAAAAATAAATAAACATTAAAAAATTTTTAAAAAAGCAAACTGTTTCATTTGTACCCGAGAAATCTGGGAGATGGTCCCTTTTGTTGAGCGTGTAGTGCTTGGTATTAGCAACTAAAAGCACTTTGACTCCTCTGCAGTTTACAGAATCAAAAATAAGTGGAGTTTAAGCCTCGCTGAAAGGTAACATACGACTTCTTCTCTTATTGTAAATAAACTTCTTAAGATCTTCGTGTGGAGGTAGCCAAATTGATCTTTATAAGCTAGAGAGTATTTTCATCATAGGAGGAAAATTCGAGAGGAAGAAACAACAGCATGATCTCTGAAGCATTGAAATCCAACAATTCTGACCCCTAGTGTTCTTAACTAGGAAATAAGAGCTCTGTCAGCATAACGGAGAAGATCTCTCCAAGTCTGGAGCATGGAGTGTTGATTCCTGGTAAGTTGGTCTGTTTGATATGGGGCCAGAATAGCCTCTTAATATTTCAAAGAGGTGTGTCTAACTTAGACAATAAATAGAATGGGCACATCTTTAGAATATCACCTGATTAGATTCTGCTGCCTAAGAGGCAGCCATAAATTAGTGCAAACATGGCAGGTATCTATTATTATTTGCATCTTGCATAAGCAACAAAACACACATCTAGGAATGGGGGTGGGCATTTGGTTATGTCATTTTGGTGTTTGATACATCAGTGAGTATGCCTTAAGCCTTTTCTATTTTCATGTGATTTTCTCACTTAAGGAGTAAAGCATGGATTGAAATTGTCACAAACAGAAACCAAATACTAGGGGCACCTGGGTGGGTCAGTCAGTTGAACGTCCGACTCTTGGTTTCGGCTCAGGTCACGATCTCACAGTTCATGAGTTCGAGCCCCACATCGGGCTCCGCGTTGACACTGTGGAGCCTGCTTGGGATTTTCTCTCTCACTCTTTCTCTGCCCCTCCCCTGCTCACTCTCTGTGTCTCTCAAAATAAATAAATAAACTAAAAGAAAAAAGAAACCAAATACTAAAGTCGATCACTATCAAGTAATCTTGTACAGGCATCATTAACAAAGTACTATGCATGTGTGTACACACACACACACACACACACACACACACAATTCCCTCTCACCATCTCACCATTTTATTTCACTTCATAGCACGTATTACCATCTCACTTTATATTTTACTCATTTATTTATTGTCTAACTCCTCCCATGAATATAAGCTTCATGCCTATTATTTGCACTGTTCCAGCAACAGTGCACTGATTAAGAGAGCACCTGATGCAAAGCAGGTACTTATTATGTATTAGGGCACCTGGGTGGCTCAGTCCATTAAGTGTCTAACTTCGGCTCAGGTCATGATCTCATGGTCCATGGGTTCGAACCCCACATCAGGCTCTGTGCTGACAGCATGGAGCCGAGAGCCTGCGTCAGATTCTGTGTCTCCCTCTCTCTCTCTCTCTCCGACCCTCCTCTGCTCATGCTCATGCTCTGTCTCTGTCTCTCTCTCTCAAAAATAAACATTAAAAAATTTAAAAAATAAAATAAAACTGCCAGCTTGGTAGTGAAAAACAGAACAAATATTTCTTTATCAGGAAGACTGAATATGTATTCACTTTTAATAAATATTTTTAGGGGCGTCTGGATGGCTCAGTCAGTTAAGCGGCCGACTTCGGCTCAGGTCATGATCTCACGGTTCGTGGGTTCAAGCCCCGCGTCGGGCTCTGTGCTGACAGCTCAGATCCTGGAGCCTGCTTCAGATTCTGTGTCTCCCTTTCTCTCCTCCCCTCCCCCACTTGTGCTTTCTCTCTTTCTCTCTTTTTCTCTCAAAAATAAACATTAAAGTATTTACCTATCACTTATCTATGTATCCATCTAATCAATCCATCTATCTTATAGCCTTTTACACAATAAGTTCTCATAAAATAGAAAATTAGTTTTTCTATAATGAATTGACTGGCTCAACTCAAATATTGCCAAACCTAAGTGGTTCATTGGCTGGGATTTGGAAAATTTTTTTTCCTTTTGTAAAACATTTCAATGTAATGGTACTTTTGGACTTTATTTCCTTCACACATTTAATTCAGTTCTTATGGAGATCCATACCACTAAACATACTCATATGGTGGAAAAGCAACTCTGTTTCAAACTCACTATTAAGACAATTGTTCCTAGATATCTTGAGGAATGGGACAGACTACATGTACTATATAGACTACATAGATTATTTCTTAGGTTCTAACATCACTAAAGAACCAAAAAAAATGTAGTAATGTCCCTCACAGACTTACAGTCACTCAATCACTGGACTATCACTTATAGTCTATTAAGAATATTTAATCACTCATAGTCTATTAAGCGATGCAATCACTTATAGTATATGAAGAATAAACTTGGAGTGACTGGATGGGTCATCCGGTTAAGTGTCCAACTCTGGATTTTGGCTAAGGTCACGACCCACAGTTTGTGAGTTCAAGCCCCACGTCTGGCTGTGGGCTGACAGAGCCTCTCTCTCTGTCCCTCTCCTGCTCATTCTCACTCTCTCTTTCAAAATAGATCAATCAACTTAAAAAAAGAACAAACTAAGCAACTTATTTTATGCAAAATGTAGCCAAAATATAGTGCTTAGAGGGACAGACATAATTCAGCATTGTTCAAAAGACCCTTTGGGGTGCCCAAGTGGCTCAGTCGGTTAAGCGTCCAACTCTTGGTTTTAGCTCAGGTCATGATCTCATGGTTCATGGGTTCCAGCCTCATGTGTGGCTCTGTGCTGACAGTATGGAGTCTGCTTGGGATTCTCTGTCTCCCTTGCTCTCTGCCCCTTCCCCACTTGCACCGTCTCTGTCTCCCTCAAAATAGATAAATGAACTTAAAAAAAAACAGCAAAAGACACTTTAAAGGCCTGCAGATAAATGTGAAAACTTGATAGAAAACAAAATCCCTAGAATACTAAACATATAATTGTATAATAGTAGTAGGCAATACTTCTATGTTGCTTGCTGTGTGCCAGGCACTATTCTAGGTGGTTTATTTATTATACTCCTTAGTTTTGAAATCATGTGAAGTACATACTATTATCAACCATATCTTACAGTTGGGGAATCTGGAGTATATCTGAGCCATTTCCTCATCCTCCAAACTCGTACCTAAACACAAGAGAAGAGGTTCTTCCTTTCTGTCTTATTAATACTGTCCTTGGTTGTGGGTGTGCTAGCAGTAGTCATTTTTGTGATCTCCATGCTCTATAATTTTTGTTTCAGTTTATTTATCTTGAGAGAGAGAATGAGAGAATGCTGTCAGCACAGAGCCCGACACAGAGCTCGATCCCACGAACCATGAGACCATGACCTGGGCCAAAATCAAGAGTCTGATGCTCAACTGACTGATCCACTCCGGCGCCCCCATGCTCTGCAATTCTATGCGAGAAGCTCACTTTTTAAATTCTGAGAGGTTTTTGGCATTTTTTAATCTCATCACTTAAGATAATTTCTAATTAAGATTGTTAGTAATTAAAATTATTGATCATTATTTTCTTGCTGAGAAAAGCCTGTCACAGGTTAGCCTTTTTTTCAGTTGATTCCTGAAAAAGAATGAATGACATTTTTAAAGGCTTTAATTTCCAGTGAGAAGCTGCATTACTGGGAAGATCTGAGTTAACATTACGTAACATGTATGTTCGCAATTAATTAAAAACACGGGGATATTTGGTGCCACACACTATTTGGTAAGTGTGAAATATGACAAAGGATGAATCATAAATCTCTTGTATAGTAACAAAATAACAACTACCCTAAAATATTTGGCATCCTGTGGCACAGTTAGAATCTCTCCGTTTTAATTGTCACAAAAAAGATTATTAAATTGTTTCAAAATCTTTCTTACACAACTCTCCCTGGGCCAAAAGTCTGAAGCAAAGAATTTTCTTCTTGAGAACATGTCACTGAGGGGGAGGTCACAGTTTTCTTGAGAACTGTAATTTTTGTAATGGTTCTTCTAAGAATAAACCATGGGAAATGTACTTTGAAAAGACTGCCATTAATAAAGTCATTTCCTCCCCAGATATAAGTTAAAGTAGCAAAATGAAAACTTGAACTTAAGACACAATAGCAACTTCCAAAAAATGACCCTGACTTTGTCCTGTCTATACCTCATTTCATCTGAATTAGGAAGTATTTATATTGATAAAGCATAAGATGTCATTGGAATCTGAAAATTATATGACAAATAAAGATTTACAGGGCCCCCGTGTGGCTCAGTCAGTTAACCGTCTGACTCCTGGTTTCAGCTCAGGTCATGATCTCACGGTTCATGGGATCAAGCCCCATGTCGGGCTCTGCGTTGACAATGCAGAGCCTGCTTGAGATTCTTTCTCTTCCTCTCTCTCTGCCCCCCTCATGTGTGCACACTCTTTCTCTCTCTCTCTCTGTGCCTCTCTCTCTCAAAATAAATAAATAAACATTTAAAAATAAATAAATGAAGATTTACAATTAGTCTGAAGGTGGGGGTGAAGGAATGGAGGGGCAGGGACAGGGAAGTACTTGGTTTTCTCCTAGTTTTATTAATACTCTTGGGTGAAAAATGCAAGACTGATCCCTGAACTGTAATGGGATCCTTTCATCCTCTAAACTCTTATTTAAACACAAAACATGTAGAAAAAATTAATTTCCACATTATTCCAGGGGATATTTGGGGCATTTAAAATTTGCTTTAAGAGGCAGTTTAAGATGGTGAGGTAGGAAGATCCTGAATCCATTTCCTCCCACAGCTACAACAAATCTATGGCTACAGATGGAAAAATTCCCTCTGAGAAGGACCTGAAAACTACCTGAACAAGGGGCTCCACAACAAAGGATAGAGGCCACATCAAGATGGGGAAGAGAGGTAGAGAGACAGTCTCACTAAAAGCCCTATCCATGGCACTGCAACCCATAGCTGGGAGGGAATCTCCCAAATACGGAAGTTCTCCCAGAAGAGTGAGGGGTTTCTGTTGGCCCACATCAGGCACCCCAACCCTCCAGACCTACACCAGAGAGATGAGCTCCAACCATGTCTGGGGTTTTTTTTTTTTTTTTTTTTGAGAGACAGAGAGAGACAGTGCAAGCAGGGGTAGGTCAGAGAGAGGGGGAGACACAGAATCAGAAGCAGGCTCCAGGCTCTGAGCTGTCAGCACAGAGCCCGATGCGGGGCTCGAACCCACGAACTGTGAGATCATAACCTGAGCCGAAGCCAGACACTTAACGGACTGAGCCGCCCAGGGGCCCCTGGTTTTAAAAGCCGTGGGGCTATAGGAAACAGAGACTCCACTCTGAAAGGACTGGCACGCTGATGCACTCACCTTGGGACCCAGCACAGAAACAGCAAGCTGAGAAGCACCTGGACCATATGTAAAGAAGATTTGTTTGCTAGTGTTTTTTTTTAAAAATTTTTAATGTTTATTTATTTTCGAGAGAGACAGAGAGGCAGCAGGGTAGGGCAGAGAGGGAGGAAGACACAGGATCCGATGTAGGCTCCAAGCTCTGAGCTGTCAGCACTGAGCCGGATGCGGGGCTCGAACCCACAAACTGTGAGATCATGAACTGAGCCGAAGTCCGACGTTTAACTGACTGAACCACCCAGGCGCCCCTCGTTTGTTAGTTAGTCTTAAAGTGCCTGCTGGAAGGGCAGGCGCTTGTGGGAACTCTCTCCAGGTACAGAGATGCTGGCAGAGCCCATTTTTTCACCCTCTGTTTTTTCACTGCTAGCCCTGGTGGTGTTCCCTACCTTGCCTCAGCCAGCCAGCAAGACCCCCTCCCGCGTGCATTACTCCACGGCCTCCCTTCAAAAAAAACCGTTCAGGGGACTGCCCCAGCTCTGTGTATCATTCCGCGGCAGCCCAGCCCAGGCTGTCTGGCGTGTTTTGCCCACGTAGTGAATGCCCCCTTGAACGACTGCCTCCAGTGGCTAAGGGGAGTTTCACTTCTGGGTCTTATCGTTCTGAAACAATTAGAGACAGTGCTTTGCACACTACCACCCCGAGGACACTGCACAGACAGCAGACTGAAACACACCCTCAGTCTTCCTGTGAAAAAGGCCTATCTACTTGATCTGGAGCTCCAGGCTTACCATACATCTAAAGGCTACAGAAGTGCTCGTAGGGAATATAAGCTGGGGGTATGATACCATCTTCCAGCTTTCACCTAGCCTCATTAAAACCCACTGAAACCTCTCAGAAAGGAGCTCATATACTCACCTGGAGCCCCAAATTTTGCACCTGTCATTAAGGATCTTTTGGTCCAGAGGCCAGCAGGGTCTGTGACTGTGGACCCCCAAGACCGTATATATTTGCATACCTTAAAAGCTGCTGAGAGTCTAGGTTCCAATCAGCCTGAAACTGGGTGCTAACTGAGGTCCCTCCCTCTGGGGCACCCACAGGACTTGGCACACCCTCAACAATTGGTAACTACCAAGAAAATCAGGCTACTTAGATAGTTATAAATGTTTCAAGAGACAGCCAAGAACGAGGGCAAGGTTAAATGATAAGATGCCTCTCCTACAGGGGGCCACTCTTGCAAGACTGGGGGAGAAACCCATTTTGCCTCATAGATAGAAATAAACAGACTCAGCAAAATGAAGAGACTGAAGAATATATTCCAAACAAAAGGACAAGATAAACATCCCTCAAAAAAAAACATTAAGGAAAGAAAGGTAAGTACTTTTCCTAATAAAAAGTTCAATGTAACAGTCATAAAGATGCTCACCGAACCCTGGAGAAGAATGGCTGGACACCGAGAGAATTTCACCAAAGAGAAAACATAAGAAAGTACCCAACGGAAGTCACAGAACTGAAGAATACAATCAATGAAGTGAAAATTACAGTAGAGAGGTTCAACAGTAGACTAGAGGAAGCAGAAGATAGATTCAGTGAGCTGAAACACAGGGCAGCGGAACTCAACACAGAGGAGAAGCAAAAAAAAAAAAAAAGAATTTTAAAAAGTGAAGATAGCTTAAAGGATCTATTTTCAACCTCAGACAGAATAACATTCACATTATAGGGGTCCCAGAAGGAAGAGAGAGAGGCAGCAGAAAACGTATCTGAAGAAATAATGGCTGAGAAATTCTCTAATTTGAGGAAGGAAACAGACATCTAGATTCAGGAAGCTCAGAGAGTTCCAAATGAGATGAACACAAAGAGACCCACACCAAGACACATTATAATTAGAATACTGACAGTTAAAGATAACGAGAGTATCTTTTTTTAAAATTTTGAATTAATTAATTATTTAATTATTTTGAGAGAGAGGGAGTGCACGAGTTGGGGGGGGCAGAGAAAGAGGGAGGGAGAGAATCACGAGCAGGCTCCACCCTGTCAGCACAGAGCCAGACTGAGTCATGAGATCATGACCTGAGCTGAGATCAAGAGTTGAATGCCTAACCAACTGACTGAGCCATTCAGGCACCCCAGAATAAAGAGAATCTTAAAAGCAGCAAGAGAAAAACAACGCCAGAAGGGAGTAGCATGATATAGTCAAAGTGCTGAAAGAAACAAACAAAAAAAAAACTTAGACCCGAGAATACTCTACCTGGTATGGTTATTATTCAGAACTGAAAAAGAGACAAAGAACTTTCCAGACAAACAGAAGCTAAAGGAATTCATCAACACTAAACTGGCCTTACCAGAAATGTTCAAGGGGCTTCTTTAAGCTGAAAGGCAAGGGCACTTATTAGTAATGAGAAACTCTATGAAAGTGTAAACCTCTCCGAAGAAAAGGTAAATACACAGTAAGGGCAGTGAATTAATCATGTATAAAACTAGTACATAGGTTAAAAGGCAAAAGTAATAAAAATAACTAACTACAATAATTAGTTAAGGGATACACAGGAAGACGTAGAATGTGGCTTTAAAAACAAAACATGTGGAGAGAATAAAAATGTCGAGTTCTAAGATGAGTTCATACTTAACCTGCTATCAACCAAAATAGATTGTTAAATACCTAGACAGTTATGTATGAGCCTTAGGGTAACCACAAAGCAAAAACCCCTAGTGGATACACAAAAGAGAATGAGAAGGAATCTAAGCATAACACTATAGAAAGTCATCAACCCACAAGAAAAGAGAGCAAGGGAAGAAGAAAGGAACAGAGAGGAACTACATAAACAGCCAGAAAAGAACAGAATTACAATAAGTACATACCTATCGATAATTACTTGAAATATCCATGGGTAAAGTTCTCTAATCAAAAGACACAGAGTGGACGAATTGATTTAAAAAGCCAGAAAACACAAGACTCATCTATACGCTGCCTACAAGAGACTCACTTCAAGATGTAAGGACACACACAGACTGAAAGTGAAAGGATGGAAGAAGAGATTTCATGCAAATAGAACCCAAAGTTAATTTGGGGTACCTATACTGATGTCAGACAACATAGGCTTTAAAACAAAGACAACAAAAGACAAAGATGGATGCTACATAGTGATAGAGGGGTCAGTCCCCTAAGAAGTTATAATATTTTAAAATATTTATACACCCAATGTAGAAGGACGTAAAGGGAGAAATTGACAGAAATACAATAATGGTAGGGGATGTTAAAACCCCACTTATGTCAATGGATAAGTCATCCAGACAGAAAATTAACATGGAAACATAAACCTTAAATTATACATTAGGCCGGATAAGTAGACATACAGAGAACATTCCATTCAAAAGCAGCAGAATACGCATTCTTCTCGAGTGCACTTGGAACATTCTTCAGGACAGATTACGTGTTAGACCACAAAACAAATCTCAACACATTTAAGAGTAAAATCATATCAAGCATCTTGTCCAACCACAGCGGTATGAAGCTAGAAGTCAGCTACAAGGAAACTAGAAAAACTGCAAATACAACATTGATGACTCTGGAGGGCGTTATAACTGAAGTAAGCCAGACATAGAAAGCCAATACCATATGGTATCATGGATAAAGATGTACCACATATATATTATGGATATTATATATTATACACTGCACTGGAAAATTACTAAGCCATACAAAAGGATAAAAATGTTCCGTTTGCTATTATGCTAAGTGAAATAAATCAGAGAAAGACAAATATCATGTGATTTCACTTATATGTGGAATTTAAAAAGCAAAATAAATGAGCAAACAAAAACAAAAATACCAGGTGATTCCATTTATATGAAGCTCAAGAACAGATATTTAGCTATTGTGAGAGAAGTCGAAATAGTGATTCTCTCTTCGGGCATGGGGCTGGTTATCGATTGGGCTGTGGCATAAGAAACTTAGGTTGGTAACAACCATATTTTCAACCTGGATTGATGGGGGAGGCAAAGGCAAGAAAAATTTAGTTTAAATTAAATTTCCTTACAGCTTGCAGCCCAATCTTAGACACCTGAAACATGCAGAGTGTGGCCTTCCTCAAGGAACTCATGACTGCCTTAGCTCCTCAACGTTTATGTTTTACTAAAAACTAAAAGTAACCTTATCTTTACAGCAGCAGACCCCTTAAGATCTTGAAAGCCTTGCTTTCAAATTCCTTAGAAACGTACTTTATGTTTACCCCCCACTCCCTCAACAAATTTAAAATAAATAATCAGCCACCCCTCACCCTTGCAGGTGCAGCTCTTTCTGCCATGGGCGTATCCTGGTGCTGTTTTTTGCACCAAAAAAATCAAGAATTCTTTCTTAGCCGTTTGCTCACGAACCCCACTTCAAATTTCATCATGGATGGTGGTTACAGTTGTGGCCATATAAATGTGTGTTTTAAAAAATTACTAATTGGGGCACCTGGGTGGCACAGTTGGTTAAGTTTCTGACTTTTGTTTTCAGCTCAGGTCATGATCTCAGGGTTTACGAATTCCAGCCCCGCCATTGGGCTCTGCGCTGACAGTGTGGAGCCTGCTTGGGATTCTCTCTCTCCCTCTCTCTGCCTCTCCCCCACTGGTGCTGTCTCTGTCTCTCTCAAAATAAATAAATAAACTTTAAAAAAAAAGTAAAGGGGCGCCTGTGTGGCTCAGTCTGTTGAGCGTCTGACTTCGGCTCAGCTCATGATCTCGCGGTTCCTGGGTTTGAGCCCCGTGTTGGGCTCATGCTGACAGCTCAGAGCCTGGAGCCTGCTTTGGATTCTGTGTCTCCCTCTCTCTCTGCCCCTCCTTTGCTCATACTCTCTCTTTGTCTCTCAAAAATAAATGTGCTAAACATTTTTTAAAAAGTAAAATATTAAAAAGATTTATTGCTCTATATAATAAGATTTTTGCACTCACTGTAGAAGTGTTATATCTCAAAACAAAATAGTACTCCCCTAGAAATACAGATTATCTAGTGGAATATGATAAGAAGATACAGAAGAGAAAATACACACCTAAAAGATTTTAAAGAACTTTATTTTTGGATAATTCCATATACAGAAAAGTTGCAATGATAATAGAGATTTCATATATTCCCATCCAGTTTTTCACATTGTTTGTATCATATCTTATCATAATATACTTGTAAAGTCCAGTAATCAAATATTTGCATATTAAGACAACTGGACAAAAAAAAATGAACTCAAAATGGATTAAAACTTTGAATGTAAGACCAGAAATCATAAAACTAGAAGAAAGCATAGGTGCTAAGTTTCTTGGCAATATCATTTTGGATCTGACTATAGAAGTAATGGCAACAAAAGCAAAAATAAACAAATGGGACCACATTAAAGCAAAAAGCCTGTGCACAGTTAGATAAGAAACCATCAAGCAAAATAAAAAGGCAACCTACTGGATGGGAAAAGATACTTGCAAACCATATATCTATGAAGGGGTTAATAGCTAAATACTTAAAAAAACTCCTATAACTCAACAACAACAACAAAACCCCAAGCTAAGTGGTTTAAAAAGAAGCAGAATCAAATATTCTCTTCTGTGGGAGTAGACATTTTCCCACAGACGCATACAGATGGCCAACAGGTGTATGGAAAGATGCTCAATATCACACATCATCAGGGACATGTGACTCAAGAACTAAGATACAGTTCTGAAGGAAATTTCTCTGCATATACAAATTGAGGCATTGTGCCTACTTATTTGTTCCCATGAAATTTCGGAAGGCTCTTTCAAAACTGATGGGTTTGTGTTGTATGTAGTTCTCTGGGTGACCAGGCCTAGGACAGATGATTTTTGGGGTATAGGATGGCTCAACAAAAGATTATTTTTTTAAGATATTAAATAAATAATACTTTAATTTTGGAAGACTCTCACTCTTCCCTGGAAAATAGTTTCCTCAACCAAACAGTTCAGTTATATATTTTACAGTATACTGAAATACTGCACTTAAAAAAACCTTTCCTTAAAAAAAAAACAAATTGTAAACTCCGATACCGAATTAATCATGTTGCCTGTAAGTGCCGACAGTATCATTCTGTCATGCTGATTTCAACCACCCTTCTTTAAAAAAAAAGGATAATATCAGCATTGATAACATAAAGGATTTCCAAATACACAAATACAGGATTTTCATAACTTTCATAACAATTCATAAACTAAATGGTGTTCAATTCAAATTACAAATGTTCACTTTTTATTCAAAACTACAGAACGTGTCTTGGACACAATCCTTGCTGCCAATAATCCCACAGTTGAGTCTCTTAAAGTATTTTGAAAAATCTAGGTTTGTCCTGGTGTCTTTTGAGCAGAAAGGCAGGGTAAGGGGAGCTAAGTGCTGTATTTGATGCTTCCAGTTCTCAAATTAGAGTGCTCAATTTCATCTAAAGTTTTTGGACACCACTTGTGTGTGTCGATCATCTTTGAATTGCCTTTTAAAGTTTTATGTCTTCCTACGACATTTTCATGGACTCACTTTTAATTCTTGCAAAACATATATTTTAAGGATACACAGCATTTTAAGAAACCAAGAGTATATCAAAACTTATTATAGAACCACAGAATAAACTGGCTTGGAACTAGAACAGTACAAAAAGAGAACAGCTCCAGGTACATAGATAAAGCACAATTAATAATTTGGAGAAAACAAAGGCTTACTTTCTCCATTCTGCTCATTTTCTCCCAATCTCCTTAAATGCACTTTGGGCAATATTTTTCAAAAATTTACCATAAAAAGAAAAAGACTAATTTCCTTTTTATACAAAAATAGTAGCAGGCTGTTCTGACTTTCATAGGAATTTTTTGAGCTTTTTTGTTTGTTTTTTGTGTGTTTTGGTTTTTTGTTTTTGTATTTTTTTGGTATTCTGTAAAAGCTCATTTGACAGTCTTTTTTTTTTTAAACTCACAGTCCATTAAATTCTTTCCCTCCCTTCTTTTAACAAAACTTGTAACATCCCTTTTGTATCCTTTAACAGTATTAAGCCAACAAACCAGTCTACCTTTTCCTCTGTTTCTGCCCTCTGCCCCATTCTTATTTTGATTTAATTTTTGAATTGCCACATACAGCTAGCTACCAGCGGTATAAATGTTACCTGACAGTAACATATCCCGGATGAGGGCTTTGATGGAGGTTTTACCTACCAAGTGGGTGAAAAATAATTGCTCTATGACTGATGAGGACACTGTGCGGAAGGAAGGGAGGAGAAGCAAAAGCTTTCCAAATCGCATTGGTTGGTCGTTGTACTGGTTCCTAACGTATTGCTCCAGAGCACACTGGGACTTTTCCTGCAAGCTTTGCACTTGTGCTGCATCGGAGAGACCGTTGGCGTCTGAAGTGAACAGGACTATGGCCTTGAGGCAGCTGTACTCGGTGGGGTCGACGTGCAGAGCTTTAAGCCTCTCCGTTTGCTCTTGGAAGATCCGAACGTTATCCATGAAGGTGGCGACTTCGTTGGCAGGCAGGGGCGTGTTGTGTAAGCTGGTCGAGGCCAGGAACGGGACGACATGGAGTGGCATGGTGCACCGCGCCCAGTTCAGCATGAACAGCTCGCACCAGGTAAGGCGAAGCATGGCCACCTGGTCGTTGACTGGCAGGGCCGGGAAGAACGGTATGTTCCGGGCCCATTCCACAGCGCCGAAGAGCGCCCGGGCAGCCTGTTCGCAAAGGGTCTCCAGGCTCAGGATGCTGTTGGGCGGCATGCACTGGCTGCCTGACCACGGCGCAGGATCGGGCTCCGCGCTGAGGAGCAGAGTAATATATCCAGACAGGTCTGGATAGCAGCTGAAGGGTTGGCGGTTGGCCAGCGCTGGCTCCCCACGGGCTTGCTGGGTGGGCGGTCTCCTGTTGCTGTGCACTGCTTCCCGTTTCATACCGACGTCGATGCACTTTTTGAAGCGGCAGAACTGGCACTGGTTGCGACGATACTGGTCAATGTAACAGTCTTCGTTGCCTTGGCATCTGAAGCTCATGTTCTTCCCCACACTGCGCTTGAAGAAGCTCTTGCAGCCCTCGCATGTGAACTGGCCATAGTGCTTACCATTTGACCTGTCCCCGCACACCCTGCACTTCATTCGAGGTGGCAGCAGTGGTGGTTGTGGTGGCTGCAGTTGCAGGGACTGTGATTGCGGCTGCAGCTGCAGCAACTGTGGCTGTGGCGACTGCGGCTGAGGCGGCTGCTGCTGCTCGTTACCGCCGTAGCCAGGAAAACCGCCCTGGCCGCCAGCCGCCATTTCGGTTGGCGAGCTGCCTGGGTCCCCCAGACTGGGCACCTCTGGCACACACATGGCATAAGACAGTGGGTCTGGCAGGTCTGGCAGGGGTAGTACCTGTAAGACTTCGATTTCCTGAAAGCCAAGCATCTCATTCTGGGGTTCGAGCGTCCCTTTGACTCCCGTTTCCATATCTGTGGGGTCCGCATCCATATTTCCTGCTCCTCTGGCTCCGGACAATGGCGGCTCCCGGTCTCCGGTGATGGCGCACTGCCTTTTGTGTGTGTTACTGTGCGACAGGACGTATGTGGCGCCCCCAGGAGTCTCGGGCGCTGGTTGGTTGAGGTTGGTTAGTTTTTCCTTTTTTGTTTCTACTTTCGCGAAATTTTTATCCGTTTCATGTCTGGGCCAGTGTATTTGTTTTGTTTCCCTCGACTCAGTTCTGTCGGTTTGGGGGGCTTCCCAGAAAGGGAGGGGTAGGTGCGACGAGTGAGTGAGCGGGAGCAGAACATGGCGCAAGAGAGGGAGGCTAGGGAGAACCGCAAGTGGATTGTCTGGCTTCAAGACAGAAATAGGAGGCAAAAAAAGAAAAAAAAAATCTCTCCAAAGATCTCACTTGGTTTTACTCTCTCCCTCCCTCTCTGGTTCACTATCCCAGAAAAAGATTATTACGGGTTTTTTTTTTTTTTTTAATTCAGGAAGACTTGCCCAGAAGTAGGTGACTAGTACAAATGCATGTCCGAGACTATATTATTTGGCCGATGTCAATAGTTGTAATTGCTTTTATCATTTCCATTACCTATGGCTAGTCAGATGTTTTATTGTTTTTTGGTTTTTTTTTTTTTTTTACCACAGTCACTTAATAAAATAAAAACCACAATAAAGAAGCGACCAAGGCTCTTTAGCAATGATGACATTCAGAGGAAACTCTTTTTCGCCAATAAAACACAGTCTAAAAACTCATTTTGAGTGAGAAAGCTAGGGAGAAATAGACTGGTACACTGTGCAACATGATTTCAGACCAACTAGATGATTTCAGAACTTAAGAGAACTGTTAGGTTGAACCATATGAATGTGCAAGTATTCGACTCTTTTGACTTACAAAAATGTCAATTTCTAGAGCTTAACCTAATATCATCCACTTCTTACAGAATAAATTTATGAGAAGCAGCACCATATAATACCAAAGGACTTTAGAATGTGATTGCTTAGAGGCAAATCCCACCTCTGTCACTTAAAATATGTGTGATTTTGGGTAAACAGTTGTATCTCTCTGTGCCTTAGCTTTTTTTATCTGCACGATATTGGGTTGTATTACTAAAGGCAGCAATTTAAGTATAGGTTTTACTGTTTATTGTATAATTTTATTTCTCCCAGTTTGGGGTATTTACAAGCAATAATGCTACAAATAATTCTACACATAGACTGGTGCTCAGTTGTAAGCCATTCTCTAGACTGTATACTCATCAATGGAAGTTCTGAATTATAGGGCATACACTTTTTTTAAAGTGTATTTATTTTGAGAGAGAGGAGGGGGAAGGGGCAGAAGGAGAGAGAAAGAATCCCAAGCCGGCTCCACACTATCAGTGCAGAGCCCGATATGGGCCTGGAACTCACAAACTGAGATTATGACCTGAGGGGAAATCGAAGAGTCCAGTGTTTGACTGAGCCACCCAGGCGCCCCCATACACTTTCCTAATATTGCTATTAATGCTCTATTATTTTTCAATATAGTTTTATCAATTTACATACATTCCCAACACAATTGTATGGAATCTATTGTTCCACGTGTTTGCCAACACAAGTATAGTCACAGTTTAAATTTTGCTCATCTAGTGACTATTTACTGGTGCTTAATTGTGGTTTTAATTTCCCTGATTACTAATAAGTTTGAGCAGCACATATGTAAAGGTGCTCAAACTCATTTGGATTTCTTTTGTGAAGTACCTCTTCAACTTGAGCTTTTTATCAATTGCATTCCTTGCTGCTTTTTAATTGATATATGGGGCACTATATTCCAAGACTATGATTCACTCAATGGATAGCTTGAACTTTTTTTTACCCTTGCAAATCGCTGTGTGCTCTGGCTTGTGGTTAAAGTTGATCAAAATCAGGTTCCTTCCACCCTGCCACTCCAAGGCAGTTTTCCTTACAAATGGTACGGGTGAGGGTGTGGTTCATGTTTGGGTCTGGTTTACTCTTCTATCAGGGAATAAATAGTTCTTTAGGGAGCCGACTTAAAATGAAGATGATCTATTTGCGTTCCTGTCTGCATACTTTCAAACTCCCTTGTTTAGCAAATATCTGTAGGGCAAAAAAGGTGCTTCAGTCCTGTATCTGGGTTCTGCCCTCGACTAAAAATTTGCTATCGTAATTCCTTACTATCTTGTCAGTTCTCTGATATGTACACACACACACACACACACACACACACACACATGCACGCACGCACACACGCACATACACACACACATCCATATATCCAATATACTTGTTTGGTGGTGTTCTAAAAAGCCTAGTCTGCCGTAATTCAGAAAACAGAACTCATTGCTGAATAAACCTATAAAATCATGTCCTGTGCCTAATGCCTCCAGTTCTCTTACAAATAAGTTGACATCTAACAAGGGGAAACCAGGCTCAGAACTGGAGAGATTTTCATTAAAGTGTAGAGTTATTTGAAATACTTGCTAGCCTTTGAACAAAACCATTCCCCAGTGGCCTTTCAGAGTAGTGGTAATGTGAGTCTGAACGAGCTCAGGGCCCCACTGTTCACGAGAAGCACTTATCTGCTTAAGTTTAAAGGATTATTACTTGAATAAGAGGCTGTTTTAGGGATTTTTTTTATGTGTAAAAACATTGATACTGTTCACAGATGCTTAACCTTGCTTCCAATCTGCAGGGCATGGAAGAAAACACATTCTGTGGTTCTAATGAGTGTAGGGAAGGGAGGAGAAAGACTTGTTTTAGGGTGCTCTGCCTCACACTATCTGTATGTGTATTTCCACTTTGGGATTCAGTTTCCCTTCCGAAAGCTTGAGACAGTTGCCTATATTATCTGCGTTACAAGGTTCTTCAATGATAAATGTTAAGACTGTGCATGAATGAGTTAAACATTTAGGGTATCAACTACAGTCTCCCACCCAAGGTAACATGCCTCTACAATTTGTGCTTCCACTGTCCTTATTAGTTATCCACTGAGCTGAACCAGATTCAGGTCTAGGCACCCTTTATTACCTTAAAGGCCTGTGGAGACAACTGGAAAATGAAGCTGCAACAAGAGGCAGTTTGATCTTTTGCCAAAAGCCTTCGGAAATGGAGTACTGGGGAGGTGGGTCAGTCCACGATTAAGGACATTAGGATTTATACACAAAACTTCTCATATTCTCTTTCACCATTTGGCCCTATATATTTTTTTATTTTCCATTTCTTTTGTTTATGCAGAGTCCCAAAAGATAGTAAAACAAAGAGAATTAGGATGAGCACTGGAGTATTTAGTCTGGAGCTTAAGGGTTTTTTTTCCCATCTCTGACCTGGGACAGCAAAGATTCCTTACTACACAGCACAACTCCCCATCTAGGTCCCTAGAGGGTCAGTTACTGCCTCTTACATAGGATGCTTCATGTAGGTAGCTCTGTTTTCAAAATGACAGACACACACTTTTTTTAAACATGGAAATGGCAGCAAAAGCATATATGAATGGGAAAATGAAATATGTATCATGATTTCTCTCTACATCTATCTATCTATCTGTCTATCTATCTATCTATATATATATATAGTACACAAAGACGCTAATCAAATACTGTTCGCAAGGCTAGATGGTAATTGCATTTGTAAGCTGGCTTATGAGATAACTGCATTCTTTTTTCTTATTCTGTGATCTCATTTTACTATCCTACTTTCTTGGGGGACAGATTGTCAGAAGTTGGTGGCATATAAAGTTAAACATAATTTTCCTGATCACTTCTATTCAGGCCTTCCGAAATAACATTCTACTGAAATAAATTCTTCAGAGTAATTTCATTAATAATATCATGCACATACTAAATGCCAGATGTTCCATACACATGACTGCAGACCTTCAATGCCATCTGTTAGATATTTATGTTTGTTTTATAGATGAAGAAATTGTGATTTAGAAATAAAAAGTCATTTGTCCCAGGTGAGAAGGTGGTAATATAAGGATTTAAATCCGTGTTCATCTGACACCAAAACCCACTTTCTACAGCACTATGACACCTCGAGAAATACCACTGAGATTTAGTGGTATTTCATGCTTATTGACATCTGCATTGACAGATGGACTGACGCGGTGCCTCCAATACATTTCACTTACATTATTAAAAAGCCACTTTGAAAAAGGAATGTGACTAATCCTTACATTAACAGTACCACCCACAAATGGCGCAGGACTTTATTTGCTGCCAAAGATTTGTTGTCATGTAGACATAGGCATTATCCATTTCTGCATTTCATCTTATTTCCTAAAGGATGTTACAAAACCACTATGTGCCTCAAGGATTTTAATTAGAAATGGGTATCTCAGGGTTGCCTGCGTGGCTCAGTCAATTAAGTGTCTGACTCTTGATTTCGGCTCTGGTCCTGATCCCAGGGTCATGGGATTGAGCCCCTCATCGGGCTCCACTCTGAGCGTGGAGCCTGCTTAAGATTTTCTCTCTCTCTCTCTCTCTCTCTCTCTCCCCGCGCCCCCCCCCCCCCGCTCCTCTCCCTGGCCTGCAAGCTCTCTCTCTAAAATAAAATAAAAAGGAAAGAATAAAGAAATGGCTATCTCAGCCTTCCATGAGTTACCCTTAGTCAGAGTCACTGAATTTAGCCACTGCTGATTTTGAAATTTCTCTAGGAACTGGGCAATAAATTTAAAAAAAAAAACAAAAATGAAAAAAGCAAAAAGTCAGTAGCTTCAAATTCTGACTCTGAAACTTTTGGTATGATGTTGAATAATTATACTCCAAAACCATTGCTTCCTTATCTGTAAAACAGGATAAAAATATACACCCTGTAATGTTAATGTTATTGTGAGGCTTAGATGGAGTAATGTGTAAAGTGATCAGCAGAATTCCTGGTACTATAGTAACAGTAAATAAACCTGAAGCTACTATTTAAAAAGAACAATTTCTCTAGGGATTATTCAAGGCTGATGCTGAAAATTAGAAATTTTACCTATTGACACGAAAATAGAAAATGCTAGCCTATGTGCCATTTAAATTATTTGAGTATTTTTTAAAAAGTGAGTAAGTTCCATGGGGCGTCTGGGTGGCTCAGTTGGGTGAGCGTCCGACTTCAGCTCAGGTCATGATCTCGCAGTATGTGAGTTCGAGCCCCGCCTTGGGCTCTGTGCTGACAGCTCAGAGCCTGGAGCCTGCTTTGGAGTCTGTGTCTCCTCCTCTCTCTGCCCCTCCCATGCTCATGCCGTGTCTCTCTCTGTCCCTCAATAATAAATAAAAAAAATGTTAAAAAAAAAAAACAAGTAAGTTCCATAAGAGACTCTTAAATATGGAGAACAAACAGAGGGTTACTGGAAGGGTTGTGGAAGGGGGGATGGGCTGTATTCCTAACTCCAAGCACAAAGCCTAATACATGGTGAACTTTTTCTTTTTTACTTGTTTCTTAGAAGTTTATTTATTTATTTTGAAAGAGAGAGAGAGAGAGAGAGAGAGAGAGAGAGAGAGAGAGAGAGAGAGAGCACAAGCGGGGGAGGGGCCGAGAAAGAATCACAAGCAGGCCCTGCACTAACGGGGTTCAGACTCACAAACTGTGAGATCCTGACCTGAGCCAAAATCAAGAGTGGGACTCTTAACTGAATGAGCTGCCCAGGCGCCCTCAGAGTGAACTTTCAATAACTGTTTGGTGACCTGAAATATTGGCACATGATCCCAGAAGGTGTCTTCCAAGGCCATTTCCCCTCAGCCTTTATGAACTATGCAGAATGAGGCAGGTTTTAAAACATGAACATAAAGCTAATTGCACTAGAAGTAGATGAAGTATGAATGCAGAGAAAGGAAATCAGGAAAATTTTCAAAAAAAAGCGTGGCAGTAATTTCACTGTATAGTATCTAATCTAAACAGTTTTTCATTATAATTAATAAGGACCACAGAAGTCCTTATAAGGGCAGTTATGCATTTATTGCTCATTTTATTAATGGTCATTTTATTTATGTTTTAGTGCCGTTTATTAACACAGCAGATAGTAATTGAGGAAAAATTTTTGTCAATATGTTAGTTTTATCATAATGCTTTGTCATCATGTTTCTGTTTCATAGTATTTGTCATGACATCTTAAGCTATATCTATTTTTCTTGCACAAGAACTAGTAAGAATTTAGATATCTCTGAAAGTTCAAAGATATAAGCAGTTGTATTTGTAATGAACTATTAGTGAAAAGATGCAGTCCTGAATGTATATGTATCATGAAATTGCATTTCTCTAGTTTTCCTCAATGTTGACTTGGCTTTGAGTATATTTAGGTAGTATGAAGAGGACCATTTATGAAGCAATTTGGTAGCTGGGAAAATGTCATATACTTTATCATAGTCATTTAAATACTGCCACTGTGAGCCCTTTATTCACTGGTTGATCATGGAGTCATGTCCCTTGACTGTACTTCTGAACTACGTATTATGTGTTCAGTACATTGCGTCATTAGCATGTAACCCCACATTGTTCATTATCTCTCCTATTTATTTAAAATTTTATTTTATTTATTTATTTATTTATTTATTTATTTATTTATTTATTCAGAGAGGGAGAGAGGGAGAATCCCAAGCAGGCTCTGAGCTCTCAGCTCAGAGCCCGATGCAGGGCTCGAACTCACAAACCGTGAGATCATGACCTGAGCCAAAATCAAGAATCAGATGCTCAACGGATTGAGACACCCAGGTGCCCCTGTTCGTTATCTCTTTTTCCAAATTGTGCTCCCACCAACACATACAAACACGCATGTGCATCAATATATTATAACACTGTCTTGTAGGCAGGGATTAGGATGAACGCATTTGTATATCCCACTGTGTTTTGTTTGTTCAGTGCTAAAAAAAAAAAGGGCAGATATTCAGTGTGTTTTATATTCACTGTGATTTAGTACTTGAGTTAATATCGTTTAATTATGATCTTTATTTTCTTTGATCATTGTTAGAACATCTCCATCTTGGTGGCTAACTGGTTGTTTCTGGGCCCATAAGAGTTTCTTAAAGTGTTACAGAGGGTAGAGTTTGGACACAGGGATGAGCGTGGCTTCTGGGTAAAATAAAGCTTTTAGTTTCATTTAGATAGATATTTTAGAAAGGATGATAAAACCAAATATGATAGCTCTGAAATTAAATGTACAAAGTGAAAGACATTTTGAGAACTATTTGATTTATTTAGTTAGTTAATAAAGGACGATGTTTAATTTCAGTCCTTGGATGAATTCTGTCATTTCGGTGATCTGATTCGGCTGACTAAAAAATGTACGTGAATATGTAATTGCCATTTTTGGAATGCACCTGTTGTTCAGCAGAAGCGACCTCTGACAGATCAGATCAATATCCCAAGATAGCATTGACAAATATAACCTTTATTGTTGAAAAAGAACAATTGTTCTGTGACATGATTCTGTGATAGCTACAGCATTATTTCCATTTTGAGATGACTTAAGAGCCTGTGCTCCAAGTTGACAAAGATTACTCCAGGACTTAACCTTTAGAAATTATATATGGCTATTTCAAAAAAGGAAATAAATAGCCTTTTTAAAACTTATTTTGAGAGAGAGTGAGCATGAGAAAGGGAGGGGCAGAGAGAGAGAGAGAGAGAGAGAGAGAGAGAGAGAATCCCAAGCAGGCTCCACACTGCCAGCACAGAGCTGGATGCGGGGCTTGAACTCACAAACCGTGAGATCATGACCTGAGCCAAAGTCAGATGCTTAACTGACTGAGCCACTCAGGCGCCTGAGCATAGTGTTTTCAAGTCAATACATATGCATTGTTTTTTTCCTGCCAGATTGGTTAGGTATGGATAATAATACTTATAATGGAGGACTGCTCTGAGGTTTTGATGAACAGTATAAGTAAAAATATTAAATTGGAGGAACTGCTATTATTTGTGTGACACAGCAAAGCAAACTGGAAAGCATATAGACTTTGAGGTTAGATCCATACTTCCCCGATCGTACAACCTGGACTGAGATTTCCTTATTTATAAAAGATGAATAGTAGCACCTACCTTATGTAGTTGTATTACGTTAAGTCCTAAGTTTTGAGTAAAGTGTTTGGCATATAGCTGGGCCCCAATGTATATCATAGCTGTCATTATTATTAGTCTTATTTTTGTTATTGTTATTGTTTTATAGCATATAGGCATATAGTAATTTCCTTAAGGCCATAAGTGAGGTAAGTTGAGGTTAACCTTTGTTGTCCTACTCTTTTTCCTTTCTGTACTTTTATTTTTATTTCTTATTTTTTCTTAATTATTTTTAATGTTTACTTTTGAGCAAGAGGGAGAGAGAAAGAGAGAGACAGAGTGCGAGCGGGGGAGGGGCAGAGAGAGAGGGGGACACAGAAGCCGAAGCAGGCTCCAGGCTCTGAGCTGTCAGCACAGAGCCCGCCACGGGGCTCGAACCCACGAACCGTGAGATCATGACCTGAGCCGAAGTCGGATGCTTAACCGACTGAGCCACCCAGGCGCCCCCCTTTCTGTACTTTTATTTTTCCTATTAACTATCACCTGTGTGCACTGTTAAATTGCCTCTTTTTTCCCATGTAATCCTAACACATGTCTGAAAAAAACACAAGAGAACATGAGAGCGAGCTACAAGTGTCACATAATGGCATGAGCAGTATCTTAAGAGATTCTTTGTTTATTTCACAGTAAAAACTAGACAGCTCTTAATCACATTGGCACAATATTTTACATCAGAATTAAATACAGTCTTAGGTTTCCTTACTGCCTCTTCCCTCTTTTATGTGGTTATTTACATAACTAGTTAGAATGAAACTTTTAGGTGAGAAAGCCACGGTAAACATTAATTCAGTAATTTGTAATTATTTATGAAATGGTGGTCTTCAACAATTGCCTTTATACTTTTAAATAAAATAACTTTTGGGGAAGTAGTCATTTACCTTTCCTACTCTACTTAAACTATAAGACATTTACCTTACTTCATTATAATTAAAAGGAGCAAAATATATATAAAATATAAAATATTAATATATATAATATTAAAACCAAGAAAATACCTCCAGAATATTTGCTTTAGTAGAGGTGGAAGTACACAGTTTATATTTTCATATGCATATCTTTTTCTAAATGTTTACATATTTATTTTTTTGAAAGAGAGTGCAAGCGGGGGAGGGGCAGAGAGACAGAAAGAAAGAGGGGGAGAGAGAGAGAGACAGAGACAGAGAGGAAGACATAAAATTTGAAGCAGGCTCCAGGCTCCAAGCTGTCAGCACAGACCCCGATGTGGGGCTCGAACTCACGAACTGTGAGATCATGACCTGAGCCGAAGTAGGACGCTTAACTGCCTGAGCACCCAGGCGCCCCTTTATGCATATTTTTTAATTGTGGCCAGAGACTTGGTTCAATGCAATATTAAAAACAGAATCTTAAAATTGTGTCAAGATTTACAGCTTACTAAATTTTTTTCAATTTCAGTCTTTAATCTTTACGAATACCTGTAAAGTAGATGCTAGGTGAGATAATGTAGATTAAAATAGTTACCATGATAAGTACAGTTAGAGCTTTTCATTCATAAAGGAGAATCTAATTCTTAGAGATATCCATTAATTTGCCCAAAGTCACAAAATTAATATGGTATTATTTAAGGGTCATTTGATCAAAAACATCTAGTTAAAACACAGTATTTTTAAGTCAGAATTGGAGCAAAGAACAGGAAACTACAAAATTCAAACATGTATGTGATTAACATTAATATTTAGCTTTACTATATTTTTTCTATTCAACAATTTTCTTTTTATTGGTAATTAAGCAAAATGTATTATAATGTTTAGTAGAAATAGTTTGCTATCTTTATTTTTTCCTCCAATTGCCCTTTTAGAGAGTACAAGGTTGCTTACAATGTTTTTTGTGTCCCACCCATGGGTGACATTCATGTATATACAGAGATCGTAATCAAGTTTTTGAGGAATTGAAAATTAGACTTCAGTGTCTCCCATCACAAGAAAGACTTCAAAGAACATAAGGAATTGGGGCGCCGGGATGGCTCAGTCTGTTAAGCCTCCAACTCTTGGTTTCGGCTAACAGTTTGTGAGTTTGTGATCTCACAGTTTGTGAGTTTGAGCCCCCAGTCAGGCTCTGTGCTAACAGCACAAAACCTGCTTGGGATTTCTCTCTCCCTCTCTTTCTGACCCTCCCCGGCTTGCTTTCTCTCTCAAAAAATAAATAATTAAAAATTTAAAAAAAGAACCTAAGGAATTTACTTTTCATTATTTATCTCCACTCTATTTTGAATATGTTTTCCATTTCAAATTAAATATGTGAAAGTTAGCTTGAGTTATTAGTTCAATGGAACATATTTATTTAGCTTCCTCCTCTGTACTTGTTACTAAACTAGGAAACCCAGAAAAGTTCTTTCTCCCTATAAATATAAATATGAAGAAGACATTGAACTGAGAATATATGAGATGGAGGTAAAATAAAATAGAAAAATAAATAAGTGCTTGGTAAATATTAAATGTCTTTCTTTTCGTTCTCCTTCAAGGTTTTTTTCTACATAATTTTGAGGTTAAAATACTGTGTGTTTTTCATTACCTAGTGTAATACTTTGGGGTTCTAAAAACTGAACTTGATCTAGATAGAATAAGGAAAGCTTTTGCTCTGAAGAAGGTGGTCTGGCCTAGTTATCCTATGTGTGCTCTAAGTACTGATTCAGACTACTTTCTTTCCTGCTGCTTTCTGAATAGGGTTAAAATCCACAGATGCTGTGATCCTGCAATTACATAGAAATAGAAATAAGGATCTGCCATGGCTTGGGAAACTTTGTAATTGTATACACTTCCATAAAGACCCTCAAATATCTCGTAACATGTAATTAAATAATGATAATAGAGATCAATTGGGGCATCTGGGTGGCTCAGTTGGTTAAGCGTCTAACTCTTGATTTTGGCTCAGGTCATGATCTCACTCACAGTTTGTGAGTTTGAGGCCCACTTTCGGCTCTGTGCTGACAGCTTGGAGCCTACTTGGGATTCTTTCTTTCCTTCTCTCTCTGCTCTTCCCCCACGTGTGTGCGCTCACTCGCTCTCTCTCAGAATAAATGAATAAGCATTTTTTAAAAAAAGAAAAGAAAATAGAGATAAATAAACAGGTAATTCAAATTCTATCTCTACTACCTATTTTATTAACCATTTCTCAGTGAGAAATCCACAGTGTAAGAAAAAAAACCTCACTCAACCTGTTTGTCATATTGATATTCTTATTTAAAAAAGAAACACTGTCCTGTCATTAAGTCATGGAAAAAACTCACAAAGCTTATTTTTGAGACTTAGTGTTTTGTGACCAATGTGCAGAGCACCTTGTCTTTGCTATATTTTGAATGCAAAGCAATTAGAGTGTGAGATTTTAGATTTCTGATCCTTTATTTAACACAAAACAAATTTCAGCACTCACAGAATATAGAAATTTGACTAAGGTGGACAAGGAAGAAATCAACTTTTAGCAGTTATTCCCAAAGCCCAGATACTACACAGTCAAAGCATTGTGCTGGAAGTATACAGAGATAAACGAGAACAATTAAGATTCATAATTCGTAATTCATAATTGTAAGAGATTCTATTTAGCACGTGAAAGGCAGCTTTCAAGATTGAATGACTAGGTAGGCCATCCTTAATCATCTCATGATGTTTAAGAGTGAGAGTTATGGATACACAGTCCATTCATTTCTAAGCAGATTTTCTTGTATGTTCACTTCAACTGAAAAAAGAGATAAAATGTCTTTTGAGTTATTAAAATAATATGTAATTAATGAGTAGTTTTTTCATCTAGGAACATTAGGAATTTACCTTTTTATTTTATTTTATTTTTTATTTTATTTTACTTTTTTGCTTGGACTAATTACTGATTCGTCCCATCAAACTGATTATCACAATCATAGGCACATAAAAGCATATGAGAGATGTAACCCTGTTGAATGAAATAGTAATTCTTTTCATCTCCCTATCATTAACAAAAGTTCTATACTTCTACCTCCATAAAGATAATTTCAGACTCCAAGTAAGTAACTTGTTCAAAGTGACATCAGTAGGAAGCTTAATTATAGAATCTCAAAACATAGAAAAAAACCTAGAAAATATCTAGTTCAAATGCCTACTCAGAGCAGAAATTCCTTGTCCAAACTCCAGTAATGGAGTTTCCTTGAAAGGTAGAGCTTTTCATCAGTAAAGACCCATTTAATTGACCCCTAATCTGCTTCTTTCTTTTTCTTTTACAATTTTTATCTGACTCGCACCTTTTGGAGGCAGAGGAGCACGAAAATCCTTCAACTAATTGAAGATATATTATGACTCTTCCCCACTTGTCCTTAATTCTATTTTCTAATCACATGGTAACAAAGGCATTGAAACCTGGGCTTTCAAACTTTGCATCTAAGAGGGTGTTAAGAGTCTAAAAGGCACTGAAACGCATTATATATGCATTATACATGCAAAATAATGAAAGTATTTTGAGGAAAGCTATGGTTCTAAAAGAGTGTCTCTCAGCTTGGACCATGCATAGCCCAGTGAAGGTACAATAACTGTTAACTATTATTAGCACTGTAGGTTCTGGATAAATTACTCCTGGATTTACAGGAGATTATTTTTTTAGTTATGCTACTCTGTGTCTTTAGAGCCATCTCAAGTTAGGAGGCAAGCCTCAGCATCGGTTTAAGTCTTCAGGATCATGGAATGTTCCACATTTCCAGGGCTCAGTGGCAGAAACACAAGTCTCAACAGCTGGGGAAGTAGGGCCCTTAATATCCACGATAGAAAGGAAAATGGGTGGCAGCCTTTTATGGCCCTAAAATGAGGTAAAATTGTATGCTTCAGTTTTCCTAATCTTTGTTGACTATGAGCAGTCAGTGAGGTAACGGACACAGGGTAAGTGCTGAAGGATCAGAGTATGTCATCTCAAAACCGGCCACTTTGGCATAAGAATTATTTTGAGCTGAAAGCAACTGAGAGATAATAGATGCAGAAAAAGCTCTCTACCCTGCCCCTTTCTGTCTAAAGGTAGAGTATAAATTTCCTTTTTTTAAAGTTTCTCTCTCCCATGCCAAGAAGAGAATTACTCTCTCTCTCTCTATGTGTATATATATATGTGTGTGTGTGTGTGTGTGTGTGTGTGTGTGTGTGTGTATAGTTTATATATGGTTTATATATATAGATTATATATAAAGGTTTATTTTATTCATTTCTTTTTTTATATCTAATGATATTTATTTATTTATTTTTATATGTGATTTATTGTCAAGTTAACTAACATACAGTGTACACAGTGTGCTCTTGGTTTTGGGGGTACATTCCTGTGATTCGTCGCTTACAGATAATCCCCAGTGCTCATCCCAAGAAGTGCCCTCCTCAATGCCCATCACCCATTTTCTCTCTCCCCCACCCCCCATCAGCCCTCAGTTTGTTCTCTGTATTTAAGAGTCTCTTATGGTTTGCCTCCCTCTTTGTTTGAAACTATTTTTCATTTTAGTCATTTATTCATTTTATTCATTATTTATTTATGTATGTATTTAATTCATTTCTGAAGGAGAGAGAGAGAGAGAAAGAAAGAGAGTGGAGGAGAGACCAAGAAAAAGAAGGAAGAGAATCCTAAGCCGACTCTGTACTGTTAGCACGGAGCCTGCCTGACACGGGGCTCAAACCCCCGAAACCACGAGATCATGACCTGAGCCGAAGCCAGCCAAGCACCCTGAAGAGAATTATTCTTAATCACTGGAAACACACTTATCCTCCCCAGGATTTCACAACATTGAATCTGTATAGCAAACCTTATGAAAATAACATTGATCTTCCATTAGTTTTCGCCATATATTTACCTTCCACAGTATACCACCCCAGAAGCTCAAAGCCCTTTTCTTTTGTCTTGTCACTTCTCCCAATATATTGCTCTTTGTTAGGATGGTACATAAGCCCCACATCCCACTGCTTCTTTGTGTCTTCTTTTCTATGAAGGCCTTCATATGTATCGTAATAAACTCTCTTGTTAATCTGCCTTTTGCCAATTTAATTGGCGGGCTCCCAGGAAAGTTTTTCATCCCATAGAGTGCTCAATTAAAGCTAGCTATTATAATTAGTATTATCTTCCTTACCATTAGGGCATGACACCAAGCAAGCATTCAGTTAGGTGTTGGTTGCTATCATTTAGCTTAGACATTGCTGCCTATATGCCTGTAGTGATACAACCCTTACAAGTAGCATTGAAATGGTGATTAAAATTGCCTTTTGAATGTATTTTGTGAATTTATTAGAGAATGAAAGCAGTAATTAATCTGCCAGAGCTGCGTACCTCTAAGGCAAAAAGAAGAGAAATAAAGTGCAAAGAGTAACTAGAGAGAGCAGACGCTAGAGATTCAAACAAAACCAGAACTTCTGGATTGTATTCTTTAATATAGGTCACCGTAATTTTCCGTAAAAATACTGAGTGCCATTGTTCCTTTTTACACTTAAAATTGAAACTTACCTGGTAAAGAATTTTTTTTTACCATAGGATAAAGAGTCTGCAGTAAAATGATTATGTGTATTTGAAGAGGGAAAGGAGATATTAGAAGACATTTGAACCAACATGTTTGGTTGACCTGTGAAAGACTCATAGGTCTAGATGTGTGGGGGCAGGAAATTCCCAGTATCTCACATCATGAGTTATTCATTTATTAATTTAAAAAATGCCAGATACAGGGATAAAGTCTAAGTATGTACAAGTACACAAGACTGGCATGGTCACTGCTTAGCCTTTCAGAGGGCTGAAGACAGGATTTAAGGCATCTGCAAATTAACTCTAAATGAGCCCTACAGAGTGTGTAAACCCTGGGGAGACAACAATAAGGAAAACAAGGAAAAGAAAACAAAAAGCTGTTTTACACAGAGCTTTTGTGAAGGAGGCAGGGACAAGTGTGGCTCTTTCGATGTTTGCATAACAGAACATCCCACGAATTATGGAGGGACGTAGTCCTATGTTTTGCAAGGAACACTAAGTACGGTAAAGACTGAAACAAATGCAGTACCGTGTGTTATCTCGAGAGCAGCATCAGGTAACAGCACCCAAGCCAGGTAAGCAGCAGTCTCATGGAAGGCACTGGTGGTGAAATGGCAGAACATCAGAAGAGACCACAATGCCTGGTGAGAGATTGTGGATGCCCAACAGACATGGCGGTACTCAGCAGACGCCCAGCAAATGATGATGGATGCCAGTGGGAGATGATGAATGACCAGCGGATACAGTAAATGGTGGCAGGTTATGGTGGATACATACGTGCTTGATGAAAGCCCAGAACAGCTGCAGCGGTGCATGACACAGATTGATGTATTCATGATTACATGGGAGACAATTTGTAGGGACTTGTAGAAATACTTGGACAGAAGCTGTGTATTTTTTAGGGGACTGGAGTAACTTGTTAAGCTAATGGGGATTAACAAGCCAGTGACTTTAGGGTATTGACATCAAGATTGTCCCTCTTGTGCTCACAAACTGTGAGGCCTGTCTCCCAACTTCAGTGCTTTTAGGGACAAGGTAGGCAGTAGGAGTAAGACCGCTAGGTGTAAGAAAATGGGGACTAATAGAAAACACGCCAAAGATGAATTTACACATTATTGAAAGGTACTCAGTTCACAAAGTTTTAAAATCATTGGCTAGGCCCTAACAAAACTCACCTGCAGGCAGAAGTCAGATAAAGGGCTTGCCAGTTCATGACCTCTGGTTTAGGTGAACACTGAGTATCAGTGTCATAGAACTTAATATATCATTTATCTAGGAATGTATATCACCTTTACATAAATAAGAAAATGAACTCTGGGTATACAAATTTTGGAGCTATTTTATATACGTGAGAAGACTGTCTTATTATTTGTTAACCAATTCAAAGAAATCGGAGAGATTCTGTTTATCATGTGTTTATTTGTACAGAATATAGCTTTTCCGAAATATTTAGGACAACTTGGACTCCAATGAAAGAGTTTTGATGAAATCCCTGGAAACCCTTGGGATGAGGGTGGAAAACAAGAGGGTGGATCTATAATTCCTAGATATATTCCCAACTCTCTTTTCCAAATGTATTTCTGGAGTCTGAGTTGGACAATATCTATCCTTTACTAAAAGGTATAAATGTCTAGAAAAAGGGAGTTAGAATTTTAAGGACTTCTTTAGAAGAAATGAAGAAAAAATTCTAAAATGGAGCAAGACTTAGTTTATAAGCATACGTCCCATTTAATGGAATAAATCCCAAAGAACATTTACCATCTTTATATATATATTATATATAATATATATAATATATATATAAATACACACACATATATATAAATACATATACATATTGTATTTATGTACATACATGTAGTAAATTGGTAGGAAAGTAGCTAAATATCAGTTTGGTTAAGCATTAGTTTCTTCATGTTTAACCCATGAAAAAAACAAATCATGGTTATTCTTTTGTGAGGATTAAATGAGCTGATACATGCAAAATTTTTTGTAGAATGCCTAGGAAATAATATGTTCTCAATGACATTTATTATAAAATGTGAAGATGAAATGTCATTGTAGTCTTGTGCTTTATGGAGTTACTGGTCAACAATTTAAAAAATTTTTTTAATGTTTATTTATTTTTGAGAGAGAGAGAGAGACAGAGACAGAGAATGAACAGGGGAGGGGAAGAGAGAGGGAGACACATAATACAAAACAGGCTCCAGGCTCTAAGCTGTCAGCAGAGAGCCTGACACGGGGCTCGAAATCATGAACCATGAGATTATGACCTGAGTTGAAGTCGGACACTTAACTGACTGAGCCACCCAGGCGCCCCACTAGTCAACAATTCTTGTTCTCTCTTTTTCTAGTCTTCAAATCCTTTCAAATTCCCGTTAACATAAACAGTTTATTAATTTTCTTTGTATACAGACAATCCTATGTATTATATTATATATTATATATATTATATATGTATATTTTGATAACAACTAACCCTTTTAGAACTGACACAGGAATTTTAGTTCCTAGACTTATTTCTGATCAACAGTTTTCTTGACTCAAGTGAAGAGAGGACCAAACCCAATACACTTAACCTTCTCAGTGGATACAAATAGAGAATTTAGGTAATTCTTACAACTAGCCCTATCTTTAGAAAGATAGTATAAAGAATTTTTTAAATCTTTAAAAAAATAGAGAGATGGTTACTTGCTTTAGTCCTTTACAATGATTGTGTATATATTGTACTGTTCCCAGTTTCTAAAAGTATTTTCTCTAAAAAAAAGAAAAGCTACTAAAATAGATCATGCGTTTCCTTAACAAATGGCCTAGAAGCTACTTTTGCACACAAGAGATGTTTGACGGAATGAATTGCATTGCCAGTGGTGAAGTGGGGAACCTCTGTCCCCCAAATCCTCTGGGTGACTAGTTTGGTTGAGGACTTGCAGATGAATGATAAACATGTTGTCTGAAAAGAAACCATGGCTCTCAGAAAGAGGCCTTGGGTTAGTATCGTTCCACTGTGGTAAATTAAATCATGGATGTGAAAGCATCATGAGCGCTCAGTGGTAGCTATTATGTGATAATGTCTGGATAGAGAATCAGAAATTCAAGAACGGAATGCCCGTACTTGCATAAATTAACCCAATGGCTTTGCAAGAGAAATCGCTCTCATCTGGCACCCCCAAACATTGGTAGGAGAAAATTATCTGAGAGAAATGCTATAAAAACTCGGCAGGAAGACTCTTTGTTTGGAAGACACCCATTACAAAACAATGTAGACTTTTGTCCTAATTAATAATAATGATAATAAATTAAAGTTTAATCCTGCAACGTTAAGCAGATTGGCAAGTGCGCAATTTAAATAGTTCAAGTTTCTTTTTTGCCTATTTCTTTCCCTTGTTACTGGGAAAGGTATTTTTCCCAGTCATTGCCCTCTGCTTCCTCCACAAGTATCTGTGCTTTATAAATGACCGTCAGTTTCTGTAATGAAGATGCTCTCTCTCGGCTACTCTTCTGCTTCTACCTCATCAACTAGGTTGAATTGATTCCCACTGAATCTGAGTAAATGGTAATGGGGTGGGAGAACCCCACCAAGGAGAACCATGGGCGGGGAATAAGATGGCAGTTTCCAAGGTGCAGTAATGTGTGCTGAGAAGTCATGACTCCATGAGGTGTGAGAAAGATAGATCAGACCCTAAAGCAGGCAAGGTGTCAGAGGGCATGGCTTTGTTTCACTTAGCAGTGAGCTTGTACAAAGCACCCAAAGTCCAGAAACAATCCAAGGAGTCGAGATTGATAAGTAGGAGACCATTTGTCTGAAGGGGCCCTGTGTAAACTTAAATATGCCTTAGATATTTGGTAAAGAAAACCAAAAAAGAAAATTTGATGAAGGAAACCAAGGGAAAGCATCAGGTCCGACTTGTACGATCTATATTTTAGATTTGAGTTTTGAAATCAGATTTATTCATTTAATATTTTAAAGGATGCACTTTACCTGCCGAAGCAGTTAAATTTTGAACATATAATATTAATATGTATGTGTACATATGTTCATTTTAAATAGACACGGAGTATATTGAGTCTAACCATTAAAATGTACTGCTGGAAGGGGAAACGCCAAATTAGAAGGACTAAATGAAGACCTAGCAAAACAGGCAGTGTGACTTCTAAACATAGCACACCGATATGCAAATATACTCAGAACAGTAGCATATCAGACCTATCAAATGGAAGTTGCTGAAAAGAGTGATGGTTGAAATAAAATATATATATATTTTTTTTCCAGGGGAGAAAAGGTTAAAAATCAAGGCAGTTCATTGGAAAGGCTTGTTACACAACCAGTTAAGCCCTAGAAATATAGAACAAGGGATTTAACTTGAACTGTAGTCATTAGGATGTTGGGAACTGATTTCTTCAAATTTGGAAATGGTAAGTATCTGTAAGCCTGATCAGTATTTTTAATTCTTATAAAACTGGAGACTAAAACTTTGAGAAAAGACATTTTTAAAATTTTTTAATTTTTTTTAAATTTATTTTTGAGAGAGACAGAGAGACAGAGAACGTGTGAGCAGGGGAGGGGCAGAGAGAGAGGGAGACACAGAATCCAAAGCAGTCTCCAGGCTCTGAGCTGTCAGCACAGAGCCCGACGCAAGGCTCGAACTCACGAACTGGAACTGCGAGATCATGAACTGAGGTGAAATCGGACACTTAACCTACCGAGGCACCCAGGGGCCCCGAGAAAAGAAATTCCTTTTGTTTGTGCCAAGAACATGGGAAGAAATTGTCACTATTATGTGGGTGTTAAAATTTATTCATCTTTGTTCTTTATTGTAGTATATACATCTAAGGTCAAAGTGTCCTTGTCAGAAAAAAGAGAAGAAGGGAGATAGTTCAAATAGAATATTCAATAAATATTTTGTGCCCTGTTGTGGGATTTTTAATATGGGTGAATCAGTTCATGCATTTGTGTCTAAATGCACTATTTACCTTTGTATCGGTATTGATTTTGATTGAATGTGCTCTTTATTCTCCACTGTTAATTTACTTGTTATCTGAACATTAATCTGTTCTGGTAATAATCCAGTGTTTCCTCTGTTTGTTTGAGGATGGCCGTATATGATGGAGAAAGCTTCATGTACTTAAAAATCTCAGAAAAAGCATCTGCTTTTGAAAGATCTAATAGGGACTTCAAGGCAATTTGATAACGAAACACCCTTAGGTTGCACATTGATTATCATTGTTAGCTTTTATTTTCTTCTGGGGTTATTGAATACTGATTTTTAATAACTGAAATAAACTAGGATATCATAACATCTTGAACAAAATAAATGTGATAATATTCACTTTTAATTATCAATTTGAATAAATTGTTATAATTTATATAAATAAACAATAAATGTATATGAATAGATCATCAGTTTTCTTAAAACTGTGTAGTCATAAGAAACCTATTTGCAGGGCTGCCTGGGTGGCTCAGTCAGTTAAGCGTCCGACTCTTGATCTTGGCTCAGATCATGACCTCACAGTTTGTGGGTTTGAGCCCCGCATCGGGCCCTGTGCTGATGACACGGAGCCTGCTTGGGGTTCTGTCTCTCCTCTCCCTGCCCCTTCCCCGCTTGTGCTCCTGCTCTCTCTCTCTCTTTCTCTCTCTTTCTCTCTCAAAATAAATAAATAAATGTACAAAAAAGAAATCTATTTGTAGGAAGAGAGGCATAAGATCACATAATACTTGGCTAGGCAAATGTTTATTATTCGTGTGTGTGTGTGTGTGTGTGTGTGTGTGTGTGTGTATGCATGTTTTCTAAGGTTTTTTTCCTCCTAACTTTGTAATGTTACACCTGCTTATTTGCAGGAATGTTGGAGATCTGGCAAGAAATCGGGAGGACAAGCCAATTGGTTTTCTAATACATGTTAATAGGAATGTTAGGGCTGGACATTGTTTCTGGAGAACTAATAAAATTATGATAGTAAATTGAAATTGTAGAATGTAAGGTAATTCTGGCAGCTAAGTTCTAACTAGGAACATCTCAACTATCTGATACGAATATGTTGGTGATTTTAAACAGGTATGGAAAAAGACATTTCTGCTGGTGAATATGAATACTGAGAGATTTAACCTTTTATTCGGTGGCTTTTTTTGAGTGTCATCACTGGGGAAAGTCAAGTTGAGTTTGTAGGCACACAGTGCCTTATCCACTTGAACAATTTGGACACTTGCACAGCAAAAGGAGAATTTACAAAGTAAAGGTAAAGACTTGACCTTATTCATTTTAGGGTTCTCACCGTTTTTTTGTTTGTTTGGTTTTGTTATATTTTTGAAGATTATGAAACTATGGCTAAAATGGAGGCTAGAAAAAGTTAAAATTGTACTGAAAATACCTGAGATGTGATTGAACTATAGGTTTGGGGTTAATGGTGCTGTAGGATTCTAACAATCTGCAGAATATTATTTAGAGAAAATAGAGTTTTCAGTTTATGATTCAGTTGATACCTGGTTTAATAATCTATAATAGAATGATGCCAAGGACAACTTAGTCCAATTGATTTTTAAAAAAATTTTTATGACGTTGGTGGTAAACGTGGTCTTTAATGAAGTATGTAATTTTTAAAAATTATTTATTTTGGGGGAGAGCACAAGCAGGGGAGGGGCAGAAAAGGAGGGGAAACAGAGGATCCAAAGCGGGCCCTGCGCTGACAGGCTGACAGCAGCAAGCCCAATGTAAGGCTCGAACTCATGACCTGAGCTGAAGTCAGACACTCAACCGACTGAGCCACCCAGGTGTCCCAAGTATGTAATTTCTGAAATAGCAGCAGTTTGGTATACAGATACCCATTTTCCAAAGCCTATATTTAAACTTTATATTGTATTAATTTATACTTTATATTTTAAATATTATGCATATATTAATATATATTTTTATATTTTATATATATTATTTCTCATGAGAGGGATCAGGATCTCCTGAGAGATGGGGAGTTCCAGGTCTTAGTACAGACTGAGTTTAGAATGCTTCAAATCTCACTTATGCCTTTCATATACATTTAAAAAATTTTTTTATGTTTATTTTTTTAATTTTTGAGAGAGGGAGACAGAACGTGAGCAGGGGAGGGGCAGAGAGAGAGAGAGACAGAATTTGAAGCACGTTCCAGGCTATGAGCTGGCAGCACAGAGCCCAACGCATGGCTCAAACTCACGAACTGTGAGATCATGACCTGAGCCGAAGTCCGTTGCTTAACCAATTGAGCCCCCCAGGCGCCTCTCATATACATTTTTAATTAATCTTTTCATTTGAGGATAAGTGTAAATTCACATACAGTTACTTGTAAGAAATAATGCAGCCCAATTGCTAGTTCCCTTTATCCAGTTTCCTCTAATTATAGCATCTTGTAAAACAATAGTAAAATATCACAACCAGGATTATTGACATTGACATAGTTAGGATATGGAGCATTCCATCACTGCATGGGTTCCTCGTTGCCCTTTTATAACCTTTTCCCTCCACCTTCGCCTCCTCTTTCCTCCTTTAAACCCTGGAAACCATTCATCTGTTCTCTCTTTCTAAAATTTTATGTAACGAATGCTATATAAATGGAAGCATACAACATTTGATCTTTTGGGATTGGCATTGATCACTCAGAATAATTCTCTGGAGAATCATCTATGTTGTGGGAATCATTGATCATTCCTTTTTATTGCTGAGTAGTATTTCATGGTAGGAATATACATGGTTTTGTTTAACCATTCACCCATTGAATGTTGTTTCGAGTTTGTGGCTATTATGAATAAAGCTGCTATAAACAGGTGTATAGGGGTTTTTTTTTGTAAACATATGTCTTCATTTCTCTGAGATAAATGTCCAGGAGAGGAACTGCTGGCTAGTATAGATAGGTGCCTGTTGAGGATTTCAAGAAACTGCTACACTAGTTTCCAAAGGGTCTGTACCATTTTGTATTTTCATCCACAACGTATGAGCAATCCAGTTTCTCTGAATCCTTGGTAGCACTTACTTTTGTCATTACTATTTTTTTAAATTTTTTGTCCTTCCGATAAGTGTGCAGCTGTATCTCATTGTGGTTTAATGTGTGTTTCCCTAATGGCTAATAACGTTGACCATCTTCTCATGTGCTTATCTGTTGTCTGTGTAGTCTTCGTGTCTTTTGCCCATTATTTAAATGGGTTGTTATTTTTTTTCTTTCCTGCTGGGATTCGGGAATTCTTGGTACGTTCTAGATACTAGCTGTACTAGATTGAAAATGACCTTCTAAAGATATCCACATCCTAATCCCTGAAACCTGTGAATGGTGTGTCATATGGCAATAAAGAGGAGTCTTTGCAGATGTAATTCAATTGAGGACCTTGAGATGGAGAGATTATTCTGAATTTTCTGGGTGAGCCTTAAACACAATCACATGCATCCTTATAAAAGGGAAGCAGAGAGGGGGCACCTGGATGGCTCGGTTGGTTAAGCATCTGCCATCGGCTCAGGTCATGATCTCAGGGTTTGTGAGTTCCAGCCCCGCATGGGGCTATCTGCTGTCGACACAGAGCCTGCTTTGGATCCTCTGTCCCTCTTTCTCTGCCCCTCCCCTGCTTGCTCTCGAGCGCGTGCGTGCGCGTGCTCTCTCTCTCTCTCTCTCTCTCTTTCAATAAATAAACATTTTTTTAAAAAGGCAAGCAGAGGGAGATTTCATAATGAAGAGAAGAAGGTGATGTGACCAGGGAGTCAGGGATTGGACTGGTGTAGCCTCAAGCCAAGGAATGCCAGCAGCCACCACAGCTAAAAAAGGCAAAGAAGGAATGGATTTTTCCCTATAGCCTTCAGAGGCATCATGACCCTGAAGACACCAAGATTTCAGCTTAGCCATATTGATTTCAGACTTGTGGTCTCCAGAACTGTGAGAATAAATTTCTGTCATTTTAAGTGACCATTTGTGATAATTTCTTAGAGCAGCCATGAGAAATGATTATTTTCTTATCCCTTTATTGTATGGACAGTTTACAAATATTTTTTTTCTTACTCTGTAGTTTGTCTTTTCATTCTCTTAAAAGGGGTGTTTTGCAGAACAGAAGCTTTTACTTCTGAAGTCCAATTTATACATTTTTCTTTTATGGGTCATGCCTTTGCTGTCAAATCTAAGAACTCTGCCGGGGCACCTGGGTGGCTCAGGCAGTTAAGCATTCGACTCTTGATTTCGGCTCAGGTCATGATCTCACAGTTCGTGGGTTCCAGCCCTGCATTGGGCTCTGCGCCGACAGTGCAGAGCCTGCTTGGGATTCTTTCTCTCCCTCTCTTTCTGCCCCTCCCCTACCTGCCTGCACACACACTCTCTCTCTCTCTCTCAAAAATAAATAAACTTATAAAAAGAACTCTGCTTAGCCCTTAGATACAGGAGAATACCTATACTTTTATTTTCTAAAAGTTTTATAGTTTTGCATTTTACACTGAAGTTCGTGATCTATTTTGAGTTACTTTTTTATAAGGTATGAAGTTTAGATCAAGGTTCTTTTTTTTTTTTGGCTTGTGGATGACCAATTTTTGGCACCACTTGTTCCATTGAATTTCTCTTGCACCTTTGTCAAAAATGAATTGGACATATTTATGTGGGTCTGTTTCTGAATTCTCTATTCTATTCTGTAGGTCTGTGTATGTATTCCTCTGGCCCTATACAACATTGTCATGGTTACTGCTGCAATTATTTATTTATTTATTTATTTATTTTCTTTCTTTCTTTCTTTCTGACTTTCTTTCTTTTATTTTTATTTATGTTATTTTAGAGAGAGAGAGTGAGTGGGGGAGAGATGCAGAGGGAGGGACAGAGAGAATCTTAAGCAGGCTTCACGCTCAGTGTGGAGCCTGATGTGGGGCTGGATCACATGACCCTGGGTTCATGACCTGAGCCAAAATCAAGAGTTGGAAACTCAACTGACTGAGCCCCCCAGGCACCCCACTGCTGCTATTTTAGAAAACCTGATACGGAACAGAGTCATTCTGCTGGAAGCCATTTTCTGAACTCACTAAGTTGAAAAAATAAACTCCTTGTGAGGTAAGGCAGGTTTGCAAGGTGGGGGCCTCCTGCTGTCAGATGGCAACTGATGTCTACCCCTACTCAGTTATTTTTGCTTGAGCACCGACCCCCAGGGCGCATTGCCGACTGGCATCGAGAGTGACTTGTCCTCTTATGCTAAAAATATGCTAAATTGTACCTTGTGAAGGAAATTATGGGAATTTCTTCTTTTGTGTTTATGGGAGCAAATATTACATTTCCTGAGAAAACTGTTTTACTTCCTCTCAAGAAAATAGGCTATCGAACCCTGCTCACAAGGAATTAACCTTTGCTTTTGCTCTGCTAAAAACATCGCCTTGTATTTGAATGCTGAGGACACCTTCCTTCCCCATATGATAAGCATCTAAATCACCTACATCAATCACTATGGATAAAGATTATGCATGAGTCTTCTACCAATCTATGTTCTGGGAAATTTTTACATACCAATGAATTTGTCATCAGGAATCATTGTCCAAGGCAATTGCCACTCCTGTTTTGTACCCCATACATTTTTTTAATAAATAGAGCTGACTCTCCGGGTCAGTGCAGAGATGCCTGCCTGAAGAGCAGAGATGCCTGCCTGCTGATCAGAAAGAAGCCGAGGCTCTCTCACTCTCTTTCACCAACACTGTCCATCCTTCAGGGAGCCCTGGATCTGCTGGAGCCGGACTCCAGCATCATTCCTTCCACTTTATCCTTCTTTTTAAAGATAGTTTTGACAATTTTAGGACCTGCTTGTGTATTTTCATATAAATTTTGGAATAAGCTTATCTATGTCTAAAACATCTTGCTGGGATTTTGAGAGGAATTACTTTTAAATCTATAGATCAATAGATCAATTTGAGAAGTTGAATTGTGTCTGCGCAGTTTATATGTTGAAGTCCCCAGTACCTCAGAAGGTGACTATATGTACAGATATGCTCTTTAAAACGATAATTAAGTTAAAATGAGGTCATTAGGTTAGGGTGGACCTTCATCCACACCTGGTGTCCTCAAGAAGAGGAATTTCATGGGATGCCTGGGTGGCTCAATGGGTTGAGCATTCAACTTTGGCTCAGGTCATGATCTCATGATTTGTGAGTTTGTGCCCAGCATCGGACTGTCTGTTGTCAGCGCAGAGTCTACTTTGGATCCTCTGTCCCCCTCTCTCTCTCTCTGCCCCTCCCCTGCTCTCACTCTCTCAAAAATAAAAAAAAACGTTAACAAAAAAGAGGAGTGAGACACAGTGCAAGGAAAGACAAGGTGAGGACACAGCTACAAAGCGGCTGTCTGCTGATACCTTGACCTCTGACCTTTAGCCTCGATAACTATGAGGAAATACATTGCTGTTGTGGTAGCCATCCAGTCTGTGGCGCTTCGTTAGGGTGGTGCTGGTGAACTAATACAGGACTAAGCAGCATCATTACTATGTAGAATCTTCCAGTCTATGAACAAGGTATGTATGGCTCCTGCTTCATTTAGGTCTTTGAGTTCTTTCATCGGCACTTTGTAATGTTAGGTGTACAAATTCAGTACATGTTTCGATTACATTTGAACCTGTGTTTTTGTTGAGCAATTGGACATGATACTGAATTTTTAAAAATTGTATTGAAATCCAAGTGAGTTAACATATAGTGTAATAATGATTTCAGGAGTAGAATTTAGTGATTCATCACTTACATATGACACCCAGTGCTCATCCCAACTGCCCTCCTTAATGCCCATCACCCATCTAGCCCATCCCCCCTTAGCCCCTCTCCAGCAACCCTCAGTTTGTTCTCTGTATTTAAGAGTCTCTTATGGTTTGCCTCCCTCTCTCTTTCTATCTTATTTTTCCTTCCCTTCCCCTATGTTCATCCGTTGTGTTTCTTAAATTCCACATACGAGTGAAATCATATGATCTTTATCTTTCTATGAGTGCTTTATTTTGGGTATTGAATTTTAATTTCAGTTTCCACATGTTTATTGTGTTGTCTAAAAATGTGACTGAATTCGGTGTGTTGATCTTGTATTCTGCAACCTTGCTCAACTCATTGATTTATTAGTTCTAGGAGTTTTATGTGTAGACTCTTGAGAATTTTCTACATCAGACAAGCATGACATCTGCAAAATGGGAACAGTTTTACTGCTTCCTTTCTAATCTAGATGCCTTCCTTTTAAAAAAGTTTTAATGTTTATTTTTGAGAATGAAAGAGAGAGAGAGAGAAAGAAACAGACTGGGGGGGAGGGAGAGGGGCAGAGAGAGAGGGAGACAGAGGATCTGAAGGAGGCTCCAGGTTCTGAGCTGTCAGCACAGTGCCCGACATGGGGCTCAAACCCATGAAACGTGAGATCATGACCTGAGCCGAAGTCGGACACTTAACCGATTGAGCCACCCAGGCACCCCCTTTGTGCTTTTAGAGTCCTTTTATAATTTTACAGTTCTTTACAGGGTATGCAGTTGTATTTAGGGGAGAGTAGCAGGGAAAAGTGAGTCTACTCCATTCGATCCTTGAACCATGTATTTTCAAAATTATTATTTTATGATTAGATATGACATAATAATAGAAGTGGTTTCTTAAGTTTATTTTTTATTTATTTTGAGAGAGAGAGTGAGAGGGAGCAGGGGAGAGGCAGAGCGAGAGAGGAAGAGAGAATGCCAAGCAGGCTCAGCACTGTCAGCTCAGAGCCTGATATGGGGCTTGAACCCACAAACCGTGAGATCATGACCTGAGCCGAGTCAAGAGTGGGATGCTTAAGCAACTGACCCTCCCAGGTGCCCAAGAATGTTTTTTTTTTTAAAGAGGAACGTAGAATATCTTATTGCTATCATGGAGTTTAGAGATGCTTTGCAATGAGTTGACTGTGTACCAAGGCACCTGGAGTTGGAGCCTGTTGAGTGAGGAGCAGGATATGAGTGCTTGTGACTTTAGTGTTATCTATTTAAACACAGCTAATGGCCCTCACGCATTTTGCCAACCTATATGCAGAAACAGTGCCCAACTCATAATAGTCAACTGCTGTGAGTTTATAGTGTTCTTAGGCATATTGCATTAGTCAGTCGCTTCTATATCATGGGCCTTAAAATTCTGCTGCAAGGGACGAGAGGGCATCATTCATTCCTTTGAGAGAATTAAAAGGTACCTAGAGAACCCTGCTAGTTGGCTTGGGAGGGGATCCGGGGGTGGCCTAATAATGGAAAGGTAAAAATAACCATCCTCTAAGTAAAACTATAGTTTATAGCATAAGAGATACTAAGACTTTCACAAATTACGTAATAAACTTTCAAATACATTTGAATAGTTTTCCTCATTTATGCACGATTCTGCTATACTAAAGTCAATAGGTAGTGTGTAAGACACGTAAATCTGGAAAATTCTGCCTTAATTGTTGTATTTCATTCTGAATGATTCCTGGCTTAAATATCTAAAACCTGAAGGGTGCTTGGGTGGCTTAGTCAGTTGAGCGTCCGATTTTGGCTCAGGTTATGATCTCATGATCCAGGAGTTCGAGCCCTGCATCAGGCTCTGTGCCGACAGCTGGGAGCCTGGAGCCTGCTTTGGATTCTGTGTCCCCCTCTCTCTCTGCCCCTCCCCCACTCGCATTTCATCTCTCTCTCTCTCAAAAATAACCAGTAAAAAATTTAAATATCCAAAACCTGAGAGTTTCCATATCATTACATTGAAACATGACTGAACTTTATTTAATCGCGTGTGCTGCCTTGCATTAGAAATTTGCAAATTCTGATACCCGTTCCCAGGTCTCCATTTAACATGTCTTAAGTTTAATGTTCTTAGTCCATTTGCGAGTAGTTCCATTTTTTTTAGTAAAAGTAGAGTTTAAGGGGCTCCTGGATGACTCAGTCAGTTGAGCTTCTGACTCTTGGTTTCGGCTCAGGTCATGATCTCACAGTTCATGGGATGGAGCCCTGCTGCTGGCTCTGCACCGACAGCACAGAGCCTGCTTCAGATTCTTTCTCTCCCTCTCTCTTTGCCCCTGCCTCGCTTGTGTGCATCCACACTCTTTCTTTCTCTCTTTCTCAAAATAAACTTTAAAAAAAAATTTTAAAAGTAGAATTCAAGTGAGAAATGGATGAAAAAAAAGCAGTTGGAAAGAAATGGGAAGTTGGGAACATGGGTGCCTGAACAGACTCTGAGTGTGTCCATGCGTGTTATTCAATTGCAACCTATTAATTGGATATGTTATTTAAATACACCCTATGAATTGGATACATTATTTAATTACACCCTATGAATTACATCTCTTTTTATATCCAGACTAGAAGGACAAAATCCTACCCATTACCATAGTAGACCTTTCCAGAGTTTTAGAGTGAGCAGAAGTTTCAAGAGAGGAAGACATTAATGACAGTCATAATTTTTTTAAAACTGGAGACGTGAGATTATTGTAGAGGTTCACCAATGCAAAAAAAAAAAAAACCTTTGCATATTTATGGGAGCAAGAGTAATCATTTTGAAGCATATTTTGAACTAAATACCTCAGTGACAACCAAAGGCCTTAGACACCAGATGAACATTTGAGGCACTGAACCAATTCACAGAACTACCTTAATTTCTGCTGTACCCGGGTGCACTTTAGAAACCGGCAGGTCAAATGTCTTGACATTCTTGGGAATAACTTGACTTCTGATTTTTCTCTAATGTCACTCCAAACAAAATAAAACTGTCCTGATGTTTTAAAAGTAAATCTGCGAGTCTCAAAATGATAAAATGAAATGTGAAATGGATATTAGATGCTACTAGTCTGTCATATGACCTTGGGGAACTCAAATCCTAAGAGAGGAGTATGTGTGTTTGCATGAGGTGACAATGATTCTTTTCTTGACCAAACATTAGTTAGGCTCCTGAGCTTTCAAGGCAGAACATTTTTGTTACTGTTTTGTGCACCAGCCACAGAACTGAGATGAGTGCTTGGCACATAGTTGCTGTTCAAAAATTGACTGTCAGATGAATGATCTTCCATTTCTGTATCTATAAAATTAGGGTTTCTGAGGCGCCTGGGTGGCTCAGTTGGTTAAGCGTCCGACTTCAGCTCAGGTCATGAGGTTCGTGAGTTTGAGCCCCACATCGGGCTCTGTATTGATGGCTTGGAGCCTGGAGCCTGCTTCGCATTCTGTGTCTCCTTCTCTCTCTGCCTCTCCCCCACTCACACTCTGTCTCTCTCTCAAAAATAAATAAACATAAAATTTAAAAAATTAGAGATTTGTGAGAATTTATTTTAAAAATTTTAATGTTTATTATTTTTGTTTTATTTTATTATTTATTATTTTATTATTTATTTTTAATGTTTATTTATTTTTGAGAGAGACAGAGACAGCGCATGAGCAGGGGAAGAGCAGAGAGAGGGAGAAACAGAGAGAGGCAGAAAACTCAAAGCAGGCTCCATTTATTTGGCTTTTTAATTTATTTCACCAGCATTTTGAAGTTTTCGGTGTATAATAATTGTACTCTCGCACATAATTTGTTAGATTTATGCCTAGGATTTTTTATGTTTTTTGATGCTGTTATACATGGTACTGTTTTTAATTTTGACTTCCAATTTCTATTGCTAGCATATATAATTACAGTTTATTTGCGTCTAAGAACCTTGCCTTGTAAGAGCTTGCTAAACGCACTTACTGGTTGTCTTAGTTATTTGTTGATGCATAATTACCCCCCAAATTGGTGGCTTAATAGAACAATCATTACCTCACAGTTTCTATGGATTGGGAATCTGCTCATATCACACCCTCTCCTTCAGCTTGTCTCACAGGCTGTAATTAAGGTGTCAGCCAGGCTGCAGTCACCCAAGGTTCCAGTGGGGAAAGATACACTCCTGTGCTCACATGACTGATACAATTTGTGGCCTATGGACTGAAGGTTTCAGTTCCTCATTGGGTGTTGGCTGGAGGCTTGTCAGTTCCTAACCATGCAGGCCTCTCTATAAGACAGACTTCCAACATGGCAGCTTGCTTCATGACGGGAAGTAAGTAAATAGGCAAGGGAAAATGCCAGCCAGAGGGGGAATGCAATCAAGATGGAAATCGCCATCTTTTATAATATAATCTCAGAACTGGTGTCTAATCACTTCTGATACAGTTGTTTTCTTTAGAAGCAAATCACTAGGCCTAGCCCACATTAAAGGACAAGGGATTATACAACAGAGTAAATACCAGAAGGCAGGGATCTTTGGGGGGATTTTAGAAGCAGCCTACCACATTTCTAGGAGCAATTTTTTAGATCTATTAGCATTTTCTATATAGACACTCAGGTCATCTCTAAATAGAAACCGTCTTGTTTCTTCCTTTCTAATATGCAAGAGTTCCATTAATGTCTCTTACCTTATTGCACTGGCTAGGACTTACAGCAAGCATAATTTGAGTAAGAGTGGCAAAAGTCAACATCGTGGTCCTGTTCTTGATCTTCACCTGAAATCATTCAACCTTTGACCATTAAGTATCATGCTAGCTTAAGAATATTTGTACATCCTTCTTAACAGATTGATGAACTTCCCTTCTATTCCTAGTTTTCTGAGAGTTTTATCTTGAATGGATGTCGAATATTGCCAAATGTCTTTCTGTGTCCACCAGTCTACAATTGAGATAATCATATGATTTTTATTTTCTTTAGTCTGTTGATAAGGGGATCACTGTAATCAATTTTTGAATGTTAGATTAGTTGTGTCAGATTGCATTAATCCTTTCTATATATTGCTGGATTCGAATTGTTAATATTTTCTTAAGGATTTTACATCTGTGTTGAGGAAGGATACTGATCTCTTTCCATTGTAATGACTCTGGTTTTATTATTAGGACAATTTTGGTCTCATAACATGATACAGAATATATTCCTTTTGGTTCTATTCCTTAGGAGAGATTGTGTAGAATTCTTATTGTTCTCTTCCTGAAATTTTTGATAGAATTTTCCAGTGCAGCTATCTGGGTCTGGAGATATTTTTGGAAGCTTTTTAAATATTTAAATATTAGCTTTTTAAATATTTAAAAATATGGTTAACCATTTTTTCTTAAGTGATCTTTGCTACTTTTTTGTCTTTAAGAGATTTAGTCTATTTCATATAAGTTGTTGAATTGATAGGCATAAAGTTTTTCCATAATATTCTGTTACTTCAATGTCTGTAAAGTCTATAGTGATGCCCCTCTTTCATAACTGATATTGGTAATTTGAGTTGTCTCTCTTTTGTTCTAGAGCAGTCTGCCTAGGGGCTTATCATTTTCATTAATCTTGTAAAAGGACCAGCTTTGGTTTTCACTGGTTTTTCTCTGTCACTTCCCAATTTTTAATCTTTCCAATGTCTGCTCTGAACTTTGTCAATTCCTTCCTTCTGGTTGCATTGAATTTAATGTGCTCTTCATTTCTTAGTTTTTTACAATGGAAGCTTAGAGGCCTGGTTTAAGACCATTCTTAGTTTTCTAAAATCAGTATTTAATGCCAGAAGTCTTCCTCTAAGCACTACCTTAGCTGTACCTTACAATGTTTTTAACAGTTTTATTGAGATGTAATTGACTCATAAAAAACTACATATTTAAATACACAATTTGATATGCTTTCACACACACATGCAGTAATCTCTACTGTCAAGATAAGAAACATAATCATTATGCCCCCAATTTTCCTCATGCCATTTAATGATCACTTTCATATGCTCACCCCACTCCCACTGGTCCCCAGCAACAGCTGGTGTTTCTTCTGCCACTGTAGATTGGTTCGCGTTTTCTAGAATTTTATATAAATGGACTTAGGGAGTATGTACTCCTTTTCTGTCCAACTCTTTTTACTCAGTTTAATTATTTAGGGTTTATCCATGTTTTGTGTGTTATCTACCAATGGTTCGTTCTTTTTATTGCTGGTGTTTAGCAATTTGATTATGATGTGTTGGTGTCATTGTCTTTGAGGTTTGATGAACTTCTCGAATCTCTAAATTTGTGTCTTTCATAAAATGTAGAAAATAATTGCTTATTTTTTAATTTTTTTCTGTACAAATTTTTTCCTCCTCTCCTAAGGCTCCAATGAAACAGATACTCTACAGTTTCATAGAGTCCCATAGGTTCTTGACGTCCTGTTCATTTTTCTTCAGTCTTTCTCTCTATTCTTTACTTTCGTTGATTTATATTAATTTATCTTAAAGTTCTCGGACTCTTTCCTCTGTCATCTCTATTCTGTTATTGAACCTAGCCTGTGATTTAAAAAAATTTCAGATATTGTATTTTCCTGTCATAAAATACTCAGTTTTTTTTTACAGTATCTTCTTTTTCATAGTTTCTTTTTCTCTATTAAGAATTCCATATTCCCATTCATTATGATGTGGAGTATTGTTACGGTAGTTGCTTTAAAGGCTTTGTCTGGTCAGTCCAACACCTAGGTAATTTGGGGTATCTGTTGATCGTCATTTCCCCTAAACATTTTTAATATTTACTGGATATTTTTTATGTCAAGTAATTTTGTATTATATCATGAGCATTTTGAATATTATATTTTGCAGACTCTGGGTCCTGTTAAAATTTTCTCTGGCATGCTGATTGTGTTGACTTTTTTGGTTTACTAGGCAATCAAACCAGTTATGTTCAGATTTAATAATGTTTATGTTGGTGGGCCAATGATTCAATATCTTTTGTTTTTAAAATCTTTGCCTAATTATGAACAGTAACCTAACTATGGAAAGAACCCAAATGTCCATTGACTGATGAATGGAGAACAATGTGATACACACACACACACACACACACACACACACACACACATAATGGAATACTACTCAGCCATCAAAAAGAATGAAATCTTGCCATTTGCAAAAATGTGGATTGAGCTAGAATGTATTATGCTAAGCAAAGTAAGTCAGTCAGAGAAAGACAAATACCATATGATTTCACTCATATGTGGAATTTAGGAAACAAAACAGATGAACAGATGAGAATGGAGAAAAAAGAGAGGGAAACAAACCATAAGAGACTCTTAACCATAGAGAACAAATTGAGGGTTGCTGGAGAGGAGGTGGGTGGGGGTTGGGCTAAATGGGAGATGGGCATTAAGGAGGGCACTTGTTATGATGAGCACTAGGTGTTATATGTAAGTGATGAATCACTGACTTTTGTTCCTGAAACCAATATCACACTATATGTTAAGTAACTAGAATTGAAATAAAAATTAGAAAATAAACAAACACACACACAAAACCGTTTGCCTATGCCTCTTTAAGTCTGCCCCACAGAGCCATGCCACTCAGGACACGATCCTGGACTTGGATGGTTGTTTAAATCAGTTCACTGCTCTATAGATTTTTCTGTGCTTCTTGAGGGTCCATCCTGTTCCTGTAAGGCTGAGGGTTGAGACTGGAACTTGTGCAGGTTCATACTGAATTATGGAAACCTATATTCTATTCTCTCCACCATGGGATTTGCTTCCCGTGCTCTCTAGCCTACAGAAGCCCCTTTTTTTCTGATCTAGTGGTCATAAAGGAAAGAATGTCCTCAAAATGTTAGTGCTTACACCACCCAAGCACAGCTATCTGACTAGAGCCATTCCTCTGGCAAAGCCAGGGCATAACAAAGGGAGAGGGAAAAAAAGATATTTCCACTACTTTTGGTCTCAGGGGTTTCTTTGGCCAGTTACTCTGGCCAGAAAGACTGGGTATCTAAAAAAATATTTTTTAATGTTTATTTATTTTTGAGAGAGAGAGAGAGAAGGGGAGGGGCAGAGAGAGACGGAGACAGAGAATCCGAAGCAGGCTCCAGGCTCTGAGCTGTCAGCACAGAGCCCAACACGGGGCTCGAACTCGTGAACTGTGAGATCATGACCTGAGCCAAAGTCAGATGCTTAACTGATGGAGCCACCCAGCCACCCGTCATGTTATAACATTCTTCCCCTGGACCTCATTTCTCTAAGGAGAAATGTCTATTCCCATTTGTGTTTACTGCTAGTCATGTGTTGTTGCTTTTAGGCCTTCTTCATGGACAGAGATAGAAAATAATTCTAAGTATACATGTGTATACAAATATTGATTTCTATATCCATTTATATTATTATTATTGTTGTTATGATTATTATTAATTTTCTCCATGATTTCATACTCTTTTCATGAAAATTAATCCAACATCACAGGACTCATTACTTGCTTCCCCCTTCCAAGCTTTCAACTTCCTCATGCAACAGTGAGAAAGTTGGTTTCTGTGATCTTCAGTATTTTTAAAAAATTTTCTTAATGTTTATTTTTGAGAGACAGACAGGGAGACAAGCAGGGGAGGGGCAGAGAGAGAGGGAGACACAGAATCCGAAGCAGGTCCAGGCTCTGAGCTGTCAGCACAGAGCCTGACATGGGGCTCAAACTCATGAACCATGAGATTATGACCGGAGCCGAAGTTGGACACTTAACCGACTGCGCCTCCCAGGGCCCCTGATCTTCAGTATTCTCACACCCTTACCCCATCCCAGAATACACGAGAACTAGTTGCAGAATTGCCGTAGTGTACCTCTGATAACATAAAACCTCATACTACATACAATTCATTTCTTTACATTTTTCATTTGCTTTCCATTGTGTAGACAGTACAAAAATAGTGCTTTCAAGTTATATGGGTTAGGGTTATTTTTGTACTCTCTACTCATTGTTGTCATGTTATAAATTCCAAATAGAGTTAGGTTCATTTGATTCTGTACATAATCCATTTTAGAGCTTTCTCCCAATCTCTACGCTTTTGATATATAAAACATTGGCACAGTTTCTGAAGTCAAAATTATATAAAATGTGTATTCAGAGAAGTATAATTCTCCCATCCCCAACCCCTCTTTCCAATTTCTACCTTCCCCATGAAGGTAATACATCTCATTATTAGTTTCTCATTTAACCGTTCTGTATTTCTCTTTTACAGAAATAAGATGATATATGTATGTTTTTGTATTTGTCCGTTTTCTTACATAGATGGTATACTCTATTTCCGCTTTTGCATTTTTGTTTTTTCACTTGATGATATGTGCTGGAAATCGCTCCATATTAGTTCATAGAGAACTTTCTTCCACCTGTTAATAGTTTCATGGTACTCCATTATGTGGATATCCTATAGTACACTCAATTAATCTCTTTTGTCAGGGCACATAGGTTGTTTCAAATATATTTGCAATGACAAACAATGCTCATATGAATAACCTTATTCATACATATTTTTGATTTATCAGAGGTATATTATCCAGGGTAAATTTTGAGAGGGTGGTTTGCTGGGCTAAAATGTAAATTCATTTGTAATTTTGTTCAGTATTGCCAAATTCCCCTCTATAATTACTGTACCAACTGGCATGCCCGCCACTAATATATGAGGGTGCCTATGTCCCAATAGCCTTGCCACAGTGCCATGTGAAGCTTTTAAAATTTTGCCAATCTCTATTTGCAACAGCATGGATGGATCTAGAAGGTATCAGGCTAAATGAAATAAGTCCTTTGGAGAAAGATGAATACCATATGATTTCACTCCTATGTGGAATTTTATTTTATTTTATTTTATTTTGTTTTATTTTATATATATAGTTTATCATCAAGTTGGCTAACATACAGTTTATACAGTGTGCTCTTGGTTTCGGGGGTAGAGTCCCGTGATTCATCGTTTCATTTTTTAAAATTAGATTTCTGATCCATTTAGAATTTGTTTTTGTATTTAGCATGTGGCAAAATCTAATTTTATCTTTTTCCACATGGCTATATAGTTAGCCTACACCATTTCCCAGTGATTTGGAATGACACTTTTTTCATATATTACATATTCATTTAAATTAGAATCTATTTCAGATTTTCTACTGTATTCCACTTGTTTTTCTTTATATGGTCCAATGATGCATTTTTTTATAAAGGCTTTATAATGTGTTTCAATGTCTCCTAGTGCTAGTTCTCTTTCATAGCTTTTCTCTTTCAGTTTTTTCAAGCTCTTCTTACATGTGTAATTTTCTAAATGAACTTTAATATGAACTTACCTAATTCCATAAAAAAGCTTCTTGTGGGGAGCCTGGGTGGCTCAGTCTGTTAAGCCTCCGACTTCGGCTCAAGTCATGATTTCATGGTTGTGAGTTCAAACCCTGCTTTGGGGCTCTCTGGAGCTGTTAGCACAGATCCTGCTTCGGATCCTCTGTCCCCTTTTGTCTGCCCCTCCCCCCTCACACAATAAATAAATAAGCATTTAAAAAAAGTTTCTTGTAAGACAAGCATCCATAAGACTCAAACACAAGACCTGAAACTGTAAAACCCCTAGAAGAAAGCATAGGGGAAAATCTGAACGGTATTGGTGTTGGCAGTGCTTTTATGGATATGAAACCAAAAACACAGGCAATGAAAAAGTAAACAACAAAAAGAAGCTTCTACACAGCAAAAGAAGCCATCACAGAGCGAAAAGGCAAACTATGAAAGGGGAGAAAATATTTGCAACTCTGATAAAGGGTTGATCTCCAAAATACATAAGGAATTCTTACAACTTAAGTAAAAACAGAACATATAATCCAATTTAAAAATGGGCAAAGCACTTGAGTAAACATTTCTCCAAACATGATATACCGATGTATAATGTGCACATGAAAAGAGGCTCAACATCTCTCATCATCAGAGAAATGCAGACCAAAACCACAGTGAGCTAGCACCTCACACCTGTCAGGATGGTTAATCAGAAAGTCGAGAAATAAGTGTTGGCGAGGATGTGGAGAAAAGGGAACCCTCACTCGCGATTGGTGGAAATACAATATTATATAATATATTGTATACAATATACAAAATTCTTGTAAATAATGCTGCAGCAAACATAGGGGTGCGTATATCTTTTTGAAATAGTATTTTTGTTTTCCTTGAATAAATGCCTAGTAGTGGAATTATTGGCGCATATGGTATGTCTATGTTTAATTTTTTTTTTTAGGAACTTCCATACTGTTTTACAGAGTGGGTGTACCAATTTACATTCCCACCAACAGTGCCTGAAGGGACCTTTTTCCCACATCCTCACCAACACTTATTATTTGTTATTTTTTTGAGTCCGGCCATTCTGACAGGTGTAAGATGATATCTCATCGTGCTTTTGCTTTGCATTTTCTCTGACGATTAATGATATTGAGCATCTTTTCAAGCACCTGCCGCATATCTGTATGTGTTCTTTGAAAAAAAATATGTCTATTCAGGTCCTCTGCCCATTGTAATTGGGTTATTCCACTTGGGAAATTACCTATTTTTGAATGTTTTGAATTGATTTGCATAAAATCTACAAAGTAATCTCATGATTTAAAAAGGTAGTTTGTTTCATTTGTTAATCACCTTGTCATATCTTACTTTATATATTTATGCTTTCCTCCCTTTTTAAAGTTAGCTGATGATTTTTTATGTTGTGAAAAAATTTTTTAAACCAAAATGTTGATTTATTAATTAGGTATATTGTTTTTTATTCTCAGTCAATTTCTGCTTTTCTCTTTAGTTTTTTTCTTCTTCGTGCTTTCTTTTGGCTTACTTTATAGGTTTTTTAAAAAGTTTATTTATTTATTTTTGAGAAAGAGAGAGACAACCAGCAAGGGAGGGGCAGAGGGAGACAGATGATCCAGGCTCGGTGCTGTCAGCTCAGAGCCCAATACAGAGCCCGAACTCAGAACCATGAAATCATGACCTGAGCTGAAGTCGGACGCTTACCCTACTGAGCTACTCAGGTGCCCCTGTAGTTTTCGTTTTTTTAAGGTTGTTTGCTGGGAGTTTAATTCATTCGTATGCTTTCATTTTTACTGATAAATGTAACTAGGGCTATGGATTTTCCACTGATCACTGTTTTAAGTATAATGCATAGATTTTGATATGCAGTGTTGATGCTATCATATTTCTAGAGAAAATCTTTCATTTCAGTTTGCAGGACTCCTTTTGATGAAGAGTTGTTTAAAATTTGATGTGACTCAAGATGAGATGGTCTTTATAAACTTTTGTATGCTCCCCTTGATAAGCTTATAAAATATTACCTTAAGGTTCAAGTTCAACATACTTCCATAAGAGCTATATATGCTTTTTATTTTTTTGTCCAGTGTTTCTTATGCTGAATATGACACGTTAAAATCTCCCATTAGCAGACATTGGGCTGTGTGCTGACAGCTCAGAGCCTGGAGCCTGCTTCAGATTCTGTGTCTCCCTCTCTCTCTGCCCCTCCCCTGCTTGTCTCCCTGTCTCTCTCTCAGAAATAAATGTTAATATTTTTTAATATTGACTTCTTATCAGAAAGTACTTTTTGTAATATTTTTACTTCTTTAATATTTTCTTTGTGGCCTAATATTTCATTAATTTTTGTGAGTGTTGCATGTGTACTTATGAAGAAAGTATTTGCCTTATAAAGGGTATTTCTGAGTCATTGGTGGCATAAATATTTTTAACTGCTATATCTTTATTGTTAATTGTGGCTTTTATTATAAAAAAGCATCCTTTCACTTGTACTGCTTTTTTCATTAGAAATTTACTTTCTTAGATATCAAATCACAATTTCTGTTTTCTTACTGTTTCCATTTGCTTGGTACACTTTTGCTCATCTTTTTATTTTTCACCATTGTAAATCGCTGGGTTTTATGAGTTTCTCTTGTATATGGAATAAAGTTGGGTTTTCCTTTTTAAACCAAAGTAAAAATTTTTCATTTTTAATTGTCTTTTAGGTTCATTCAAGTTTGTTGCTGTTGCTGATATGTTTGTTTTCCTCTGTCATAACGTTGCGAGCATGATGCTATATTTTCCTGTGTTTCTTTCTCTAGTTGATTTTTTTTTTTTTTGCTCTTTCACTAATTATATTTCTTTTGATGTTTTGAAGGTTTCTTTTTTGTTTTAGTGGTTAACTTTAACATCACAGTTATTTATTTATTTGTTTGTTTGTTTGTTTTGAAATGTTTATCTATTTTTGAGAGAAAGAGAGACCAAGCGTGAGTGGGGGAGGGGCAGAGAGGGAGGGAGACACAGAATCTGAAGCAGGCTCCAGGCTCTGAGCTGTCAGCACACAGCCCGACGTGGGGCTCGAACTCATGAACTCTGAGATCATGACTGGAGCCGAAGTCGGTCGCTTAACCAACTGCTGCCCAGGTGCCCCTTTAATATCACATTTATACCATGTTTTCTTTGTATCATGTTCAATGCCCTTAAACCACTGTTTTCTTATGAAAGAAATTCTATTACTTTCTGGTTTGCCAATATTTTTTCCAAATTTTTACTTAAATTCTAGTTAGTTAACATATAATGTAGAATTTAGTGATTCTTCACTTACGTGTAACACCCAGTGCTCATCCCAACAAGTACCCTCCTTAATGCCCATCCCACCCACCGCCCCTCCGGCAACCCTCAGTTTGTTCTCTATCATTAAGGGTCTGTTTTATGGTTTGCCTCTCTCTTTTCTTCCCCCTATGTTCATCTGTTTTGTTTCCTAAATTCTACATATGAGTGAAATCATATGGTATCTGTCTTTCTCTGACTGACTTACTTCATTTAGCATAATACACTGTAGCTCCATCCACTGGTTTGCCAATTTTTTTTAGGAGAGAGAGAGGGTGCAAGTGACCGAGAGAAAGAGAGAGAGAGGAAGGGAAAGAGAGAGAAAGAGAGGGAGGAAAGGAGAGAGAGAGAGAGGGAGGGGGAGAGAGAGAGAGAGAGAGAGAGAGAGAGAGAGAGAGGAGCAGGGCTCACCCGGGACTCATGTTTTTACCCAAAGCGGGGCTTGAGCTCATCCCAAGCAGGGCACGAGCTCACCAGATGTGGGACTCACCAACTGTGAGATCATGACCTGGCTCCAAGTCAGATACTTAACGACAGAACCACCAGATGCCCTGCCAATTTTTTATGGTATCATTTAAGTCCCACCTTTTGTGTATAGAAAAACCAATAAAATTATTTTACTTTCCTCTTCCTTTAGTCCTTGCTATTTCTAAATTTAATTGCAATTTTTCTAATTTTTTAGAGAATATAACATATATATCATATAACCTATAACAGTGCTCTTCTGCCCTTTTATCACTTTTATTTTTGTCTTAGCTCTAAAATTATCCATATTAAATGCTCATCATCAGTCTTTCAGATGAAATTTTCCCAGTCATTCCTTGGTTAGTTGAATCTCATCCACCATTTAATTTCTTTTTTTTAATTTTTTAAACGTTTATTTATTTTTGAGAGACAAAGAGAGACAGAGCAACAGCAGGGGAGGGGCAGAGAGAGGCAGAGACACAGAATCTGAAGCAGGCTCCAGGCTCTGAGGTGTCAGCACAGAGCCCAGTGCAGGGCTCGAACCCTCAAACCATGAAATCATGACCTGAGCTGAAGTCGGACGCTTAACAGAATGAGCCACCCAGGCACCTCCACCATTTAATTTCTTAAGCATGGCTTATGGGTTCAGAATTCTGAGTTTAAAATAAATTTGAACTTTTTGTAGCCTCGATGGTCAGCATGTCTGGATGTAAAATATTGAGTATGTTTTTCTGTTTTAGTTTAAGGTATACTTTACATACAGTAAAATTCACCCTTTTAAAATTGCACACCAGAATTTATAGTTTTTCAAATTTTGAGTGTATATATAGGATCTTTACATACTATATTTATATTTATATTATATTATATAAAATATATATGATAAATTATGTATATATGTAAATATTTAAATTATATATGTATATTTAATTATATATGTATATGTGTATATATATTGTATTTATATATTTATATATACATATATATAATGTGTAGATATAATAATATATGTGCGTATATATGTGTATATATATATGTATAGTACGCACCACCACCACATCAAGATGTACCAAATAAATACTCCTTTTCAGACATCCTTCCACCTTCACCCCCTGGAAACTAGTGATCTGTTTTCTTTCTTTATACATTTGCCTTTGAAAGAATGTCCTACAAACGGTTGACATTTTGAAAAATATTGCTTCACTATTACTTTGCTTTGTTGTTTTTGTTACTTGTGAGGTCAGTCTAATTCTTTTGCTCCTATAAATCATTCCTCATTTTTACCTGGAATCCCTGAGGATTTTTTTCTTTATGTTTAGAATTAAAAAATAGAATTTTCATGTGATCCAGTCATTCCACTACTGGGTATTTACCCAGAGAAAATGGAAGCACTAATTCAAAAACATACATGCACCCCTATGTTTACTGCAGCATTATTTACAATAGCTAAGATATGGAAGCAACCCAAGTGCCCATTAATAAATGAATGAAGAAACAAAATGCGGCATATGGATACTACGAAATATTACTCAGCCATAAAAAAGAATGAAATCTTGTAATTTGAATCAATATGGGTGGACCTAGAGGGTATAATGCTAGTTCAAGTCAGTCAGAGAAAGTCAAATACCATATGGTTTCACCCATATGTGGAATTTAAGAAACAAATCAAGAAAAAAAGACAAATAATAATAAAAAAACCAGACTCTTCAATCCAGAGAACAAGCTGGTATTTGCCAGAGGGAAGTGTGGGGGGGGGATGGGTGAAATAGATGAAGGGGAGTAAGAGTACTACTATTTTGATGAGCATTGAGGAACAGAATTGTTCAATCATTATATTGTACACCTGAAACTAATATAACACTGTATCTTAATTACACTTGAGTAAAAAAAGCAAAATATGAAGTGAATAGGGTAAAGGGATGGCACGAAATGAAAAAGAAACATTAAACACCTCTCTAAAATCAATATTATGAAAACTTTAAATGCCTGGAGTTTATTGTGATAATGTGACCGGGCACTTACATAATTAGTAATTAATTTGTTATCCTCTGTCGCCTTGTAAAACCTATATAAATTGTAGACTCCATGAAGAAGAATAGCTATTACCGAGTATTTAATATGCACCAAGCACTTAGTTTGCCAACATTTAAAAAGATCGCTTAAAATATATTTATGAAAGATGATGAGTCTATTTTTCTTTCTTTGTATAAGAGATGATACCAGGTATGTGTACTGCCCAGAACATAGGGGTGAAAACATGTTTCTGTCACTGTCCCATTCTGTACATTGCAAGGCGACTGTCATTGTTAACAAGTGAGACTGAGCAATAGAGTATCTCTGGATGATTTTAATATATCAGGAAATGTCTGCTTTGCTTTTTTAAGACTCTGCTCCTGATTTACGTAATGAATATGGCATACACATCCAATTCTTCTGTCACGCAGCTTGCTTTTTTCTTCATTTTCCAAATGATACAAGTAGAATAATGAACCGTATGGGTGTTTACCATGATACCTGGCACAGACTTACGATCTAATCTGAGACTAAAGAAAAACTAATAAAATTGTACTTACCATAAAGGATTGCCAGCAGAGACAGCGGCATGACAAGTAGTCCCACTAGCATATCAGCGATGGCTAGGGACATTAAGAAGTAATTGGTGGCATTGTGCAGTTTCTTTTCCAAGCTTACTGCCATGATAACGAGAATGTTGCCACCTATTGTCAAGATTATTATGATGACGATGGAAAGTGCTGGCCAGTTTTGTACCCCGTCTGGGAATTTGAAGCGTCCACCATCGGAGGTATTGAAAATGTCAGTTACTAGAGCTGCTACAGGGCTCACAGAAATATCGAATTGCCAAACCAGTAGGCCAATGAGGTGCACACTGAAAATTAAGAAAAAAAAAATAATCAGGTCCATATTGTATTGCTTGTATGCAATAAGTTGCTTATGCAAAACAATCACTTTTCCTTCAACAGTCATTACCATCATCATTATTTCTGCTCTCTTAAGTAAATCTCAGTATTCTTTCTATCCAAGGGATACTTTTATTGAAAGCTTATTATGAGTCAAGCGCTTAACTTACGCAAATATATATAAACTCATTTGATCTCACACAACAACCTCATGGGGTCAGTATCGGTTTATACCCATTATGTAGATGAGGAGACTGAGGTTCAGAGAGGTGAAGTAACTTTCTCAAGGCAATATGGGCCGCTAAGTGGCAGGGGCAAGTCCCACTGATTTCAAAGCCTGTACTTTAGACTTTTAACTCTATACAAGCAATATAAAGCCACAGTATTGTTTGATTTGCTGTAATGGTCTGTTTTTATATTTTTTACATATTAATTTCTTCTAGGTGTTTTCTGAGACAAATGACAACAGAATGACAGATTTTCCTTTTAAGCGTCCAGTACCGTGACAAGAAAATGGAACGTTGCGTTTTTAAATGAAAAGCTACGGAGGAATGAATTGTCATCAGGCAAGATGTTGGAAGAGGGAGAGTGAGCTTTGGCAACCCAAAAGAGTTCTTTCTAGAACCCTTCTTACCTTCTCACAGCTGCACAGTGACTTTATGCTAGTCCATACATATTAATAGACTTTCCTTCTGTCTAACACTCTCCTCATTTCTGTCCTATGTTTCCTGGGCCCTGCTCCAAGCTAGAAAATGACTGTTATGTAGTGATGATTAATTCCTATGGGTTCGCTGCTTTTCCTGTGCTGGATACAAAATCTCTTCGGTCATTTAAAATGTGCATTTCTCATGATACACATGCTTTCGCAGATACACTAGTAGGAATGTCAGGCCAGGTAGCAAACTGATGCAAGAGAGATGGACGTGGTTATGTTTTGCTCACCCCAATTTAACTTCCCCCAGTGGTGATTTGAGATTTATGGACGTTCCTTACATTAAGCGCCCTCTCAAAGTGTATGTTCCTAAAGTATCTAATAAAACTAACATTTATTTTCATGAATAAAATAGACAAGAAAGACAAGCATATTCAATATTTCCTGCTCAAAAGCAAGGATTGTCTGTGAATGTGCATCCTATGTTTTCTGTGCATTCTGTATGTTCAGCACTAATTATTCTATAAATATTAAGCAGCAGCTACACTATGTGTAGTGGTTGTTAATTGATTATGATTATCGTAATGATCACTTATACTATACACATGGAGTTGCGACCACGCTACACTTTCTAAACTTAAACTGCCACATTTGGCCTGAAAAATTATTAGCATATGAAAATTCAATAAAATATTGTAATAATTTTCTAAAGGATTTAAAAATCATTTCTCTTAATATCTTGGTAATATATGTCTATGTCTTTTAAGAGAATGAAGCAGTCATGATAATATTTTGACGCTCTCATTCTACAAAGGATAGAAAACTAATGTTTCAGACATTTGGCTTACCATAACTCGCTCATTAGTCAGTTACCTGACATTCTAAGCAACATGCAGAGGGTGACATACATAGTAATTTTTTTTCAAATAATCTGTAAATTCTTTTAAATGCTGGTTGTATTATTCTCCTGGAACACAAAAATTAGCTAAAATAAAAGATGACTCAAAAAATCTATGTCATAAGTAATCTGCGATTAGTGTGAATAGAAATTATTGAAATAAAGGACCAAATAAATAGAAGCAAGTTATTTGCTCTCAGCGTTGATTATTTGTTGCATTGGGCATGGGGTCAATTTTCTAACTTCATGGCCTCAGTGAGTTTTTGACCCGTCACTTTAACCTCTCAGAGCATCAGGTTCTTCATCTGAACAACAAGGATGTCCTCTATCATACAATTGTTGTGAAAATTAAATAATACCTATAAACTCTTGAAAATAGTACCTTTGTCATAATAGGCCCTCAGTAAATCCATGCCCCATTTCTCAAAGAATGGGTTTAGAAGAAAGCAACCCAACATTTTCTTAAGTTAAAAAAAAGATATATTGGGATTAGATTACATTTAGAATTGCCCAATACTTGAATACAATTCTTATTTCTTTTGTGTTACAGTCCACTGACCGTAATTACTGGGTCATTGTATCAAGACTTTGGAGGATGGCACTATTTTCCTCTGGCTAGCTACATCCCCCAACCTCTACTCCCTGACCTCTGACCCATTCTTTTGCAACCTCAGCTATTCTTTTTTTTTTTTTAATGTGTATTTATTTATTTTGAAAGAGAGAGAGCGCGAGAGCAGGGGAGAGGCAGAGAGAGAAAATCCCAAGCAGGCTTTGCCCTGTTTGTGCTGTGAGCACATAGCCTGTTGCGGGGCTCAAACTCTTGAACTGTGAGATCATGACCTGAACTGAAATTAAGAATCAGACACTTAACCGACTGACCCACACAGGTGCCCCTCAACCATTCTTCATAAAAACGGAAACTTAAAAAGACATTTTATGCTCTTGGTTGTTTAGTCCATGCAGGAAGGAAAAGGAAAGGACCTTTCCTATTTCTACATTTGAACCATGGAGAAAGCAACCTTGAATAATAGAATTATTTTTGAATTTAAGATCTTATTGCCATATTATTTATTTGAATACATAAGCAGTTGTGTTTAATTGAAGCCCAAGTTATCGGGGCTGTTTGCATTTATTTTTGAACAGGACACACCTGTTATATTAGTCTATGGGGTACAAGTCATTTCTGCAATTTGAAGCAAATATAGCTGAATGATCATAAATAGTCCTTTTAACATTTTCGAGCAAGCTACCATTAAAAGAATTATCTTTTAAAAAATAAGAAGTAATAACATCCTTACAGGAACGAATGCACCGCTTTCCTCAGGTTCACCATGATTGCTTCAGTGTTAAGCAACCAAAGTTTAAAATTGAGAAGAGGGAATGTAACAGATTGAATTCATAATTCCATCCTTTCTGGGGAGAGAGAAAAGAAAAAGAAAAAGATAATTAGTTAAATGTCCAAATAACTTGCATTACAACCAATTAAGTAAACTTAAATATACTTAAGTGATAAGAAAAAATCAATACAAAATTTAGCAAATAGATAAGCATGTTATAGCATATACGTGATAAAAAGTGGCAGAGAATAAATTTTTCATTTATTTACCAATATACAACGGTCACAATTTTTTCTTTTTTTTTTAGTTTTCTTAAAAATTTCTTGTGCTCACTCTGTTTATATGGGACTTCTACTAAATCTCTTCTTAGAGTATACATAACTTGCGATCAGTGTTTGGAGAAAGAAATTAAGAATATATGCTTCTTAATTTACAAAGCATTGGGGGAAAATTTGTGATGTCATAATTAAGTAGCAAGTATAATATGTAGCAAAGGTTTCATCTTCGTGGAACATGGAAAACTAAAATAAGTGTTTTTTTAAGTTTATTTATTTATTTAGAGGGGGGCCAGAGAGAGAGGGAGAGAGACAATCCCAAGCAGGTTCCACGCTCAGTGTGGAGCCCCATGAGGGGCTCAGTCGAACCACCGAGAGATCGTGACCTGAGCCGAAATCAAGAGTCGGAAGTTTAACCGGCTGAGCCCCCCGGGGCACCCCTGCTTTTAAGTAGTTTTATTAAGTGAGCATATTTTCTGCAATATTTCTAATTGATTTTCTTCCAAGTTAAAGCAATCTGCTTTGACAAAGGTTTATTTATCCTTTTGCACTAACCAACAATAGTCTCCAGAGGGCAGCACTGAGTTGATACCAAAATAAATGGGTTGCAGCGAGTGAGTATCAATGACAAAAACGTAGTTGTGGTAGAAGGGGGAGAAGGAATGTGATAAAAAATTGTTGATGATATTTTTTAGTGTTTTGTAGTTCCATTTAGAAATTTGGAAGTAAAATTTAACTGGAACAAATTACACCTCCCTATATTTCCCTTCTCACTTAATAGCACTATTATTCTAGCCATTTGAGCTACAATTTAATTTATTCTGTCTTCTTATCCCTCACCTCTCAATCGTGAGTTCTATCAGTACCACCTACACAAAATCTACCTCGTAACCATCCTTTTCGTTATAGTAATGCATAAAATATGGCCTCCACTATTCAGAAACAAAATATCCTATGGGCGAGAGAAAGTGACATTCGCCAGATCATTAGTCAGACTGTTTTTTGTCCCATAAAATGCTGCCAGACAATGCATAAATCCCTTTTCCTGAGAGGTCTGGAAATAAGTGACAGAAAAAAAAGGATACAGAAAGACAAAAAGGTCTTATTTTGCATCTTCACCCTCAAGAAACATCAAAATCCTTCTCTTTTCCCAATGTTAAAATATAAAAATTGTTCTTAATGCTTGCTTTTCAAGAACCTAAAAATTAATATAATTTAAAAGCTTCAAGGTAAAATACTCTTCGTTCCAATCGACTATAACAAATCTATTGAAATTGTGTTTGCCATAGCTTGATATGATAATCATCTCATTAAACATTATATTTTCCATATTCTCAGCCATGGTAGAATCCCATTATTGTTACTCAAAATACCGTATTTCTTTAAAAATTAATTACCCTTGTCATCTTTTTTACATGTATATTTTCCCATGAAATATAAACAGAAAAATTAAACCACAAATATTTATTTTTCTAAGTTCCAAATCTCTCAAGTAGTAGTCACAAAAATATATTATGTATATAGGTGCCCAGTTTGTTAACTAAAATACCTTGAGGGCAAAGCAGTATCTTTCTGTACTATTAAAATTTGCATTTTTTGTTGTTGACTGAAATTGATTAACCCTGATAGAAAGTGCTCCTGGATTGGTGGTAAAAGTTTAGAGATAGAATATGATGGACAGGAGTAAATTATATAAATTATGTAAAGTAAGTAATGCTGCATTACATGTTTCCCCAAAGGGCTCAGTCACTGTGATAATATTTTGCAATGAGAAATGTTTTGTGAGTAATTCTACAAAAAGAGGAGGGATTACAAAACCTCTTAAAGCCTTGGATAAGATAATAAGAGAAACAAAAAAAAATGAGAGAAATAAAAAAACAAACCCATAACAAAACAACACTAACTAAACACTCTAATCTGCAAACCTCTCAGATTCCGCCAGTCTTTTCATAATGAGATTCTCATGGTTGTGTTTGAACAGGAAAAGGATACTTGTGAACTCAGGTATTCAAATTCAGGAAGACTTGTGTTTTCTAAAATTAAGGAAAAAATCACTGGTGGGATAACTGATAGAGTGATTCATTTTAAATGAGAATTTATGTGGCTCTCATAGAAATTGTATTTGGTCATGTGACAATGCAAAAGTATTATAAGAATATATATACATGTTTATATGCGTGTGCGCGTATACATATATAAAATTTTGTGTAGAGAAAAAGGTTGATTAACCTGTAGTGAATTAACTATATCAAGCATGAAGGGAAAAATCACAGGTTAAATCAAAGACATAAGTTCAAGATCAGTAAATACATATTCGGACTAATCTCTTATTTCTTTCTGGGACACAAGTCACAAACTTTTCATGTTCTCTCTAAAGCTTTGTAAGATCTTCAGACATCAATAACAGTAACTGCATTTGCTAAGTCAAAAAGGGGGACAAATAGTTTTTGTATAGTTCTCAAACAGTACGATTTTATACAAGATATTGCAGAATAACTTCAATTAATTTTTTAAATTTTTAAACTTTTTCTTTGTTTTTCTTTTAAATGTTTATTTTTGAGAGAGAGAGGGAGAGAGGGAGAGAGCGTGCGTGCAAGCTGCAGAGGGGCACAGAGAGAGGGGGACTCAGGATCTGAAGCAGGCTCTGTACTAACAGCACAGAGCCCGATGTGGGGCTGAAACTCAACAAACCATGAGACCATGACCTGAGCCGAAATCAGACACTTAACTGAGCCACCCAGGAGCCCCTAATGTGGAATTTTAATTAAGCAAGACTCCTACCTTGCACATTACATTTAATTGATGCCTATGAAATCTATCCTCATATGCCAACATATGTTATGTGTTATACAGCATATATTATCAAAAATAGTGTGAATACTTGAAAACAATTGAGCCAAAATAGTAGGGTCCCCAGTGTATATCCAGATATTAGTTTCAGACACTTAAAGTTTATCAGTATCACTAAGAAATACTTAAAAACTTTTATCAATAACAATCTTGGAAGTGAAATAATGGGGGAGGGAAGAAAACCACTGTGGGGAAGAAAGGCTGGTATGAATTAAAAAGAGCAAAAGCTACTTTTGACTCTTCCCACATGGCCTCAGGCTAGATTTGGAAACGTGTTCATTTCAGAGCTAATTGGTGTGGTTCCTCTGACAGCTCCTATTTTAACTTCTTCCTGGTGGCACTTGAAGGGTTTTACATGAGCACGAATTTAGTGATGCTACAGTTCCTGCATTCAGTGAACAATAACTTGATGGTTCACCTGGAAAACCAGTGTCGAGCTCTTTAAGGGATACTTCGTTTTCCATGCCAATTTGCCAGCCACATGGTGAGAGATGTATGGCCATGCTGTGGTCTATAGAATACTATATATTCAACTCATTTTCGAAAGACTACAAAGATTAGAAAGAGAAACCGATTTTGCATGTTATCTCAATTTTACACATATTAAATTTAGCTTATGAAAGAGCATCCACATGGCTCTGTATTGGGAGATGAAAACAACAAGGAAAACCCCACGATTTTGGACTCTAGTAAAGTCATAGTTTAAGAGTCAAGTGTTAATTTAAAAAAATATTTTTTTAACAGTTACTTAATTTTGAGAGACAGAGACAAGAGTGTGAGTGGGGCAGAGAGAGAGAGAGAGGGAGACACAGAATCCGAAGAAGGCCCCAGACTCCAAGCTGTCAGCACAGAGCCCAACGTGGGGCTCAAACCCACGAACCGCGAGATCATGACCTGAGCCGAAGTTGGCCGCTCAACTGACTGAGCCACCCAGGTGCCCCAAGAGTCAAGTGTTAAACAAAGCAGTAGAGAGTCTACATTAAATTAAAGAAAAGGAAAAAATAAAGGATGGAAGAAAATAAAAATGGAGGGGCGCCTGTGTGGCTCAGTCGGTTGAGCGTCCGACTTCGGCTCAGGTCATGATCTCACAGTTTGAGAGTTCAAGCCCCGCGTCGAGTTCTGTGCTGACATTTCAGAGCCTGGAGCCTGCTTCAGATTCTGTGTCTCCCTCTTTCTGTGCTCCTCCAGGACTCACACCCTGTCTCTCTCTCAAGAATAAATGATTAAAAAAATAATAAAAAAATAAAATAAAAATGGAAAGAATAGGCAAAAAGGAAAATGTCAATGGAAACTGTTTTGAGAAGGAACAGAGTTCATATTGTGCGATTTGTCTACAAGAAGATTGCTGGTGACAGTAGCGCCATTTCAGTACAGTCATGTAGAAAGGATCTAGAATGTAGTTGGATGAGAGGAGGTGGTTGGTGAGGAAAGGGAAAATGTTCAAAGGGTTTTGCCGTGTACTAAATATGCACTAAAGACAAATTGTTGAGAGAAGAAGCCATATAAACGTACTTTTCACGTAACTCCCACATTCCTTAGCCAAGTGCTGGGTACAAAGCATTTTACTCATCGAAGGGAAGGAAAAGGGAGAGACTTGAAGAGATTTAAGGTGTGAAGTGAAAAGATCCTCCTAAGAATAAGAGCTGTGTTTTTTTTTTTTTCCTAATTGTGTCTGGAGAGGACAGAAGTCTATGACTTTATCAAAAATCGTGGACATTTCCTTGTATCTTCGAAAACTAATCATTTATAATTCATTTTTACCATTAGCTTTCCTATCCTTTGACACTGAAGAAAGATGAATCATGTTTCAATCACATTTTCGGTCCTCAAACTGTACCTTAGTCTGTCTTTTCCAGACCTGGCCACACATAATACTCATAAAAATAGTAAGAAATGCCAATGTTGGGGCACGTGGGTGGCTCAGTTGCTTAAGCATCTGACTCTTGGTTTTGTCTCAGATCATGATCTCACAGGGGTTCATGAGTTAGAGTCCCACGTTGGGCTTCCTGCTAATGGCAAAGAGCCTGCTTGGGATTCTCTCTTTCCCTTTCTCTCTGTCCCTCCCCAACTCATGTTCTTGCTCTCTCTTTCTCAAAAAAGAAATAAATAAACTTAAAAAATTGCCATGTTTCTACCTGATGATTTAACAAGATTTGGAGTTATAGTTTCTTACATTGAAAAACAGTTTCCATTAGGTTTCCGGAAATTCCATGAGCTCCCTATGGTGATGAAGCAGATTATTTTCTCTCATACTGAAGAGATTAAATATGACACTGAATGTTTTAAAAACTATAGAATAGGCAGTCACCTGAGATCATTCTTAGACATCTGACTTTTGATAACAAAGCATGCAAGAATTTTGTAAGTAATAATAAATGCAGAGGTTTAATTTTTGTCAGTTTCCATCTTCAAAAATTATAGACTTATAATTCAAAACTTATCCCTGTGGTGACTAGAGCCACTGAGCTTTCAGCAGATACTAGATCAAAAGTGAATTAGTCACAAATATTCCAATTACTTCTCGGAGGATTATATTAATGTGGCACAGATTGATAATATTTTGGGGGGAATCTTTTAATTCAAAACTATCCTGAAAACTAATGAATATTGTAGGAATTTTCCTTTCATCTTCAAATGTAATGTAGGGATTTTCTAATAAAACATATAATTGTCATACTAAAAATTCACCTTTACCAATATAGTTTAATCAGATAATAGTTATTTATGATTTAATAGAATGTTACTATGTTATACAGTTATTATATTCAATGCAACTAAAGACTTCTCATCCACCAGTCAACACAGGATATTCAAGCATATTAAGCTAATTTAGAAATGTATTCTGTGAAGTAAAATCAATTCAAATCTTCTATCTTCAAGTCGGAGGTCTTAATTTATTCTCCAATTATGAATTCATACAACTCCTAAGGATGAAAAATTATGAGTGATCAAATAACGCAGTCCTTTGCCTTCAGACAGACCTATATTTAAACCACTTCAAGAAATGTGATCATTGATGTTCTTTAGAACAACTTCCAGAAGAGGCAATTTCATAACCTTCAAATGTTTAGCAGTCTGCTTCCCAGAAAATCATATTTTATATTAGGCAAAACGCCTCAAGCTAAAAGACTTCAATGAGAATGATTAGTTTCCTACTAAGTCGGGTACAGATCTATATAACAAGATAATGCAACACTAGCAACTTGCTCACTGTGTCTTTTCTTTGGCTTGTCCGAAAATACAGTGATTCAGACCCAGAACTGGAGACATCCTCATGGTGTGTCATAGAGAAATCTAACAGTTCTGAATATGCCATTATATATGTTGGGTGACTTTAAAATTTCCTCTCCAAACCGAGACACTTTTGAAAGTGGAGGGCAAGGGGGCATTAACTGGACAAGACTCTGGGTCTCTCCTGGACATGTCATTAGATCTGGGAATAAGGTGATTCTTGTATTTGTTCTGTTTTGTGTTTTGTTTTTTTAATTTTTTAAAAGTTTATTTATTTTGAGAGAAAAAGAAAGAGAGAATGAGCAGCGGAGGGGCAGAGAGAGTGAGAGAGAGAATCTCTGGGAGGCTTAGTACTGTCAGCCTGGAGCCCGACGTGGGGCTCAAACTCAGGAGCCATGAGATCCTGACCTGAGCAGAAACCGAGAGTCAGAAGCTTGACCTACTGAGCCACCCAGGCACCCTGGTGATTACTCTATTTGAATGCAAATCTAGTGTCATTTCCTGCCCTCGGCCCCTGGACATGATATCAGCACGTGTTTAAACAAATTTAACCCTTTGTCTTGTACTTGGAATTAAAATGAAACATGAAATATTTTTTCCTTATTTGCATTTACTAAATGCTTCTGCTTGTGTTTTACGTATTTTACGAGTGATGGCTATTCAGCTTAGGGTGACTTATCAAGATAGTTAACACCTAAAATCTCCAGTATGTAAGATCCTAAGTTTTTCACACCTTAGACCTATTCCATTTACCTAAAGTAACACTTTAACAGCAAAACGCCTTCCAAGTTGATAGAGTTAAAATAGCTACCCAAATTAGTCCACGATAATAGTAAGAGACCTCGAGAGAATCTGTCTTGGTGGGCGGAGCATCCAGTATTTGGAGCTGCTTTCCCCATAGGTGGTTAGGGAACTATTCTTGAATTATCTGAGCGTAAGTATCCACGTAGCAGAAGAAACTGGTGGCTTTTAAACAGCAGAGCTCACAGAGCAAACCATATGCGAAATCTCTGTTTTGGGGACCTGATTTACAGCACTAGACACTCCGTATAACAGCGTTTTCATGGATTCAGATATTTCCCGCCTGCCTAGCCAGATGTTGGGCACGTGGTGGCAAACAAGGTAGACAAGGTCCCTGCTCTCACGGAGCTTACACTCTAGCAGGAGATACAGACAATCAACGTGTAGGCAAATAAGTACGATAGTATCAGTTAGTAAGGGCTGCTATGAATAAAATGAAATGAAATAGCACAATGGGATAAAAAGAGAGTGGGGGAAATACTTTAGATGGAACACTATATGGAGCCATAACCTGAGGTTATCAGAGTAATAATATTAGCCAGTATTTGCTGGTTATTCTGAATCACCATAAAAAAATACAGTTCTTTTATATCGGTACATTAAGCACATAACAAGGGTCAACTGATGAGAACCGTTCAAAGATTTACTTTGGTTTGATTTTAATTTTGCAAACCAGTCGGGGGAGCACCTCTTCATCTTTTTTTGCTGAGGACTTAAAATTCAATTTACACGTGGCCCCGCTTACACTTACATTGCTGTCTCCTCCCCCATAAGCAATGCCCACTTTCCATTTCATTGGGTTAAGAGACGGCGGTACAGCAGGCCCTTCCGGCTGTAGAGGGTCGAGTAGAGTCGTGAAGAGCGAAAAGTTCAATCAGTTGCCCAGATGTATTTATTGCCAAATAACGGGGTACTTGGATACACCTGGACAGCCGAATGAACCCTTAACTCCTCATCTTTCCGACAGCTCTTCATTTCACAGCTGTAGAATCACCTAGATAAAGGGAGAGAAACGAACAAAAAATCCACTTTGGAGCAGAAGGATCAGTCTATTCATGATTCTGCTGTCCCATTAAAAAAAAAAAAAAGCGACTCCAACCTCTGCGTTTTACCTTTTTATACAACGCATATAAATCGTCAAAATACAGCCAGACCTACAAATAACAGATTAACACCATGAAATGGAAATTAATCGCAAATACAGAAAATGGAGTCAAAATCAAATTAATTGTATTATTAATAATTTATGGAATAGATCATACATTCTGGTATCAGGTAGTACCTTAAATGTTAAGTATATATGATATAGCATAGAAGAATAGGCCAGGAGGTGGGAGACAGGGGTTCTAGCCCTGACTTAGTTCACGTGTGACTTAGCGTAAGTCACTGGACCGATTTGGGCCTCAGTGTTTTTCATTCATAGCATGAAGGGCTTGCGATAGAGGATCTCTATCTCTTCCGGCTCTGAAATGCTGTGATTCAGGTTTTTTTCCCATAAAAGTTTGATATTGTTTTATTCCACTTTATAAATCAGATGCTTCTACATAGCTAAGTTTGATTACAATTGGATGCTACTTCTTGTCATCGCCAATTAAATGGAAGACATGACATTCACAGCGTCTTGGTTTGAAGGGTGTGTGACAGTGATTTTTAACTTGAGTGTCTCACAATGCCACCTGCAAATGCTACACATTTATGTGCACGTGTCCTGTCCCATTTCCTCTTTCTACTTCCTTCAGGGAATTTGAAATGCATGCCTCATCCACAAGCGTTAAGAGACTACACAAAAAACAGACTCACAAAAAAATGAGCACAAACGTATTTAACCGTAATTTTCTGATTTAAAAAAATCTAATGCCTAGAATAGAGAAAAGTGAAGTTTAAGAAGTAATGACCAGATTTATGGCTATGTAAAGCTTGACTTCTGCTTTAGAGGTTTAATGCTGAACTAATACCCATTTGCTGTGTTGTGTACTCTTCTTCCTTTTTATTTATTGACGGAGAAAAATAGTACTTCAGTTTGACAACTCTGAAAATACTGTTTCATGCACCAGTTCTGTGAACTTTATACCAGATGGCGTCAATATTTAGAGATACAGATCTATTTTATAACTCCTCTCAGTGATATTAAAGCTAAAATCTCAGACCACAAATGACATGTAATGTTTTCATTTTTTTTTCTAACTAGACGCATGAAGAATTCTGCTAATTACCCTTCCAAAGTACCTCCTATGCCACTCAACTTACAAAATAAAATCTGTCAGGAAGTTCAAATCAAGGTAAGTCTTCAAATCCTTTGGTTCATGATTTCAGAGTACGCGTGCATGCGTGTGTGTATGTGTGTGTATGTGTGTGTGTGTGTGTGTGTTGGGGGTGGGGAATGAAAGAAAAGGTGCTATGAATATACACATTTTACTATTATCATCCTCCAAAACACCGTAATTTCATAAACTCAAATCATTTCATGATGAGGCAAAGCCCCTTTGAGTAGTGGAATATTTTCATTCGTATTTTCCAAGCAGGAGAATTAATTTCGTTAATATTAAAAAACCTACAAAATGCTGATCACTGCCAATTTGGGACAAGAATCATTTGTGAAATAGCAGATGCTTCATAACAGCAGCACTTGTTTTTAACATTTCACTGAAAGATTACTCTCTATACAGGCAGTCACTATAGCTCCACCCACTTGTTTCCAATAGACACAGTTTTCTATCACATAGACTCACACCACGATATAGACCAACAGTAGGCAAGTTTGCTAAAATATCAACATGGTATTCTACACTTTCACCTATAGTGAAAGTAAAGTGAAAAAGAAAACAAATAAAAAGGTATTTCTGAGACAATAGAGAAAACGGGCATATGGACTGGGATGATATCAAGGGATTAGTCTTAAAATTGTTAGTCGTGGTAAGAGACTCTTAACGATAGAGAACAAACTGCGGGTTAACGGGTTAATGGAGAGAGGTGGGTGGGGGATGGGCTCGATAGGTGATGGGCACTTTGTCGTAAGCAGCAATGGGTGCTGTATGTAAGTGATGAATCCCTGAATTCTGCTCCTGAAACCAATATTACACTGCATGTTAACTAACTAAAATTTAAATCAAAAAAAATGCTAGTATGCAAACCAAAAAGAAAAAAAGGTGCATTCTCCAGTGTTGTAAAAATAAAATTGTTAGTTGTGTCAATTGCATCGTGGTTGTGTAAGAAATGCCGGCAATTTTAGAAATGCATACTGAAGTAAAGCAAAGTGCTTTAAAATAATTCAAGAAAGGGAGTGGGAGAAGAAAAGAAGGGGATGGATGAATCCAGCATTGCAAAATCTTAACAGTCATGAAATCTGGATGATGGGTAGATGGAGGATGGCATTCGTACAACAGTACTACGAATGAGGTATGTTCTCAGGTGACATAGCATGAAAGATACTTTTCTCAAAGATGGCAGGCTTCCTTATTTTATGCCCGATCCAGTTTTTATTTTTCGCACCTTCATGTGCCACCAGCCCAGTTGTCAAAAACAAAAACGTATTGTTTTAACCATTTGCTAAAATGAAGAGGATGATGTATTTTCCCTAGGAAAAAAATTAATCTTCCTAGATACTATAAAATTATATGGGTATCTTTCTTCTTTGGTGACTTTCTTCCCAGTAGGTGTTAGGATAATGCTTTCTGAGAAAAGTAGTGTGAAGGTAAACCACATTTCCAAAGCCAATTCATTTTTTTAATAGTTTATTTATTTTTGAGACAGAGAGAGATAGAGATTGAGCGGGGGAGGGGCAGAGAGAGAGGGAGACACAGAATCTGAAACAAGCCTCAGGCTCTGAGCTGTCAGCACAGAACCTGATGCAGGGCTCGAACCCACGAACTGTGAGATCATGACCTGCCGGAGTCCAGCTCCAGCAGGTCCAGGGTTCCCTGAAGGATGGAGAGTGTCAGTGAGAGAGAGGGATGAGAGAGCCAGATATTCTTTCTGATCACCAGGCAGGCATCTCTGCACTGACTGAGACACAGCTTTATTTATGGTTAAGTGTATGGGGAACATCACAGAAGTGGCATTTGCCTGAGACAATGATTTCTGATGATAAATTTCTTTGATATGTAAAAATTTCGCAGAACATAGGTTTGTAGAAGACTCCTGCATAACCTTTATCAATAGTGATTGATGTAGGTGATGTAGATGCTTATCATATGTGGAAGGAAGGTATCTCTAGCATTCAAATACAAGGCAATGTTTTTAGCTTAGCAAAGGCAAAAGTTAGTTCTTTGTGAGCAGGGGTCAATAGCCTGTTCGCTTAAGGGGAAGTATAAGAAAAACAGGATTCTCAGGAGATGCAATGTTTGCTCCCATAATCACAAAAGAAGAAGTTCCTACAATAAGTTCCTTCACAAGGTGCAATTTCAGGGCCAGAATAAGGGGACAAGTCACTCCTGACACCAATCAACAAGGTGCCTTGGGGGGTTGGTGCTCAAGCAAAAACAATTGAGTGGGGGTAGATATCGGTCATCATGTGACAGCAGGAGGCCTTGCAAACCTGCCTTAACCTCACAAGGAGTATTCTCAACTGGTGAGTTCAGAATGGCTCCCAACAATGACCTGCGTCAAAGTCGGACCAACTGAGCCACCCAGGTGCCCCACCAATGCCAATTCATGTCTTTCCATCAGTACCAACCTCTGTACTTAACAATAGCTTGCGACAACTTGAGCTCTCTTGTCTAAGCTTTCAAAAGAGGTGCAATAATGGCGAGTCACTAAATAGAGGGCATAGCTCTAATATGGTAAAGGTCTTAAAAATCTTGCAGGAAGAGGTGCTGGCTGGCTCAGAGGGTGGAGCATGGGACTCTTGATCTTGGGGTTGTGAGGTTGAGCCCCACATTGGGTGTGGAGATTACTTAAAAGTAAAATCTTTGCTCAGAGCCTGGAGCCTGCTTCAGATTCTGTGTCTCCCTCTCTCTCTGCCCCTCCCCTGCTCACACTCGGTCTCTCTCTTTCTTTCTCAAAAAAATAAAAAGTAAAACATTAAAAAAATATTGTAGTATTTAAAATTGGTATGAGTCTTTCTAGTAGCTGTAAATTCAAAATTGGGTCCACCATGCATGACTGGGCATAATTTTCAACATCCTTGACTAAATATATTGAACATTTACATTAATCAATTGTATTTATTCCTTATTGGAAACTTCTGTTCGCTCATCAGATTTATAAAGAAAAATGTGTTCGGTGCAGATCATCACTGAGGTATGTTGTGCCCCGTTACCTCACACAGGGTTTACAGAACTTTTAAGTTATGCTGAGAAATACGTTTAACAAATGTATTTTATTCTTTTTTCTTTTTTTAAAGTTTATTTGTTTATTTTGAGAGAGACAGAGAGAGCAAGCAGGGGAGGGGCAGAGAGAGAGGGAGAGAGAGAGAATCCCAAGGAGGCTCCTTGCTGTCAGCACAGAGCCCGATGTGTGGCTTGAACTCACAAACCGTGAGTTCAGGACCTGAGCTGAAACCAAGAGTCGATGCTTAACCAACTGAGCCACCCAGGCGCCCCTATTTTTTTTCCTTAAGAGTATTTTATTCTTTTCTCTTATTTGAGGGAGGCAGTATTTCATGATGTCATAGAAATGGCACGTATAATGCCTTACTTTTCCACACTGCATTTGAAGCTGTCTAAATCATGCATTTGTTTATCAAAAATACATTACATACATCAACATGAACATTTGGTTTTCTTTAAGTAGTAAATGCTAGGGGGGACTGTTCCTTCTATTGTGACATTTTAAAAACTGTCCCAAGAAGTCCTGATTTCTCATTTTATAAACAACTGTTTCTAGGTTAAAGTTATAGGGCCTCATTTTTCAAAATGCAGGTGCAGTGATAATAAAACAAAACCCACAAACATTTAATGACCACCTACTATGTGCCAGGCATGATGATCATTAGTTTCACGTACTTTAAGTTCCACAACTCATTTTAAGAAAAAAAAAAAAGAAATTGCTAGGTTCAAAAAGGTCAAGCAGTTTTTCCTAGTACGTTGCAAGGTCAAGATTCTAAAAGAACAATTTGGGGATTTTAAAAAGCACACATAGGAAGACAATATAAGCAAAGAGTTTATGTGTTCATCAGGACATTGTTGATTTATTCAACTCATTTAATGCCTGCTATGTGCTTGGCAATATTCTAGACACTTGGCATTGATGGGGTTCAGGGCAGGCTATCTCAGAATAGGCCACTTTGGCATGTGGATTATTTTGAGCTGAAGGCAATCAAGATCCAAGAGACTCAAGGAGAGCTTTATATCTCCCACTTAACTGCCTAAAAATATTTAGATAGGAAGCCTGTACCAGGAAGACAGCTATCGCAAAAGGTAACTTTTTTGTGTACATCAGAAAGACTTTTGGAGCGCCTGGGTGGCTCAGTGGCTAAGCATCCGACTTCAGTTCAGGTCATGATCTCGCACTTCATGAGTTCAAGCCCCATGTCGGGCTCTGTGCTGACAGCTCAGAGCCTGGAGCCTGCTTCAGATTCTGTGTCTCCCTCTCTTTCTGCCCTTCCCCCGCCCATGCTCTGTCTCTCTTCCTCAAAAATAAATAAACATTACAAAAATTAAAAAAAATAAAAACAAAGACTTTTCCCCAGGGCAAGCAGACATTTGTTTACCAAGCATTTGTTTCTCTCATCCCCTTATGAATTGTCCGCTTTGAAGTCTGAGCCCCTTACCACCTTCTCTTTAGCTCAGAACTGCATATAAACCTCAACTGCCTGTCAGTGGGTCTCATATCTTTGGGGCACCCATGCATATAAAATTAAATTTGTTTTTCCTCTGTTCATCTGTCTAATGTTAATTTGATTATTAGAACAGCCAAAAAACCAAGAGGGGTAGGAAAGAAATTTCCTCTCCCTCGCAGGATACACCATTAAATAAAACAAAGCCCTTGCCCATTACATTCTTGCTCTTTCTATTGATTCTTAATTATTTCTCTTTTTAAGAAATATTTATTTATTTATTTATTTATTTAGAGAGAAAGCGCAAGTTGGAAAGGGGCAGAGAGAGCGCGTGAGACAGAATCCCAAGCAGGCTCCATGCTGTCAGTGCAGAGCCTGACACGGGGCTCAGTCTCACAAACCGCTAGATCATGACCTGAGCCGAAACCAAGAGTTGGATGCCTAACCGACTAAACCACTCAGGTGCCCCTGATTCTCAAATGTTTCTTAATTTATGGTAAAATAAATCTGTATAGTGTTTTAATATTTTCAAGAGTTTACTCATCTCTTCTATAGGTAAAGGAATAAAAGTTATGCAAGCTACTTTGGGCAAATTACCTCGATCCTTAAGGCTACTAACATTTTTGGGATTATATATTCACTACTGTTCTCTATTCAAACTGAATTTTTTCCCACCATCTGCTGGTATTGAGGTTCTGAAATAAAATGTGTTGTTACTGCATTACTTGTATTGCAAGAAAGCTTCCTTAAATTTTAAAATCTTATTTTAACTTACTAAAATATTTTGGTCCAAATTAAAACCATCTGTATAGAGAGGCAGCTAAAAACAATGAAAGCCAAAGATAGAAGGGTTGGCAATGTAATATTTCCACAGCTGATCTAATTATGGCATATATATATATATATATATATTTGAAAAATTCTACAGACCACAAACACCTGCTTCTCAGAGACAGCCAGAAATTATTCTAAATGGTCATTGCCATTAATTTGCCAAAATCTGAGCAATTACATTCATGATACAAGGACCCAGCTCATGCCAATATTTGTGGAAACTTATTTATCAATTTCCCACATACCTTTTGGCCAGGTATTTTGTATCTGACAGTAGAGAAGCTGCTAGTGTAAGACTTTATAAAGTTCACGCCACTGAATCTGCTATTGTGGTATGCCTTGGAAGGTGTTACTATCTAAGTCAGCATCTGTCAACCGAAGAGAAGTAGAGAGAAGAATAAAGAATCTTCTTGATTGAGTAATCCCTGTAGAAATTTCTCAGTATGAAAAGAGTAGAAAAAGGAGACGTGTAATCGTTGTTTTCATGTATTAACTTATTATTATATGTCAAACACTGTGGCAAATGCTTTATATGCTTTGTCACCTTTAATCGTTACCGTGGCAACTGTGCAATAGCAAATTAAAAAATAAAGGGAGATATTAAAATACCAAATATGGATAGTAAGTGGTAGGGTGGGATTCAATTTCAGAATTGTTCACTCCAATGTCTACACCCATTCACTCTATACCACGAACGCTTATAGTAGTGCTTCGACTTCTGCAAGAAACTGCAAAATTCTCTAAATTGAATGCTGTACTGGTCAGTCTCTATGCCTAGTAAGTATACTTTCAGAGAAGGTGTTGAAACGGACCACGTGAAGACCATCCAACTTCCTGTTTTGATAGTTTGAGGAAACTGATCCGGAAGAGATAAATGACCTGTCCAGTGTCCTTATGTTAACTGTTGTCGGTGCCAAGATTAGAAGCAAAATCTATTCTTTTTCCATTCTTTTGATGCTGAGCCTTATGGAGAGCAAATGGCCTCCAAGAGTCACAGATGATTAAAATCTCACGAGTGTATGCATAAGTTTTAGTACTGACGTCTCAAACCCTCCCTTTAGGAGAAAGAAATGAAGGAAATGTCACAGACTACCACGTTAAAGGTAGTAGAATGCATTCCTTAATACGTGGCTCTTCAAATATTCCAAAATCGAAGTCGGGCTGAAGGTAGGAAGAAAAAGGGAACAAAGGAAGGAGAGGAAGAAGAGAAGGAAAGAATCAAGAGCAGGGGAAGGAGGGAGAGGGGAAGGACACAGAAGGAAGAAAGGGAAAGAAAACTGTTGTTCTCAAATCTGTATTAATTCCTAGTCTGGAAGCCCCACATGCTTGTGTGATGCATACTGTTCCAGGGACCGAGTCTGGCAGGGATATGCTGGCGGGACTATTCTCAAACATAAGTTGTTTATGCAAAACATGGTTAAATCTCACAGTTGCTTTCTTGATCATTTAGTTTACCCAAAACAATAGCAGGGGAACCAAGTGATTTTTAGATACAGCTAACTCTTCCATGACTAGAGCAAAAATGTAAAGAAGGCGATTTTTTTTTTCTGTTGGAAAACATACTAGTTTCGGTATTCAAGCAAGTAGTATGGAGAGAATCCCACCAACAAATAGTCCTAGATTATTGTTTTGATGCAGTTTGTGAATTTAGCACAGTTGATGCAATTGTAGGCAAAGCAAAACTCCGCTAGTGAGGTTTCCATTTTTTTTAATGTTTATTTATTTTTGAGGGGGGAGGGGGTGAGGGAGGGGCAGAGAGAAGGAGACAGAGGATCCGAAGAGGGCTCTGTGCTGACAGCAGAGAGCCCGATGTGGGGCTCGAACTTATAAACCCTGAGATCATGACTTGAGCTGAAGTTGGGCATTTAACCTACTGAGCCACCCAGGCACCCCCAACCTCCCCTCCCCACTAGGGAGGTTTTAAACAGCAAGAGAACATAGCTTTTAGTTTTGGCTCACCAGGATTAACCCAAGTGATTCATGAGATGACACTGCCTTTGATCTTGCTAAAACTGTTTCACTGTGTCAGTTACTTCGAAAGCAGAGACTCCTTTGAAGCAATGAAGTATTCAATTATAGTTGGAAGAGTTTGCCAGATAAGGCCTTCTCCCTCTAGGTCACATAGTTAAATATGGATAGAAGGTCATTAGTCCATTATATATGATGCTGAATTAATATTAAAATTTTTGAGTCCGGCAACTAACTTTTTGAGAACATTATGTCTCTAAGCCTTTAGGATCAACATCCATGAGGTATGTTAATAATGTAATTTTTTTTATTTTACAGATTTTATTTTTCATCGTAGATGCAAACAGAACTTCAAAGTCACACTAGCAGAAGAACAACAACTAATCTATAGCAAAGAGAATTTAAATTTATTATCAAGGGGTCCATTACATGTGTCATCAATATGTGAAAACAAGTTATCACAAAAGATGCTAGAGTAGTATTAACAACATTCTATATTTGTTATTATTTATTTATTTATTTTTAATGTTTATTTATTGTTGAGAGAGAGAGAAAGAGAGAGAGAGAGAGAGCTCGCGCGCACGAACGGGGGAGGGGCAGAGAGAGAGGAAGACACAGAATCCGAATGAAGCAGGCTCCAGGCTCTGAGCTGTCAGCAGAGCCCAACACAGGGCTCAAACTTACACACCGCGAGATCATGACCTGAGCCGAAATTGGACGCGTAACTGACTGAGCCACTCAGGCATCCCTATTACCTTTTATTTAAGTTTTAGTTCACAGGCAGTACAATATTGGTTTCAGGAGTAGAAATCAGTGATTCATCACTTACATACAACTCCCAGAGCTCATCACAAGTGCCCTCCTTAATACCCATCACCCATATAGCCTATTGATGTTAATTGTTATTAAAGGAAGACATAAGTATGTTGTATTTGAATGAGCATAGAGTTTGGAGATCCAAAGACGGAAAGTTAAGTCCAACTTTTTTACTTCTTAACTTCATAACTTTGGGCAACTCTTCAGTCCTTCTCTGACTTTGTTTAATCTAGTGTATGGCCAAAAAGCTGATAAATGTGAAATTGCTCTGTAAAAAGCTAAATAATTGGCAGATATTAAAATGGAGAGGTATGTTGATTTAATGAGTAAGTGCATTTTCTCAAACTAGTCAGTGGAATTGTCTGATTATTTTAAAATTATATTCAGAGTAACATGACTAATTACCAAGCTGTTTTAGTTAACATTGATTACTTTCCTAATATACAATTCTAATAAAATATATTCTTAATGCAATAACTCACTCACTCACGATAAAAATTTATTTTATCTCTATTTCTAAGGTTTGTCTTCAAAGATTGAGAGACAAATCAGTCAGAAATGGTTATAAAACGTGTATCTAATTAGTCTTACCTGGGGGGAAAAAAAGGGCAAAGTTGAAATTAGACTGTTTGTTTTGCATCACACTAGAATTGAAATTTGTAGAGTTTCCATGGTATTCAAACACTCTGAGAATTTACACGTGTAAAGAAAGAAATGAAGTCACTCACTTCAGTGTGGGAATAAATGGCTTGTCAAAGGAGAAATTATTTCTTGTAAATAGTTTTGTAGCAGCAGGTTCAGTGTAAGTACACTCTCCAGTCAGCTTTATTCTACTTATAATAGGCTGGATTAAAGTACCATCCTGAGCTAAAATCAATAGTGTTCAGCAATCTAGTCAAGAGAAAGTGGTATCCAAACAATCACATTTTACCATAGAAGCACATTTTTTTTAAATCTTAAAGTCCATAATGACATTCTGAGTAAGAATTCCTTTAAGTAGCATCTATCTCTTCATCACTGTTTAAGCAGACACATAGTAGGCACTCAGAAATAGCCCTTGAGCTCTTTGAGTTGGAGTGTTGTGGATAAAGAGTTCCTAGGGTTTTTTTTTTTTTTTTTTTTTAGTTAGGGTAGTTGGTTGGTAGTCATTGATGATGGGGTTTTGGAACGGTGGGGGACCGGAGCTGATGGCCAAGAGAGAATTCTTGAGATGTCTTTGGTGCAAAAAGGTGATTTTATCGAAGTATGGGGACAGGACCCGTGGGCAGAAAGAGCTATGCTGGGGTTGCGAAGAGTGACTCATTATATACTATGGAGTTGGGGGAGGCAAAGGCAAAAGGTAAGCCTCCAGAAAGACTTTTATATGCTCAAGAGGGGCTCATCAGCTACAGGAGGCCTCATTATTGCTATGCTAAGGTTGTTTTCCCTCTAGTAAGGCACTAACATTATGAAGGCAGGGAGATCCTGGAGAAATGTTATACTCTGTATTTGCCTCAAGTATTTGTCAATGGGCTGCAGGTCATAACGAAATTTAACATTACCTGCCACTTCTTCTTGCCTTTGTTCCCCACATCACTATGGAAGGAAGGGTGATGTTGGGGATCCAAGAAGCTGAGTCTATAGGTTTCTGGAGATTAGGTTGTTCATAAGATTGCCCTTTTCTTGTAATTTACTAAGACACTTGAAAACTCCTGGAGACTCAGGTCCTGCAAGACTGTGATCTCTATCAGTTAACCATTTGTTTTCCCCTTTCCTTTGTTCTTGAGCAGCCAGGAGTGCCTGAGAAATTTCACACATATCCCACTGGGGGGTGGGGGGCTGGTGTGCTAGTTTCTGCTTTGCCCTCAGCTTGCCTTATGCCTTTTGCTCCCTCATCAATTGACAGTTTGTCTTTGCTCTTTATATACAACAGAATTTAAAATATTTTTTTGTTTTGTTTAGTTGTATTTAATAAACTCTAGAAAAAACACCCTGGACAAATCTTAAAATAATAGCTTTCTAAAAGACTGATTGGAATGTAAACTGGTACAGCCATTCTGGAAAACAGTATGGAGGCTCCTCAAAGAATTAAAAATAGAACTACTGTACGACCCAGCAGTTGCACTACTAGGTATTTATCCAAAGGATACAAAAATGCTGATTCGAAGGGGCACATGCACCCCAATGTTTGTAGTAGTGCTGTCAACAATAGCCAAATTATGGAAGGAACCCAAGTGTCCATCATATGATGAATGGATAAAGAAGATGTGGTATATATATACAATGGAATACTACTCGGCAATCAAAGAAAATGAGATCTTGCCATTTGCAACAACGTGGATGGAACTAGAGTGTATTATACTAAACGAAGTAAGTCAGTCAGAGAAAGACAAATATATTATTTCACACATACGTGGAATTTGAGAAACTCAACTGATGAACGTAGGGGAAGGGAAGGAAAAATAAGATAAAAACAGAGAGGGAGGCAAATCATAAGAGACTCTTAAAGACAGAGAACAAACAAACTGAAGGCTGCTGGAGGGAAGGTGGGGGGATGGGCTACGTGGGTGATGGGCATTAAGGAGGGCACTTGGGATGAGCTCTGGGTGTCATATGTAAGTGATGAATCACTGGGTTATACTTCAGAAACCAATAGTACACCGTATGTTAACTAACGTGAATTTAAATAAATAAGAAAAAATAAAAGACTGGTCGATTATATTTCAATGTAGTCCCATCTAATATTTTTATTTTATAAAATTATGTGTCTATTCCATGTAATTGCTTGGTTACTACCTTTTTCTTGACTGGATTGCCAAAAGCTATAGATTTCCATTTAAGATGCTACTATAATGCAGCGTATTGTAAAGAAGAGGAACCTCACTGGAGAGTATATTTATACAAATCAGATTTTACAAATCATAATTGTTTTTTGCTCTTCACTCTTGCAATGATTTTCAAAGAGTCACCTACGTGGATTATTTTCATTTTTAAGCTCAAAACAGTCAGGACAAGCAAGTGAGGAAAAAATGAGCATGTCCAATCCATTTAGAGTCTTTATATTGATTCAAAGCCCATCAGCAAACCATTCCGGAAGTTTCCATTTCCGTAGGGCATTTGTTATTCAGATAAAACGACAATGATAAAACAAAAAGCCAGTGAATTGGGCAAGGTGTATTATGTCCATCAAACTTGAGAGCATGATAGAATGAGTTTTTATTGACTAGGGCAGGTAGAATTACAGGTTTTCACATCCATTCATCATGATTTAGAGTAGCGTGTCAATCCAGTTTACACTAAGGCATAATTCATACTTCATTTCAAGGAATAATTCAATGCTTTACTCTATTAGTTATGCTATTGTGAAAGAGAAATAATACGAATGAGTACAAAAGCCCCTGCCATTGTAAACAGCTATAATGAAATGAAGAGATACATCTGTGATGCTTATATTTTATATTCTTTCAAGTCCGTGGACTCAACCTTTCTTTGCCAAGACATTCATAATCGAATCGTAAGAAATGCAATAGAACGGTATCTGTTGCGGCAACCTTTGATGCTAATGAAGGAACTGGCAGTCATATAAAATCAGACGGGTCATGGGAAATGCAGTCACAAGAAAGAAAACATTGGTGGCAGCTTGATATTTCTTCTCTTCCTCTACGAAAATGACAAGTATGGAAAGATTTTTTTCAAAATCCTCATTTTCATTAAAAAGTTGTAGAGGCAGACTTTGAAACTATACGTAAAAGTGGCTGCCTTCTTTTTTGCAATGACAGTAAAGGTGATTCACTCGTGTTAGCCTTGGCAGTCCCTGAGAAAAAACTCACCTGCACCTAAGTGCTAGAAAGATCTCTAACCAGAAACACTTGAGGAGGATAAAAGAAAAGACTTCATACTCATATTTATCATTAACTTACTGAATAAGCTTCAACTGAGGGCCTTCTATACGTCAGGCACTGTGCTAGGTGCCGGTGGCAGGGTGAGAAGCAAAATAGATAGGATCCTTTTTGGGGGATGTACAAGAAAGTCTGTTGCGTGTAGCAGACCTTGGATGAATAATCACACCAATTCCATATTGCTGGAGGTTGTGATTAGTGCTAAGAGAAAGGAGAGGATGCTACGAGCGAGTTTAGTTTAGATTCATCCATCAAATACGGCTTCTTTAGGAAGTAACAACGAATTGGAATCTGAAAGATTCATGCTGTGCTAATTTTTCATCAGGCAGAACGTTATTGGAAGCAAACTGTATTTCAGTCTCAAGCCTAGCAGATCCAAAGCCACTTACAGTGCTAGATAGAGTTGGATGCTTTGTATGATGAGTTGTATTAAAAAGTCATAGTTTAAAGCAAAAAAAAATCTATTATAAATGTTTCTAGGGGCACTTGGGTGGCTCAGTCGGTTAAGCGTCTGACTTCGGCTCAGGTCATGATCTCAGAGTTCGAGAGTTCAAGCCCCGTGTTGGGCTCTGTGCTGACAGCTCAGAGCCTGGAGCCTGCTTTGGAATCTGTGTCTCCTTCTCTCTGCCCCACCCCCACTCATGCTCTGTCTCTCTCTCTCTCTCACTCAAAAATAAAACATTTAAAAAAATTTTAAAGAAATAAAGAAGTAAATATTTCTAAAACAAAACTTGAGGACATTAAACTGTGCCACTTTAACACTCACTTTATTGTGGAGCAATGTCAAGATCCCATGGAATGTGTCAGGTAGAATTCTAGTACTTCAAAAATAAGACTTCCTTCTGTGGACACCTTTCATTTTGGGCCACACACATTTTAGAGCTGCCACCTAGTGACTACCACAATAACTACAAGCAAAAAAGGTCATTCATATTGGTGGGCACTGTGGTGGTTTTGACACAGAATAAAATCTCTTACCCACATGCAACGGTCTCTGTGAGTACGTAATGAATTCTGGCATCTCTTTCTTTGCTTCAAAAGTATATCTATGTGCATATGGCAAGGACACTAATGTAAAAAGGAGAAGATAAGTTACTATGAAAAGTAACAGATAATTCACTTCAAATGTTATCTCATCCCAATTTTGATAGATCAATTTTGCAGATGGCGAAAGTTACAAATGAGTTTCTTAAAAAGGAAACAAAAGCGGCTGTCTTTCCCAACGTGGTAAAAAAAAAAGGGGGGGTGTTTTAAATGTGGTAGATTAAAGTAATTTTTATGACATAGAAGAGAATAGAAAATAACATCACTTATTGCACACAGTAAGAATAAATACTTTTTGTGAAACGTGTGTGTGTGTGTGTGTGTGTGTGTGTGTGTTCTGAGTTTCACACTACAGTGTATTTCAGTGCTGTCAATATTGGTCAAAAATTTTTGAGACTTTAAAGTTTTTCATGATACTGGGTTAGCATGATAGGAAAATTCTAAGAATGATTCCAATGACCTGTCCTATAGGTATGACCGTGGCATGTAAATATGAGATATTACTCCCATGTGTTTGTTGCTTCATATGGCAAAAGAGATTATCCAGGCAGAGCTAACCTCATCCCATTAGCTGTTTAAAAGTAGGAAACTTGGAGGGCACCTGGGTGGCTCAGTTGGTTGAGCTTCTGACTCTCGATCTCGGCTCAGGTCATAATCTCACAGTTTCATGAGATCGAGCCCTACAACGGGCTCTGCGCTGACAGGTGCGGAGCCTGCTTGGGATTCTCTGTGTCTCCCTCTCTCTCTGCCCCCCTTCCCTGCGCTTGTTCTTTCTCTCTGTCTCAAAATAAATAAATAAACTTTTAAAAAAAGATTTGGAAAGTAGCACATTTTCTCTGGCTTTTAAGAGGAGGAGGTGTCAGAGGGAATTGAAGCATAAAGGATTCTAAACACAGTTGCTGACTTTGATGGTGGAGGCAGCCATGTGAAAAGCAAAATGCGGGCTGCCTCTGGGAGCAGAAAGCAGCTCCCAGCTGACAGCCAGCAAGAGAATAGGGATGTCAGTCCTACAATCATAAGGAACTGGGTTCCAACAACAACCTAAAAGACCATGAAAACAGATTCTTCTCCAGAGCCAATACCTAAGCGCTGGGCTCAGCAGACACACTGACATCAGCCTTTTGAGACCTTAAACAGAGAGCCCAAGTGAGGACCCAGGACTTCCGACATACGGAACTGTGAGCTAATCAATGGGTGTTGTTTTAAGCCACAGTTCTTGGTGATTTGTTACCCAGCAGTAAGAAACTAATACAGTCAGTCAATGCAGTTACTATGAGGTATAGAAAACTCCTGAATTACTATAGTGGCAGAGATGTGAGCAAAGAAGGATCAACGTGTGGGGAGTAGGAATGACTGAAATATCAGGAAACAAAAAAGTGAAGGATGATGGTGTGAACACCTCAGGAAAGTGGCTTAGATGAGAACAGAGGCGAGGAGCCGACCTGCAGGATGTAGTGGTGAAGGCTTGTCCTCTTTGTGAAGTAAAACCGTCTCTTCCCTGGAGTGCCTGGGTGGCCTGGAGCGCCTGGGTGGCTCACTCAGTTGAGCATCTGACTTCGGCTCAGGTCATGATCTCTTGGTTTGTGAGTTTGAGCCCTGCATCAGGCTCATCAGTGCTGACCGCTCAGAGCCTGTTTCAAATCTTCTGTCCCCCTCTCTCTCTGCCCCTCCCTCACTTGCACGTGCTCTCTCTCTCAAAAATAAACGCTAAAAAAACCCCAGTTTCTTCCCTATCAGAGAAAACGGATTCACACCCATTTTAAATGTTTACATCTTAATTTACTGAATTTACTTTTTCTTGTATTCTTCTAGATAGAAATGGGAGAAGCAGGCTCAATATTTCCTTTTTTTTTAAACTTTTTTTTTAACGTTTATTTAATTTTGAGACAGAGACAGAGCGTGAGTGGGGGTGGGGCAGAGAGAGATGGAGACACAGAATCAGAAGCAGGCACCAGGCTCCAAGCTCTCAGCACAGAGCCTGACACGGGGCTTGAACTCATGAACTGTGAGATCAGGACATGAGCCGAAGTCGGACGCTTAACTGACTGAGCCACCCAGGTGCCCCTCAATATTTCCTAAAGATATGTCCCGATGAATAAAGAAGTTTGGGAACAAATTAGAAGCTGCACATGGCCACATCCATCTTAATAGAAAAGCTTTATTGGATTTGAACAAGTCTGAATAAGAATTGAATGAGATCTATGCCAAAAAAGCAGAAGACACTTTATTTGGATTGATGCAGACTAATAAGTCAAGTGACTGAGTCAGTACATTGCTAGATTTGTGGCACAAAAGAAAATAGAAACATTGGAGAGCTCAATATACAGAATCAGGTAAAACACTGCTGCTTCCACAGTAAGCAGATGGGAACTTGATCCTGTACGGCACGCATTGAAATTCCTCGGAGATTTTGGGTAACAAATATAACCCACTTAAGGAAGGGTTTTCAGCAACTCAAACTCAGAGCTGTCAGATCATGAAAAGAAAATTTCTGAATAGGCTGTAATTGTTATTGAAACACTGAGGCAATTAAAATCTTCAATGTGAGGAAAGCCAAAACGATGATGGCTTCCCCGGAGAACGCCATAAAACTTTAAATATCTCCTGTGCTCCAAACTGTTCAAAGAACTAGCAGATTATTAAGTTTTTAAATCCTTTCCCTGCTGCGAAACCTCATAGAGAACCGCTGATAAGCAACTACTAGGGACAAGGCCTTATTTTCTTCTCTGTAAGGTTTATATTATGAGAGCAAATGCTCTTATAATATTCAAAGGAGATTGGACAAAGATGAACAAGTATCGTCAACATAATACAGCTGCATCAATAATCATCAACTCTTTTTCCTCTTGTGTTGTAAATCTTTTAACGGAGTCCAAAGTGACAAAAGTAAAGCCATTTCAACTGGAACTGAAGATCAGTGAAAAAAAAAATCAAAACCCCTTACCTGTGTACTTTCATTCATTCCATTTGCTCCTGTAACTTCTATTACTGTCCCTCTCTGTGGACTTGCTTGGTTGAAGAAAAACATGGTTTCCAGAGTTTCTAATATTATTTTCTGTACCCAAATGGTATAAGTAAATGCTATGCTAAATTTGGCGATTTTTATTAGCATGCTTAAGACTTCTAAGACTCCCTCCCCCCATCCTTCTTAAGAAAAACTTCCCTTTTTCTTCTGCAAATACTTATTGGCTTCTCAGTAAATCTGAAACATCATCTTAGTACGTGCTGTTGATTAGATACAGATTTTATTTCCAAGTAGAGGTGAAAAGTAAAAAGGTTAAGTGGATACAGGTATAGCCCAGAAATCACTATAATGAAAGGGATCATGATGTGTGACTCGACTGTTATCGTTAGTAAAAGGCACCAGTAAATCAAATTTCATCTCAGCCTCTTGAGAACAGGTAAATCTTTTTCAGTTTCTCTAGTGTGCTTAGGGCGTGGTCTTACTTAAAGCTGTGGAGGGGACTAATGTCCATATAATCCTAAGATTGTACAGAGCATGATCCTTTATATGACTTTGAAGAACCGACTCATATATTGAAAGCATGCTGCTTGAACAAAACTATTTCATTAGTGTCCCTCATTTGTTTCCTAGTGTGAATATGTGATTCCTGCTGCTAATGAAAAGAGGAAATTTTGCTAAATCAAATCTCAAGATATAATTAAATGGGAAGGGTGACATTAAGCTTCAGTACAACTCATCATTTATATTATTGTGGTGCATTTACATGGCACTTCATATTTGCAGTGTTCAAAATAAATGACCTCAGGGGCGCCTGAGTGGCTCAGTCGGTTAAACGTCCGAATTTGGCTCAGGTCATGATCTCGCGGTTCATGGGTTCGAGCCCCGTGTCAGGCTCTGTGCTGACAGCTAGCTCAGAGCCTGGAGCCTGTCTTCGGATTCTGTGTCTCCCTCGTTCTCTGACCCTCCCCTGCTCACACTGTCTCTCACTCTCTCTCGCAAAAATAAATAAAACATAAAACAAAACAAAACAAAATAAATGACCTCATATTAACTCTCCTACTGGGATTGGGGAGTCAGAGTGAGCACGTAACTCTATTGTTCAATTAATCAAGTGAAAAGCTCACAAAATCTCATAGGAATTATTTGTTTACTGCAGCTATTATTTGCTTAGCACTGGTGGTTCACAGCTAGTGTTTACCACAGAATGGGAAAAGATTTAAATTAATGTTTATAATCCTGCTATTAAAAAATTCATAGCTCTTCAAAATATTTCAGTGACTAAAGATCATGGCACCAGGAGTTATAATAATATAATATTTTAAAATGACTTCTTTGTGTTTATTACCATGAACTCGTGGAGGTCAAGGGAAACAAACATGATGAGAATTGCAGGTGGCTTTGAGGAAAAACAGATATTCAGCATAGGAAAGTCAAGGAACTTTCTTTCTGTTGCCTCTTGTCCCCATTCACACACAAACGTTTTTTGTTTTACATTTTTTTAAGTTTTTCATTTATTTTGAGACACATAGAGCATGTGAAGGGCAGAGAGGGAAGGAGGGAGAGAGAATCCCAAGCAGAGCCCAGTGGGGGGCTCGAACTCACAAACCGTGAGATCATGACCTGAGCTGAAACTAAGAGTCAGACGCTTGATGGACTGAGCCACCCAGGTGCCCCAAAACGCACATTTTAAAACTCCCGATCCTCATCTCACCTCAGGAGCCTGAATCTGTAGTATCAAAACCCTCAACCAGATGCTTTAAGGTCTTAGGTAAAGGGAAATTTTGTCCCTGCATTGAGTTTGTGCATCATTTAATAGATTTCTTAAAAATATTATTAAATTATGTTGCCTGATTAGTTTAAAATTTTTAGTTTGGCTTGCTGGTGCTCTGTGTGTCATATGGGAAGGCACCATGATGTTTAAAATCTTATGCTGGTTCTACCTGAATGTAATTGCAACGATGGAGGGACGGTGAGGTCTACCGTTGATATCAGGAATTTGAAGATTCCTGTAAGTTGTTTCACAGTAACTCTCACTGAGTCTTTGTGGTTGTGCACACAAGGTCACTTCCCATGTTGGGTTTTATGGCTATCACATCAAAAACTACCAGGAGAGTGAAAAGAAGCAGGTTATAATATGAAATTTGCTGACGATATGGGATAATATTTCAAAAATCAACTTTCATCTAATTTCCTTAGATTTGGGGAGATTCTCTCTGCATTTTTGATGAGATTTCTCTTTGATGTGCTTTGTGCCTTAATCTTCTATTTCAGCCAACTTTCATTGCAAAGATGGGATCGCGTAATCAAAGAGGATAGATGATGGGGCGCCTGGGTGGCTCCGTCGAATAAGTGTACAACTTCAGCTCAGGTCATGATCTCGCGGTTGGAGGGTTCGAGCCCCGTGTTGGGCTCTGTGCTGACAGCTCAGAGCCTGGAGCCTGCTTCGGACTCTGTGTCTCCCTCCCTCTCTGCCCCTCCCCTGCTCACACTCTGTCTCTCTCTCTTTCTCCCAAAAATAAATAAACATTAAAAATTTATTTTAAAAAGACAAAGAGGATAGATGATGTTGGTTTTAAACACACCACAAGAATGAATAAAGAATAATCTGACTAGTAGTAATAGTACTACTGAAGTGTTCTTGAATATGAAGAATGCAATATGCTATCACACAAATTTATAACCATCCATCTCTTTTCCCCCATATCAGACATGAATTTTTAATTAGAAATCATGATTATGACTTAGGACAGAGCATCTGTCTGATCTCCTACATTCTCACCAGGTGTATGGGCAATCCTGTAGGAAGATACTATGTTTATTCCTTATTTTTATTCTATCATATTGACTTAAAGAATTTGAAGTCCAAGTATTAATAACAAATGAGTTTTGGAAGCTGCGTTGTTCTTATTTGGAATTACTGATGATTGCATTAATACATATCACCTTGATAAGATTAAATTACCTGGTGGCATATTAAGTAACCTGAAGCACAAGGCAAATATTTGAACCACATTCTTATTCAAATATGTAATTCAACAGACACATGTTTGGTAAAGAATACCAACGTTGTACTAGAATTCCAACCTTAGGTAGACTTAAGAAACTAAGTTTGTTCTCATATTACTCGGATAAATAAACCAGCACTCTCAAAAGCAAACAGATAACAATGTCTAATACTTTCTGCTCATGTTTTCCAGGAGCACTTCTCGAAGGTTAATTTTCAGAGATCATAATGTTACTAGAGGAAGTTGAGAAACTTACTAGGAGAAGCAAAGTGTGTTAGCATTCAACACAACGAAAGGCTGACTGACTACAAGTGATCTTATCATTCTATGGAGTGTCGTCTGACAAGTGCCTTGATTTGCCCAACATGTAAAATATGGATTATTCCTATTTTGTCCAAAACCACAAAGCTGGAAAAATAACTTCATGAAGCCATTTCCAACATTACAAATACCAATTCTTAAGATTGCAGGGAAGAATTAATGTAACTTTGTACAGGAGACAAATTATTCACAAAAACGTCTGTACAAGCAAGCTGTTCACTATTGTGCCAGGCACATATGGCAGACTGCTAGGGACCAACATGTAAGCAAAACACCACCCTGATCAAGAAGGTGCTCACGATCTTGTACGAAAAATTCATAGCGAGCATCACCAGTCACACCCGCCCTGAGTTATTTTCTCCATGAATTAAGAGCTTTTTGAGTGTCTTCAGAAAACACAGAGGTCAGAAGAGTGGATGTTGAATATACTCAGGGAAAATAACCTGAGGGGAAGAAGTCACTGGAAAGCTGCCAAGAAGATGTGGTGAGTTCAAGATAGGTTATTTATTATGGCTAAGCGAATTAGAACGGGGCTTGGAAAGTAAGGAAATGAAAGAATAGACAAAGCACTTCCTTCTCAAAATGTTAAATGTAAGGGGACAATTGTAGGAGAGCGCGCTGGTGGTTGAAACAAAACAGAAGGTCAAGACCAGCCAAAGATTATTCCTAAACCCCAACTGTGTCATCCATCGAGGCTTTGCAAATAATCTAAGCATTCAGTATTCAGAGATGTAAAATTATTTCTTAGAAACCATGCAGTTAAAATGATGATCGTATGTTTTAATTGATCCTACAAAAGGTTAGTCCTCTGTAATGAAAATTCTCTTAACAGCTTGCAATGAAACCTGCAGTCAATTGAATACACCAGTTTATCAGACAACATGTAATAATGAACATAAATCACAGATGTTTTTTGAATGCATTACTTCCCAGGAAGCTGCTCAAGGAAAAGAAAAAAGGAATAAATGTGATCATCACTGAATATGATCACCTAAAACTTTTTAAGAATAATTTTGTGTGTGAAGAAGGAAATGTTCTGCTCTGATCATGTTTATTTACATGCTTACCAAAAAACCTCCTATTAGTTAATGCTGATATAAGAGCTAATATAATATATATGTTTGAATTATTCTGCAAAGCAGACACATTTTTGTAGCTCAAATGAGATTCTAGTATCCTTGCTTAGGAAAAGTGTTAGGGGTCAACCACTATTTTTTAAAATTTTTTTGATGTTTATTTATTTTTGAGAGAAACAGAGAGAGAGAGAGAGAGACAGAGAGAGACAGAGAGAGAGGGAGAGAGAATGAATAGCTGAGGGGCAGAGAGAGAGAGGGAGACACAGAGTCCGAAGCAGGCTCCAGGCTGTGAGCTGTCAGCACAGAGCCTGACGCGGGGCTCAAACCTACAAACCTAAGCCGAAGTTGGACACCTAACCCACTGAGCCACCGAGGTTTCCCCACAACCACTATTTTATTAGAGGGAGAACTCTTTAATTATATCCTGGAAGAAAATCTAATCTAGATCTTGAGTTGGAATATTTAGCATTGTATTAACATCAAATATGCTCCTGATTTCATCATAAAAACAGAGCATTCTTTCCATGATCAATCAGAAGACACTACCACTTACACGTGAGACATTTTGGGGAATGTTTAGGATTTCATAAATATTGAGGTATGGCAAAAAATGAAAATATATATGTACATAAATGTAGACATAGTTGGATAACTGAGAGAGAAATTTTGTTTATTGAGTGGACAAAATAAACCATCCAGCTATACACAAGACAATTTGTTACAAGAGGAAAACTTTGCCAAAGTAGTATGTACAATCCCAATAACTGTGATTTTATTTTATGATGGAAAAATTTAGATGGTAAACATTGCAAGAAAGATATGGTGAACTGTATTAAAAGTGACAGAGAAAGAAAACTACACTTGTTGAGAAAATGAATTCTTTCAAGAAGTAGCAAATTATTACATCTACAAATTAATCATCTTGCCGACTACATTAATTCCAATCTGTGTATTTCTTATAAATCATCTTGAGTTGGCTATGATTTCCAAGATGACTAATTTTAAAAATAGCCTAAAAGGAATGAAAAAGGGATCAAAATAAATTAAAAAGGACTGGGCTAGACTAGGTGTAGGAAGAGCAGAATAGATGAGGTAGTTAAGCATGCAAGATTGTGTTCAGTGGCAAAACAATATGTCCCTCTGATTTGTCTGTATGGTTTTTTTGTGGACATTTCTACCATGAAACAGTGCAGTGAATATTTAGTGGTGCTGTAAAATGCACAGGGCTTGGGGCACCTGCAGTCCATGGTTTGACAAAGGCCAAGCATGGAATTTATTTTGGGTGTTCACGATACTAAAAAATGGTATGTAAACTACCTGGATTTCACCATGTGGAAATTGCTAATAAATGGAAGCCAAGAAAAGAAATTATAGAATAAACTGAATCCTTCCTTGGGCTCTCAAGAGTGAAGGAAAATAAACGATTTCATTAATTGTCTTATTTTTTTCCTCTAGATGAATAGGGATGAGCTGGCCAAGGAAGAGGTAAGTGGATCGGTTCCAAAATCCGAGACGGAGAGCCAAAGAGACTCCTTGTTCAAACTTTCAGAAAAAAAAGTAGTAAAATTTGATTGCTAATTACCATCATGTTTTCACACAAAATACCAATTTTCTTCTTTTCTAACATTTTGCTAGGTCATACTAATATTTGCCTGTTTTTCCGTGGGTAGAAAAAATGACTAAGCTTCAGAAATAAGGCATTGGAAACTGTACAAAAGAATAATGTGTTCTCATTACGGTTCTTTTTCTCCTTGTTTTTATTTCTAATGGTATCACCTTCTACGTTTACTGCCAACCTCAAAAATTCATCTTAATATCTCATGGTTGGGGAAAAATGGCTGATTGATAACAGTGAATAGCTAAAGCATTCCAAAATTTTAGTTTGCCAAATTGTAACCAAGTATTTTAATGTTTTTATTTTATTTTTGAGAGAGAGAGACAGAGTGAGAGCAGGGAAGGGGCAGAGAGAGAGGGAGACACAGAATCCGAAGCAGGCTCCAGGTTCTGAGCTGTAGCACAGAGCCCGACGCGGGCCTTGAACCCACAAACTGTGAGATCACGACCTGAGCCAAAGTAGGATGCTTAATCGACTGAGCCACCCAGGCGCCCCATATTATAACTGAGTATTTTGATGAACTTTTCCCAATTTCTTCCAGCACCTGCACACTGATTAAAGCCAGGCTGGCACTAACAAGAGACTTAACTTGGGGCTAGAATGAATGGAAATTCACTGGCCTTGCTGGCTTCTGTTTTTCTTCATCACTCACAGACACCCAAAGCAGCTATTTTCTTCAAGAAGGAGCATCAGGCAAGTCCAACAGAGATGTTTTATATAATCCATGGAAGTTGTCTTGAATATGGGAGAGTTGCATATCTCTGGATTAGGTAATAATTTCTGTTCTTTTTGTAGCATGTATTTTGTGGGTATCCTTTGAGTGTCGTGATTGCCCTTCCTTCTCTACATTTCTCCTACACTCCAGCTGAAACATTTAGGGTATGGGTCGGTAGTTTTCAAATGGGAGTTATTTTTGCCCCTCAGGAGACATTTGTTAATGTCTAGAATCATTTTCAGTTCTCATAAGTGGAAGAATGTTGTTACTGGCATCTAGTGGGAAAAGGCTAAGAATGTATAAAACACCCAGCACTGCATAAGACAGGCCACCTAGAACAAAGCATTATTTGTACTAAAATGTCAGTAGTGGTGAAGTTATGAAATTCTGGTCTAGCTATACCTGGACTGTGGCTTAATCTTCCCTTTTTTATTTACTTATTTATTTTTTAAGTTTTATTTATTTTCACAGAGAGAGAGAGTGTGTGTGTGTGCACGCGGACGCGCGCGCGCGCGCGCACACACACACGAGCAGGGGAGGAGCAGAGAAAGAGGGAGAGATAAAATCCCAAGAAGGCTCCGTGCTGTCAGCAAAGAGCCCGACGCAGGGCTCGATCTTACAAAATGCAGACCATAACCTGAGCTGAAATCAAGAGTTGGATACTTAACCTACTGAGTCACTCTGGGGCCCCCAGAAATCTACTATTTTAACAATAACTTTTGTTTATTTATATTTTGCTTTGTGTGATGTGTTTTACACTTTACCCTCACAAAGAACTCTTCGAGACTGCTATTGTGTTTGTTTTAAGATGAAGCAAGTGAGGCTCAGAGAGGTTACAAGTCTTACCTAAGAACACACAGCCAGTAATTAACAGAGAAAGGAATCAAATTGAGGTCACAATGTGCCTCAGGTTCTCAGTGTCTCTGTATACTTCCTTTATTCCTCTTGCGTCTCTCTGGCCTTTGTCAGTACTTTTTATCTACCTTTTTCTATTCCTCTATTTAACCTGACAAAAAATAAAACACAAAAGCATGGTTTTTTTTCCCCTTATTTGGTATATATACCAAAGAATTTGTATTCTTGGTTTTAATGTAAAAGTTGAGGGAATATTGTCTTATTTATTATTTATTTATCTGTAAAAAAAAAAAACAAAACAATGGGTTGCTACTTATATAATCCTTGACAGCAAGAAATCATCTCTTCTATTTCTGAACTCCTTTAGGCCCATTCACATGGCTCCATTCACATGATTCCTTAGTATTCTCCCTTTGTTACCTTTATGTTCCAAAGTCCCAGTGCAGTGCTTTCTACAGGGTAGGCACTCAAGAACTACTTACGGAGCAGGGCCTGGGTGGCTCAGTCAGTTAAGTGCCTGACTCTTGGTTTCAGCTAAGGTCATGATCTCAGGGTTGGTGGGTTTGAGCCCCACGTTGGGCTCTATGCTGATGGTGTGGAGCCTGCTTGGGATTCTCTCTCTCCCTCTCTCTCTGCCCCTCCCATGTTCGATCCCTGTCTCTCTCTCTCAAAATAAATAAAAAACTTAAAACAAATTAAAAAAAATGTTGAGTAAGTTTTCTGTAAGTCATTGATTAGCTTTCAAAAAAAACAAAAACAAGTTGTATATTTTGCAGTGGGAATATGGGCTAAAAATGTTTGGTTTGCTAATTAAGTTTTCAAATTGATCCTCTGTGCAGCATTTCTGCTGCTGATCTTTTGTTACAACACTTCTTCTTATAATTCCAATATTATTTAGTGCTTAGAAAGCTATTTTAACATTAAAAGAAAAGTTTCCCCAAAGATATAGTATATGAAAACACCCCATATAGTAACATGTGAAAAAAAGCAGAGGCAAGAAGTTTAAAGGTTATAATGATGCCCAAACCACACACCTGTAGTTAATAACTGTATATCCATAGAAAAGACATTACATTAAAATTTTAAATCTCTTAACTCTGTGTGACAAGGTAAACCTACTTACTTTCTGAAAAGAAAAAAGCTAAGCATGTTTATCCCCTCTGGAAATGTTCATAAGAATTGACATTTTCTATCTAGCTGAATATGGAACTCACTAATTGTTTTATAATTAGAGAGCGTATTACTTGAAGTCTTATAATGAAATGAGTAGGTGGACATAAGTATTTCTAAAGTGTTCTACTTTCTTCTTGGCTAAAAAACGATAGTGTTCAGGGGCACCTGTGTGGCTTAGTCGGTCCGACTTCAGCTCAGGTCATGATCTCACCGTTCGTGGGTTCAAGCCCCGCGTCAGGCTCTATACTGACAGCTCTGAGCCTGGAACCTGCTTCGGATTCTGTGTCTCCCTCTTTCTCTGACCCTCCCTCACTCACACTCTATTTCTCTCTCAAAAATGAATAAATGTTTAAAAAATTTTAAAAAAATGATAGTGTTCAGTAATAGTAGCCGAGGATATTAAAATTATAATCTTGAAATAAAATATATAACCTGTAACTTACCAAAATTTTATAGAGGAGCAAAATGTTTTTTTTTCTGTAATTATGTCATATTCAAAGTAAATACTTCTAAAGTATAAAAAAATATCATTTATGATATTTTAATGAATTTCCTGTTATGCATTAATAGACTTCACATTATTCTATCTCAAGAGATAAAGGCTTACGGATAAGTGAAATTACATATAATGGATATCTCAATCTAAACCTTCAGTGGATATTTATTCAAAATCCGGACTCATCCCAAAATTCCATAGGGCTAGCCATTTAAATCAACTTGAACATAGCTAGTGTAATAGTCAAAGAATACAATGTGAACATATAGTGAATTGATTTCTTGGTTCTCAAACACTTAAAAAGCTCCTGACCTCTGGCACCATATGGGAAGTAAAGTTCTGATTTGCCACTTCTGTCCAAGGCTTTCTCTTCCAGCTTCCTACTTGTCTAATTAGACCATATCACTGCTTGTAGAATCAGCACTGGAATCCTGAATTATTTTAATGTTTATTTATTTTTGAGAGAGAGAGAGACAGAGTGTAAGCAGGGGAGGGGCAGAGGGAGACACAGAATCTGAGCTGTCAGCACAGACCCCGATGTGGGGCACGGACCCACAAGCCATGAGATCATGACCTGAGCCGAAGTCGGACGCTCAACCAACTGAGCCACGTAGGTGCCCCTGGAATCCCAAATTTCTTAATTTCTGGTTCATTTCTTCTTACATAAAAGGGACAAATACTGAAAAATTGATAGTCACTTCTCCGGAAGGATTTATTTTGTGTGAAAATAAAGATAATAATTTTGGAGAAATGTAAATATTTCTCTTTTAGGGAAGATTTAGAGTGTTCCCTTAACAGGAAAATAAAGCCTCAACATGATTTCGTTGATGTATTTTTCTCTCTTAAGGTTTCAAGAATTCTAAGCTAGCAGTGATTATATCACAAGATATATTGATGTTATTTTTCTTCTCACAAGCAGTAACCATCTGAGAGAAACATATTTTGTGTTTAATTGTACCAATATATTTGGAAGTAATTTGTTTTGAACATGCAAAAATACCAAATATAATTGATCAAGTGAATCCAAACCATGTCTCTGGCAATCAATGTAGATATTTTACATTGAATTCCTTAGGACAGAACCTGGCATATAGTAGGAATTCAGTAAATATCTGTTTGATGAAGAAAGTATTGAATAGTTGAGATTTTGTCTAGAATGTATACAGAATTAAGGAGGCATATATGAGAGAGAAAACTACAAAAGAGAAAGATATTTCAAATAATTGTCTAAAAACTTGCCTTTCCAAAGACAGAGAGCTAACAAAAAAGCAAAGGGTTATATGAGAAGCAGTAAGCTTTGGCTTTATTCAGAAGTCTTTTCTAAGTCTCATTTTTTGTTAGTATGGGACAAAGCAAAATAAGCCCAATTTCAATGTTGAGGAGGTTATATCACCACTATTGTTTTGTCATTTCTAATGTTTGGCATCAGGCATTGGCTAGTGTGATTTCTAGGTTACCACAGTCCTATGTATAAGACTGAAGAGCATATGTTCATTTCCAGCTCCCACACACTTGTTTGCCATTGATATCCACAACTTAGGAAAAACTGCTAAGGAAAAATTTCCAAGGGAACCATGGAGAGAGGTGTTCTAATATTTCTTCTAAAGAACGTTCTTTCTTTCTCACTGTGTGACTTTGTTCTACAAAGTCCTTGATCACTTTTAGCTTCGATTTCTTCTTCTGTTTTATGGAGTTAATAATAGCGTCCATCTCATAGAGTTGTTATGAGAACTGGGAATGAGAGAAATTGAGACTATTATTGTTACTAATATGATTGTGAAGAGAAGATAAAAATAGTGATTCCCATTGAAGGGAATCCCATTGAATACCTGTTGAATTAGTCAACACCTGTCCTAGTGTCAATGGAGGTCCAGTGTAGGGTGTAAGCCATATGTTTTTCATAACACAATACACTTATTAAATCATTCTCAACATGTTTTCTAATACTGTGTTAAAGCATTAATGTTTTCATTCCAGAGAATAAGTAGGCATGTTTATTGTTTTTAATGTGTATTGACTGAGTTCTATTTTTATCATGTTCATCTCAAGCTAACCATGAAATAAATATATGAGAGTGCTTCCTCTATTATCCCAGAATCAATGATTGACTATTTAGTTGCTAATTTACTCAGTATGGAGTAAAGGAATCTTTTATGGTTCGTCCATTGTTATTTGTGAGTTATTTCTTCTACTGTAGCCTTTTAGTTAAAGTTCTTTCATTGTGTTCTATTTTTTACTGAGGTTTTTTTTTGGGGGGGGGTTAGATCCGAAGAAAATAATACAGAAAAAACAGAAAAACATCTTGAAGGTATTTAAGCAGATGAAAAACAGACAATCAAAATCGTCTAAGTGCTAATTTTAGTTTTTTTTCAGTATCTTCAGGAGAGGAAAAGAAAACAAGGAAGGGAAAGCTATCATGTATCAAATACCAGGCACTCTGCTAGGATCTTCCACCTTTTAAGATATTTAATTCTTGCCCTCAATCTGTAGAGGAGGAGACGGCTGGGTTGCTTATTGGAATTTAGTAACCAGATCTTCATCTGCATCTCACCAAAGTCAAGTATCATGATCATATATAGTGCTCTGAGGAGAACGAAGCTGCCTTTCTGGGGCAACACATGCTAAGATTTGTTGACCAAAATAATTCCTCACCCAGGAAACAGACTTTTCAAAATAGTGACAGACACCACAGATGGCTTTAGTTGGGAATTACGCAGAAAGTTGCAACGTCTCTGTTCCTATTATTTGAATTAAAAAAAAAATGAAGTGTGTCTCCAGAGCTGTCAAATTGATACCTTTTATAAATAGTGAACTTTTTTAAAAATGAGAGATGAGTTATCTTATAAATGACAGGAAACGTTCCCAGAAATAACTGCAAACTTAGTTTTACTTAAAAAAATTACTGTATTACAAACCAAATTTAATCCACCATTTTGTAGTTCTATTCAAATGATTAAGTTACTGACTAATATCAAAATCTAATATCTGTACTAGAATTATAATAAATAAGAGTTCATGGTCTAATGCCTTGTATTTTTTTTAATATTTATTTTTGAGAGAGAGAGAGAGCACGCGCACACAAGCACTGACAGCAGAGAGCCCAAGGTGGGACTCGAACTCATGAGATCATGACCTGAGCCAAAGTCGGATGCTTAACTGACTGAACCACCCAGGTGCCCCTAATGCCTTGTATTTGTGATACATTTAATGTGTTGATATATTACATATCTTATGCGTGTGTCCATTTGAGGGAAACGATGCTGTCTTTGCAGTCACACAGATATAGCCATTGGGAACCCCACAGCCATGCAAGTGTTCCCAGTTTTTTTTCCCTTTATCCACAAGGCCCTGGCCAGCCAAACTGTATTAACAAATTCCATTGAGCCTGATCTATCAAACAAGAAGCCTGTTTATTTACTAATTTAAAGTGAGAGAATGGGAACCCCTGGCTGGCTCAGTCAGTAGAGCATGGGAGTCTTGATCTCAGGGTTGTGAGTTTGAGTCCCACGTTGGGTGTACAGATTAGTTAAAAATAAAATCTTAAATTCCTAATAGTGCAATTGCTGGATCATAGGGTAGTTACCCAAAGGATACAAAAATGTTGATTCGAAGAGGCATATGCACCGTAGTGTTTATTGCAGTGCTATCAATAATAGCCAAATTATGGAAAGAGCCCAAATGTCCATCAACTGGTGAATGCATTAAGATGTGGTATATAGACACAATGGAATACTACTCCACGATCAAAAAGAATGAAATCTTGCCATTTGCAACAAGGTGGATGGAACTAGAGTGTATCATGCTAAGCACAATAAGTCAGAGAAAAACACGCATCATATGATTTCACTCATATGTGGAATTTGAGAAACTCAACAGATGAAAATAGGAAAAGGGAGGGGAAAATAAGATAAAAAGATAAAAACAGAGAAAGAAGCAAGCCATAAGAGACTCTTAAATACAGAGAACAAAATGAGGGTTGCTGGAGGTGGGTGTAGGTCTGGGGGTGGGTTAAATGGATGATGGGCATTAAGGAGAGCCCTTTTCGGGATGAGCACTGTAAGAGATGAATCACTGGGTTCTATCTAGTCCTGAAGGCAAGACTACAGTGTATGTTAACTAACTTGAATATAAATAAAATAAAAAAATGTACCTCCCAGCACCTGTAAAAAAAATTAAAAAATAAAAAAAATCTTAAAAAGTATATAAAAATAAATAATGTAAGAAAATGTACTCCTATCTCCTTATTTCAAGGATGGTGTTATCCTCAAAGTGAACTTTCTCTCCAGATTAAGTAGGCCCTTCTTGGATCACACTCAGACCCTAGAAGATAAATCTGTATGACAAGGTACTATTGGGTAATGTAAAACATTTGCCACTGAAAATCTTGTTCTTTAAAAACTAAGGTAGGTTTTCAGAATACTGTTTTTCATCTGTATTTTTGGCTTGATCTCTTCTGATACATACCGAGTTACTACTCTACATGACATTTCCCAAAAGCAAGTTTTAAACCCTTACTGGAAGAAAATAAATAACTAGGGTAAATGAGAAGAATCATCTTCTTACTCCACCAAATCTCTTCTGAATCCTCCTCAGCATCATAGAGTCAATGCTATGAATTCCAATATGGCTGTAATTTTCAAAATGTTTCAGTCATTGACTTTACATAAAAATTTTATTTATACTAAGGAAGGTTTCAGCTGTATAAGATGTATCAAATATGAAAATAAAGTAATTAAAAATGTTTCCCCCTCTCCTTTCAAAAAGAAAACAAAATGAAAATCATGAGGATTTTAATTTCACTCCTTTTGTTCTGATCTGAAACATTACATTATAAAAGTACTGTTATTTTTATTCAAACTAAAAGTATATATAATAAAATTGTACAATGTGTATTTATTTATTTTACAGTTATGGTCCTTGACATGTGTCATAATTCTGTTTTTATCATCTTTATTTTCAATATTAATATTAATGAAAAATGTAAATATACTGGATGGAAGTCATAGGAGCTAATTTTTCTTTCCCTTCTACCCTTGCCTACTCTACTTTCCAAATTAAATGAAATATTTTAAATTGTGAACACTTTTTTTAAAATTGTATTTTAAAATAATTCACAAGACGTTAATTAGAAATAACAACCCCGCCCCTCCCCCATTAGACCTATGGCCTTCACAGAAATAAGCCTCTAAAAACATTCTCATTGGAACTTCAGCCTCAACGGAAGATGAATATTCTAGCAATAAATCATCATGAGTTGCCACTGGAAATACCTTTTCAGAGGACGAGTACAAACTTAGTGCTTTCTGACGGGAGGCAAACTAGTTCCAAAATTCGTCTGCGCTCAGTAGCATCAAAGTGCCTACATTCCTTATTTCTCATTCTATTTACTCATGGAAGAAGATCTCTGTGGAATGTGGAACTCATGGAGAATTATTTCTGGAACATGCTGTGAAGTACAGTAGTTAAAAATTCTTCCTTCTGCTAAAGGCTTCTCATACTCTAATATAGCCAAACGTTTTAGATAACAAAATTATTTTCATGAAAGATGTGTTTTAATCATGTCGGAGGATAAGAAAATATTTTAATTACATGGTGAATGCTAACAGAAAAAGGCAGTCCTGAGAGTTTACCAGAATGACCTTAATTCATAGGGCTGGTTTTGAAAAGATTTGTTCTGTATCAACTGCCTTTTATTGAAGGCTTGATATGGTTAAACTTCGTTGCCTTGCACAGTAACATTTTTAATTGGAAAAAAGTAGGGACTAGGTAGAAAGACATAATCAGATCCTGTTTTCTGCTTCCGTAAAATAAAACAATTGGGCTAGTTTACTTCTCGTTCTAAAGTCTTAAGAATCTAGGATCCTCTACTGTCATAACCTGTCTCAAATAAATGTGTGGCGTCTGACAGGCAAGGCAGGAATTGACAGTGCCCCTGGTAGGGAGTTCCTGTAAGTTCAATTTTATTTGTTTTAGGCAAAGAATTCAACTCCTGAAAGCTGGATCAGCACATGTAAACACACATAGTAATAATGAAAATGTCAGTTCCAGTAGTAGGTTAGCACTTCATTGATGAATTCAGAATTCATATGATCTGTCTAATGAAATGTCACAAATTCAAAGGCATAGTTTGATTGAACGAGACTCCATGGTGTTCATGGTTAGCAGATAAAGAGCTATGCTGAATTGATCTCATGAGTATTGAAGGTAATAAACCACCGTAGTACCAGTAAAGATGTGAAACAAGACTACTCTATTAACATCTTGCTTATAAGCTGTATAGTCAATAAAATTAAACATTGTCCTTGTAGGATGAGAAGATTTAATTAATCCAGGGCATTTAGAAACTATTAATAAAATTTTTAATTTATTTTTTAAGTTTATTTATTTTGAGAGAGAGAGAAAACTTGAGCAGGGGAGGGGCAGAGAGAGAGAAAGAGAGAGAGAATCCCAAGCAGACTTCATGCTGCCAGCATAGAGCCCGAAACAGGGCTCAAACTCTCGAACCCTGAGATCATGACCTGAGCCAAAACTAAAAGTCGGACACATACCTCAGGTGCTCCTAGAAACTATTAACAAAAATTTAAATATAAATCAATCTTATAGCTGTTGTTAACTAATTCACTATTACATTATTATTGATACAAATTAATGGTATTTATGGCATAAATTGTATCAATTAGTAAAACAATGATTTAAAAAACATGAACATAGCCTTTAGGAAAAAATACCCATCCAATTTTAAGTTACTCAAATGTTTTGATTGCTGTATACAAATTCCATTCTTCTTTTTCTAGTTTTCTTTTCCAGTGTCTCAAACTACATCTCATTGTTAGTTGAAAGGTTTTAGTTTTGGTTTTTTTTTTTTAAGTTTTACAGTAGTGGGGCGCTGGCTGGCTCAGTCGGTGAAGCACTTGACTCTTGATATCGGGGTTGGGAGTTCGAGTCCCATGTTGGGCACAGAGTTGTTGTTGTTGTTGTTGTTTTTTTTTTAAGAATAAAAGGTCTGATTTCATTAAGTTCAAAATAACATATCAACTTAAAAAAAGAAGTAGAGGTTTTTGATTTAAAAAGAGCTATTTTACATTAAACTTTGTAAACTTTGTAAGTAGCAAATTTATCTATATCGTGATTATTTTTAAGAAGGTATCTTGTTTTTAGTCCTTATCTTATGAAGATATATTTTTAAAGTACCCTAGTGAGGAGAAATACAATCCTCCCACTAACATTCCCATTTTTATAAATTTGATATTTTATGAAAAATCTGCAATACTTTATATGCCAAAAATGCTTTTGCACTTAGTGAATATTAGTATTAAAAAAATATTCACATGAAAGTAAAAATTACCTGTTTTTCTCTAGAAACGTATCTCCTCCTTCCAAGAAATCACCTGGAGGACTTGAGTTACTATTAATAAAAATAACAGTTTTAAATAATAAAAGTAAATTTTTACAAATTTCAAGACTGTGAAATAGGTGTTTTTGATTATTACACACCTGGCTTCGGAGAAAAAAAATGAAAGAACATTCTAAAGCCTACTTTTTCTTTATAAAGCATATTTAATTTTAGTATATGAACGTTTTCTTTTTAAATAAGTATAATCTTTGGACTCTTGTTCACCTACATTTAACGCTTGGCCAAAAGTTCTTAGAGCAATATCTTAAGACTAGTGAATAATTTCATCTGACTGCATTCTGCAGTCTTCGGTAAGCAAACCATTTTACAAAATAAGAGAAGCAGTCATGATACAAAGTATCTTAGAATACTTTAGTGAAATTCTAGGATAAAACTATGCAAAAATACTAAATTGGTGAATAATTGACAGTAACCAAGTAGCCTATTTAGTCTGCTTGTATACACTATCTTAATTTTTAATTTTTTTTATTTTTTAAAGAATGAGTGAGAGCAGGGTAAAAGGGCAGAGGGAGAGAGAGAGAGAGAGAGAGAGAGAGAGAGAGAGAGAATCTCAAGAAGGCTCCATGCTCAGTGCAGAGCCAGACACGGGGCTTGGTCCCACGACACCAGGATCGTGACCTGAGCTGAAATCAAGAGCCTGATGTTCAACCTACTGAGCCACCCAGGTGCCCCTGATACATACTATCTTAAAGGGTTTTGTATAAAGCTGCTTGCTTTTGTCCTAAAAATATAATTTACATTAATATATTCATTGCTGCCAAGGGTCATTTTTGGGGGGGGAAAGGAATGCACCTTAGCAATTGGATCCATTTGTAAAGAGCATATTGTTATCTCAAAAAATAACTCTCATAACATTTTTTTTACTGCAAGAAAATGTAAAATTCTCAAAAGTCAGGCATTCTGAATACAGTGATTCTTTTACTAGGTCACCATTGTCTCAGATTCTTAAGGCTTATTCTTCTTGGCCACTTCACAAGTTTGATGGAGGGACAATAATTTCCCCTCGCCCCACCCACCCACGCAATCAATATTTCAATCAAACGTCAGGTTATATTAACTAGGAGTAAAAGATTTAAGGTGCAAATATGACATGCAGGGACATTTTGTGTATGAAAGCATCTGTTTTGTATGGCTAAATGATATCCTAACATAGACAAACAGCCCTCAGGATAAAGTTCTCTCTATCCTAAATCTGTTATAGTCGTCATTTGAATTTCAACAGGTGTTATAAATACAATCACAGAGAGAACTTTTATCTTTTGGTATGTAACAACCACTGATGGATTACAGATACTTAAAAACTCAACGCCTGTTTCAAACACCAAAGGTTTCAACGAGTTTGCAAGAGTGACAGGAAGTTGTGACTTCTGTGTGGTGCTTGGTCTGTTTATCTTACGGCCATAATTAAAATCTTATATGATGATTTACATCAGCAAGATAAGGAGCCAGTTCATTGTTCTTTGCAATTGACTGCTTCACTCGTTTTATTTATTTATTTATTACTTTATTAAGCTTCCTACTTTTATTTTAAACAAAAAAGAAGTCATGCTCATGTAAGGGTTAGTTTTCTCATGTCTAGGCCAAAAGCTTATCGTTATTCTTTTTTTTATGTTTCCAATTTTTATTTAAATTTGAGTTAGTTAACATGTAGTGCAATATTAGTTTCAGGAGTAGAATTTACTGATTCATCAATTATATTTAACACCCAGTGCTCTGTTCCACTTCTAAAAAAAAAAAAAGCTCAAAGAGAAGTCTATTATAACTAGGTATATAAACTAAGTATATAAATAGGATGAAGCCTATTGTAGGAGGTATTTTATAGGGTTTCAGAGCCTTGAGGAAAAGGTAGTGGGAGGGTGTGAAGGAGTGATGGAGAGACACAGATAGATCTTATCTCCATGTGAATTGTAGATTTCTAGTTTTTTTTTTCTGGGTAGGCAAAAAAGAAAAGGTTTATTTCAATGAAGATGTCAGCAGCCCTTACTATAAAATGTAATAAGCAGCAGAAAGCTAATGAAATATTCTTTTAAGAGAACGAAAAATAAATCTTATTTGTAAGGCACCCTCATTTCTCTGAACTTTGATTTTCTGAAAATAAATAAAATATTTTTAAAAAAATGAAATTCTAAAAGGAGCAGCATATTAGACAATATATAAAGCACATTTACATATGGAACTGTCATCTAGAAATTTCAATATAAATGTGTTACCCCCCACTATTTATAGATACTAAGTAGTCCAGTTTTATAAAAGATTCAGTTTCTACTTAAAATAGTACTTTTAAAAGGCATCTACTAAGTTATTGAGAGAAAAATGGCTAATTTCAATCTACACTAGTTCAACCTCAATTGCACAGTTTTAAAGGTATTCATTTATCTTTCTTTCATTAATGCTTTTAACATAGGTGTCGTCCTCGTTCTACATATTCATTTCTTGTTCTATTGGTCCCTGGATGGCTCAGTTGGTTAAGTGTCTGACTTCTGATTTAAGCTCAGGTCATGAGCTCATGGTTCCTTGAGGTCAAGCCCGGGGTGAGGCTCTGTGCTGTGTCAAGGCAGAGCCATTTGGAATTCTCTCTCCCTTTTTCTCTGCCCCTACCCCACTCACGCTCTCACTCTCTCTCAAAATAAGTAAATAAACTTAAAAATTTTTTCTGTAATGCTAACTGTGCTTTCAGGTTGCCAAGGATTGGCCAGCCTTACATGTAGCAAAAGATGGTCAATGTAACAACCGCATACGAAGTATGGAATGAGAAAAAGAGGGAAATAAGCAAGCCCATGCCTACAGAAGGGACTCAATTTGTATGTGTTCACATAATCATTTCACTAAGAGGGTAATGACATGTTCCCGATTTGTGGTTTAGCAGATGTGTTTACCCAACATTTTATATTTCTGCCTTTTTCAACTTTGAATTATTTTTTCTTTAGAAAACTCTTGTGGAAGTCTAAGAAGCTATCTTTCTGTGGGTGAAATTAAGCCATTCTAATTGTCAGATTACTTACGCAGCAAGAACATTTGATTAGCTATGCTCACAGCTCCTTCTAAGTAGTTACATAATACCAGTGAAACATCTTAAGGCTAACATTTTCAAAGTGATGTGTGGGTAGCTGAGAAACTAAATCTGGGTAGGAGAGGGGAAAATTCCCTTATCTTTTGAAATGTTGTCACCGAGACTCAAAAGTACGATGTTCCTAAAATCTATGGTACTTTCCAGCTTGCAAAGCACTTTCACATTGATCATCTCATTTGAACCTCGGAAGATGAGATCACTAGAGTTTGGTACAGGAGGGAAAAAAGCAAAGTAAACGGCATCTTTCCTATTTGGTAATTGGTACCGAGGGTCTATTCATTCCCCAGAATGAGCTGACTGCTAATCTCTAATATCCTTGCAACACAAAGCTTGGTTTTCTCTCTCTTGTTCTCATCCTCACTACCAAATCAACACCAGGATTTTGCACTTTTACCTATTTTTTTTTTTTTTACCAGTTTAAGTTAGGAACATGGAAGTAAGAATACAGGTGGGAATGGAGACAGGACTTGAAGAGGGTTAGCTTGATCCTTCAATTTTTTTATGTGTATTTGGTTTTGAGAGAGAGCAAGAGAGAGAGAGAGAGACAGAATCCGCAGCAAGTTCCAGACTCTGAGCTGTCAGCAGACAGAGCCTGACACGGGTCTCAAACCTGCGAACCATGAGATCATGACCTGAGCCTAACGCTCAACTGACTGAGCCACCCACAGGCCCCAGGGTTATCTTGATCCTTTAAAGTCAAATCTGTTTTGCATCAGTCCCTGTGTACGTGTGTGCACCCAAATACACAGTCTTTAAATATCTTCACACGTACATACTGTCTGATCAACCTTTCATATTTACTATATGTTTAGGAGAAGAATTCCGTGCATAATCTATTCACAGGGTCTATTTACCTTGATTTATGCTGGGGTCCAAAAATAATTCAAAGCATACAAGAAAGGACAGGGCAGTGGGCAGAGTTTCTGATTCAAAAGTAAGTTTATGTTGTAAACTGGCGGTGTTTCAAGGCAGTACTGAATGTCCTTACATGTCATAGGAACTCCAGGAAACAGAAACAAGGAGTGTTTTAGGACACTTCTTCTTTTAGCCATAGCCTAGAAGATCATTTGGATGATTTGACAAGCCATAAAAAAGAAAGGTTGTGATATCGGAAATAGAGTAACATTTTCATTGCCTCCTTTTCATGCCTCCATTCAACACAGGCCCTGCAAACATGTAACAAGAGCACACACATCCAACACGACCCATGATTTATTTCTTGAGTATGTCAGGCACTTTTATGATTCTGTGCCTTTATTTCTACAGAGAGGAAAACAAATACAATTGCTCAGGATTTAAATTCAATTAAGGAGTGCAAACACTGAACTGTAGGCCGATTTCAAGTAAGCAAATCTCCATCTTTTATCCCTTAAATTTCACACTCACCCGCTCAGGCCACCTGTTATCTGACTAGCTTTGTAGCTCAAAGGCAGATAACTCCAGAGCAGGCTCCTGATGGTTTTCTAAGGATTAAAAAAATACTTTGTGTGGAGCATATTAATTCTGATCTTAAAATAAAAAGGCAGGCAAGCAAGCAAACAGACCAAAAAAACCCCCAGTATTTTGGGCAGTAATAGATTGTTAAGCCCCCCCCTTTTTTTGGAAAAGTGATTTTCCGCATTCTTATTTAAAAACTCTCATGAGAGGTGCCTGGATAGCTCAGTCAGGTAAGTGTCAACTCCAGCTCAAGGCATGATCTCATGGTTCATGGGTTCAAGCCCCGTGTCGGGCACTGTGCTAACAGCTCAGAGCCTGGAGCCTGCTTCAGATACTGTGTCTCCCTCTCTCTCTGCCCCTCCCCTGCTCGCATTCTATCTCCGTCTCAAAAATAAATAAACATTAAAAAATTTAAAAGCTTTCGTGAGTAGTTATTTCAGCACTTAATACTTATGAAAGAAAAAAATCTATATTGCAATTTGAAAGTTGTAATGCCAGCAGAGTATAAAGAATTTTTCCTTTCGAATGGCTTTCTTAGCAATGAATTTTCTGATGTGTAGAAAAATGGAAACGTTCTGCAGCCTAAATGACTTAATTTTCTTCTCCAGAAGTGGATCTTTTCTTATCTCAGGAAGCTGAAATGGATCACGTTCGATTTTCAGCATGGGATAATGACCATGGACAATCGAAGGTTATTATATCAGAAGATTAAGGACTATTCTGAACTTTGGAGAGGGAGCTTTTGGGCTTTGTCATTTCACTATATTAGTCAATTTCATTGATGTGTTTTTCTCCCTGTATGTGTTAGGCACTTGTAGACAAAAAAACTTATGATTATAGCCAAGTGGTTCTCAAGATTGATACGTACCTACCCAATATGAGATATGGTTATCAAACACCCCTTAAAACTCTACAAATCTCTCAACAATAATTCTTCATGGGTTGTTTTTTTTTTTTTTTGACAATTGCCATTTGGCTTTTTCTTCCATGAAATGATTGAAATGTCACAGCTTAAACTATTTCTGTGTCTGCCACCTTAGGAAGCTATAACAACTATTTCAGGTCATCACATTTTATGTGATGAGTCATTATTTCACTGTACGCCGACAAGCCCCAGGGAAATAAAAGCCATAATGTAAATGCCAAAGGTCCCGAATTTGGAGCTGTCAAGGAGAGAATGTAAAATAACCTTTCAACAACGATGTGTTAGACTAAGTGCAACACACGAAGAAAAAATTAGACTGTGTTCATTCCATGGGTTCCTTTCACCTCTTGAACCTATGAATATAGATTGGTTACCTCTGTGGGATCCCTTGAGATTCTTCTATTGACATGAATGACAGATTAGGTCTTGGAATAAAAGCGGAACAGAGGATTCATGCATTTGAGAAGGATGTACAATTTTAAGTGTTTCAGTTAAAAGACAAAGAGTATTCAACCAGGACCCCTATTGCCACACTCTTCCAATGAACCCAAGTCCAATTGTATTGTATGTCTAACATTTATCACAAGGAAGTTGTTTGTACCTATAGCACATACATGCAGCCTTAACCTGGCCAACCACAGATGTATTAAATAATGCCGAACACATTTGCTGCCTCTTACGTTGCTTGTTTTGTAGACACAATGTAGAATCAAAAGGCAGCAACAGGCACAGTGCCGCCTATATTTAGCTCTAATCAAACTAACTACAGTTCTATATTCCTCTGAAGTTTAGATAAATGTGATTTTGCATTCAGGGTCCATTGTGAACAGAGTATGAAGTTGTGAAATAGGATCTAACATCCATCACCTTCTTAGGCCATACTAATAAATACAGTATCAAGAAGACTGACTGGTAGACAGCAAAGTTTAAAGTCAAGAACCATGGGGGGGGACCTGGGTGGCTCAGTTGGTTGGTCGGCCAACTCTTGATTTCGGCTCAGGTCATTATCCCAGGGTTGTGGGTTCGAGCCCTCCATGCTGAGTGTGGAGCCTGCTTAGGTTTCTCTCTGTCTCTCTGTCTCTCTCTCTCTCTCTCTCTCTCTCCCTCCCCCTGCTCTTTTTCCCCTGCTTGCTCTCTCTCTCTAAAATTAAAAAAATAAATAAAGTCAGAAAACATGGGTTCTAGAACCACCGTTGCTCTTAATACACATTTGACGTTAGGCAAGATACTCCCTCATAACTTAAGTACCCATCTGTTGAGTGAATAGAATAACTGTTCTATATACTTGGAATAATTATTGAGAGGCTTAAATGAATAACAGATGTTATTATTATGTTAAGGGTAAGACGCTATGCAATATGAAGTATTTCTTACTGTGCTGTACATTGTGACTTAAGGGCATTGATCAGCCTTTATTACATAGCTCAAATATATTATTTCAAATTTTTAGAGTTATGCTTTGGGAAAATATGGGCAGAAACACAATGAGGAAACTGTCCGAAGCGGGGAAGCAGATAAGGAAAAGAAGTGCCAGAAGGCACATTGTTCCTTTTCTTCCGCTTACTGCAGATTTAGGGAAAAAAAGGCATTCTTGAAAACGTCTCGCTCTTTAATCTTTTTCTTTAAATGTCTCACACTTTTAAAGTCATTACTATGCATTCAGCAGTTCCCCTAAAAAAGTTTGTTTAACATGAGAAACGGTAGCCCTTGGAGTGTTTCAAATTCTAAATGTTGCCATAGAAACACAGCTTCAGACACTGGATAGAATGAACCATATGTCATTCATTTTTTTTCCCCCTGTGATGATTTTCTTAGTACAAATATATTGGAAAGCTAGACTATGAAGTAAGTGGAAAGATATGTTATAAAGCTCTTTGCTGGGCTGCGATTGCAGAGCCTGGACACCTTTGTTCCTGCTCAAGCGTTAACAGGTGCCCCTGAACGACCCTGAGGCAGTGTCTTTGGAAAAACACAATAGTTGAGAACACAGCTGTTTCCTCTACTGTCAGTTACAAGCTGAGAGGTCCAAGAGTCACCAAAACTTTGCCAGTGTAACACTTTTCTTTTTTAAAGGTAACCCGTTCCCTGGGGCGCCTGGGTGGTTCAGTCAGTCAGTCTGACTTCAGCTCAGGTCAAGATCTCCCGTTAGGGGTTCAAGCCTTGCATCGGACTAGGTGCTAACAGCTCAGAGCCTGGAGCCTGCTTTGGATTCTGTGTCTCCCTGTCCCTCTCCGTGACTTCCCCATGCACGCTTTCTCTCTCTCTCCCCATTCCTCCCCCACACACGCTCTCTCTCTCTCTTTCTCTCTCTCTCAAAAATAAACATTAATTTTTTTTTAAAAAAGGTAAATGTTCCTGATGTGTTTTTTTTTCCTTTCCTGTTTCTTTTCGCCTATATCCAACAGAATCCTGACATTTTTAGTACTTATTTATGTAATTCATTAGTGACCTTTTTCATTTTTGTACTTTACAAAGGAGGAGATAAATGTTTTGGTAATCTCATTGTTCAGCAGATTCAACTCATTCTTGAGTACGCTGCAAGCGAATGCAACTACATATATTTTTAAAGGAGACATTGTATTTATATCTGAATATTTTGTTTTTACTTTCCAGTGAACTGCCAACTATGAATAATGGTAGTGCCTAAGCCTATTACTATCGTGCATGACAATCTCTTAAAAATATGGTTCACATCAATAATGTCCATGACTACAGCATAATAAGTCTAATAACCAAAGAAATACTTTGAAAGTTTTATGGTATTTTAGAAGATTTACACATTAAGGAATATTACACATGTTTTAAGCCATCATGGATCAACTTAACAATTGTTACAAACAGCATATCTTTATGCAATGTAAATCATGATGAAAATGTAAAAATAACTAAAAGATAAAGCAAATGTCAAATCCAAATCAGTCTAAATGCTGCAAACCCGAATCTTCTGAATTTTCAGTCTATTGATTAAAAAGTGCAAGCTACAAGTAACATAGAAAAATGTTTGTCTTAGTATTTCTTTTTTTATTAAAATTTTTTAATCGTTTATTTTTGAGAGAGAAAGAGAGAGAGCGAGAGAGCGCAAGAAGGAAAGGAACAGAGAGAGAGAGAGGGAAACACAGAATCCGAAGCAGGCTCCAGGCTCTGAGCTGTCAGCACACAGCCTGATGCGGGGCTAGAACTCAGGAACCGCGAGATCATGACCTAAGCCGAAGTTGGACGCTTAACTGAGCCACCCAGGCACCCCCACTTTAGTATTTCTTACTGAGATTAATAATAACTATGTACTTTGGAAATCAGGCATCTGAGATCTGAAAACAGAGTATATAACAATATTTACGTGGAATTGCTTTTGTCATTTTAGTTAGACCTTAGATTTTCATAAATTTATGGGGTGGGGAGAACCTGGGTGGTTCAGTCAGTTAAAAGTAGGACTTTGGTTCAGGACATGATCTCACAGTTAATGCGTTTGACCCCCACATTGGACTCTGCTGTCAGCGCGGAGCCCCCTTCGGATCCTCTGTTCCCGTCTCTCTCAGCCCCTCCCCAGCCCGTGCTCTCTCTCAAAAATAAATAAACACTAAAACAATTTATCTGAAATTGCTGAAATTCGTTTGTCAAGAGTCATTCATAACTTTTGGTAACATAAGCATTCCAGGATATGTTCCTTCTGTGTGTATACCAGTGGGCCTGCATGAAAATTTAAATGTTAATCTCAGTTTGATTTCCCCTGCGGTGTGTTAAGAGCTCTACAGAAACCGTTTTTGCAAAGCGAAAAGCTATTAGGTACATCCTAATTAAAATCATTGACCAGAAATGTTGTTTCGCAAGATCAAATAAATGACATACGTCTGAGGAGGAAGCCAGTCCACGGTTCACATGGCATGCCGCCATGCAGATTTATAAAATAAAGAATACATGATACACGGAATATATAGCAATGAATTTGAAGTCCATTCTTTATTCAGGTCTGTTCTTTAGTTAAAGTCACACATTAATTATAAAACAGACTCCTTTCATGAAAGAGAAGAGTATTTTGCTCCTGAATATATTTCATTCAGGCAAACTGCTTATTTTATGGGAAGTATGTACTGCTTTTGAGCAAAGGCCTACGCGCTGTTTTACGTGGTTAATAAAGACGACACACAAAAAGAATGATTTTCTGAGCGTCAAAATGGAACGTTTTGTGGAGTAAATTGCTAAAAAAGCTGTCTCAGCTTTACCAGGTACAAGTTGTGTGATCTTGGGCCAATTATGTACCCTCTCTGTGAGTGTTTCCTCACTTTTTCAATGGGGATATTAACAAAACTTATCATACAGGTTTGTTGTAGGAGACAGTGAAAAATATATGTAATACTCTTAGAATAATGCTGAGAACATAGGAAGTGCTCAATGAATGTGAACTGTTATCAGTGCAAAACACTCCTGGTTTATTACACAGCAGTGTTCTTTCAACTCAGGGCTTAAGAGAGAGGAATGCATGTATTCATCAAAAAGTTGTCAGTGTATCTTTTTTGGTACTATTCAAAACTAAGTTCATTAAAAAAATTTTTTTAACTCTTATTTATTTTTGAGGCAGAGAGAGACAGAGTGTGAGTGGGGAAGGGGCAGAGAGAGAGGAAGACACAGAATCCAAAGTAGGCTCCAGGCTCCAAGCTGTCAGCACAGAGCCCGACTTAGGGCCTGAACCGACGAACTGTGAGATCACGACCTGAGCTGAAGTCAGACACCCAACTGACTGAGCCACTCAGGCGCCCCTCAAAAGTAAGTTCTAACTAAATGTGTCTCTAAAGCACTGTTCGGCAGGGCTCCCAGTACATAGGAAAGAAATGAAGGCTGTGTGGAAAAATTCTGTAGCTCAGAGGATCCACTGATTTATAGTTTTTAGATTAGAATGGTCTAGAAACACCATTATTATTATGCCAAAGTCACCTTTTATTTTTTTTTTCTCCTCAAAGAAAACTTTCAAGAGGAAAAACCCAATTTTGTTTGGCGAATATCGAATGGGAAGAGTTGAAATTGGTGTTCTTGATGATAATAGGTCTAATTCATTCAATGGCCTGATTCATACTCGCTTACCTGTGGTGATTATTATGCTCATTTAAATGATTCACAATTCATCTGATGGTCAAAATTCTAGTTAATAGACAAAGAGGGCTTAGTAATGGTTTGGGTACTATTACATAAATCCCCAGGAATTAGGCTTTATGCAGTTTTTCTAAGACAATAAAAGAGCTCTAATGTACCAACCTACTCATCAAATTAAAGTAATACTTCATATCCTAAGAAAACTCTAATTTATTACCAGAAAATTATTCATGTGTAAATATATTTCTTGGCTTAATTTGGAAGATTAATAGCCACCCTATGATTGCTATCATTTTTATCACATCCTACCTATTAAAATGTACTTTATAAAAGAACCTGTTGATAGGAAATGGAGTGAAATAGGAAAATTAGTCCTATTCTCCTTTATATATCATTGACAAATACAGAAAATATATTATAGATAGTATTATATAACTCATGTATCTTTACTTTTGACATCTGTAAGTCATTTGAAAGAAAATATCTGTTCATGGCATGTCAGCAAATACCTCTTCTTTTGAACATGACCTGAACTATATCATATATATGGATATTATGTTTTAATTGAAGTAGAAGTTAATTTTTGGTCGAAAGTACCTAATGTTACTTGAAGTAGCTAAATGACTCCAAGGAAATACTGTGGCTATATAATTTCTCTTTCATTTTGTTTTAGATCCTCCATGCAGAAGGGTTATATAAGAGAGTTTATAATATTTATGAAATATTCTAGGCCAAGAAAACCATATTTGGTATCCATTTTATGGTTATATTACTCTTTTGATGGTTATAATATACAAAAATTGAAATGGCAGTGGGACGATACCAGATTTATAGTAGTTGCAAGAAGAAAAGACAGTAAAACATTGGTTTGTGAGCATGATTCATTCCAGAAACCTGCTGCTCATCCAAAGCACTTGTATATCAAAGTGAATTTCAAGACCCATCTGGCCCAGTTGTGATCACGTGACATTCGGTGTCAGTACTACTCGTATTGCAAGACATCACTCGTTTATCAAGTTAAAATTTATTAGAAATATTTGCTCATCTTGCGGAATACTCACAGAACAAGTTACTCATGATCCAAGGTTTTACTGCATATGGAACAGAATTTATTTATTGGGGCATATACTGTAAAACCTATTTTTACTCCCACCTACGGCTTTTCAGGTTCTGCATCCACCTATCTTAAACTTAAATCTATCCACAAATATGCATCATTTGAATAATTGTAGAATTTTGGTCCTTTAAAGGATGGCTTTCCTCACAGCATCTCTGAGAGCTAAATAAATTTTTTTTTTAAACAAGCTCTGGCCAGTTTTATTAAAGAAAAATTTTACGTGATTTGCTTTTCACCAGTCTGTTCTGGCATGCTACGAATGATAGCAGAATCACCTGGATCACTGATAGCTAGTGTGCACACTCTGTAGTATTTCCCACATGCTGTGCCCGATTCAATATTATTGCCACTGTAGTGATGGACACCAGTTTTGGCCAACATGGCATAGTATTCTATTTCAGATTTCCTCAAGACTGGGCAGTTGTTGGCAAGGATGATCAGTTTTGCTTTGCCATGTCTGATCATTTTCAGAGTCTGCTTGTACCCCACCATGTACTTTCCACTTTTCATAACGAGTTGGAGCCTAGAGTTGATGGACTGACTCCAGCGACTTTTTCGCCTTCTTTGCGGCCACCATCTTCCTGCCTTAGGTGTGGGACGGACTCAACCAAAAGCAGCCGCCAAGATGGCCAGGAGAGAGAAAGGCTAAATAAACTTTTTAAAGCAAAAATATGTGGGTGAGGTGTAAAAGTAGATTGGAGTACACGTCATTTTGAATAAGGGTTAGTCATTAATTTCGGGTATTCTTAAGACGTATTCAAAGTACCTACGAATCTACTGTGTAAAGCTCTTGCTGGAAGAATTTATTTTAATCTTAAAGGAGCACAGAGCAGGCATTTAGGCTAGGAGGACAAACTCATTCAGAGTCTCACTGTAGACACATAAAGCAATATCTTCTACAAAGGAAGAAATGCTGAGAAGGAAAAATCATAGGACTTGTCATTGACAGTCTATTATATCAAAACCCTTCCGTTATTTATTGTGCTTAGTGAATCTAAGCTGTATTCATATGGATATATGTGTACATTGCTCTTCAATATCAGTGAAATAGGAGTTTTGGTATGCCCTCTATCTCCCAAGACATGGGCAGGTATAGGTGATAATTTTCACCATGCTTAAAGGAAAGGAATTTTTGCCATACATAAGAAGACAGTGAGTAAATAAAATTTACTCAAATTATTTTCATGCAAGCATCAAAAAATCTGTGGATTTCTAGAAACGTTTAAATAGCCAATAACCATGTCATTGTCTGTCTGTAAAGGTCATGTGTCTGGCTCATAATCAGGACACACACTGACTTCTTCTTCCTTCTACAGCTGCCTTGGGTTTGCAGTACACATTTGGCAGATCACACACACTGCAATCTGTGGTCACAACACTGAGAAAAACTAATTGGGTCCAATTTAGTTCCTTGGCTTCCTAGAGATGAATGTCGCATGTGAGTTCAATATCATCTACTCCCACAGCTCCGTTTCCACCCTCAAGAGACTCAACATATAATAAATAACAACATTCTCATAAGCTTTCCAAAGCTTAACAAATTTAAATCCTTTCTTCATTTAGTTTAGACTCCTCAAAGTACAAGTCAGTATAAATTTTCTTTTTTTTAAGTTTATTTATGCATTTTGAGGGGGGGGTGAGTGGCAGAGAGAGAGGCAGAAAGAGGGAGAGAGAGAATCCTAAGTAGGCTCTGCATTGTCAGCGCAGAGCCTGATGCAGGGCTTGATCTCATGAACCGTGAGATCAAGATCTGAGCCGAGATCAGGAGTGGGACGCTTACCCTCCTGAGGCACCCAGGTGACCCAATATAAATTTTCTAGTATGTATTTTATATGCCAGTGGAAGGAAAGGGTAAGCTTGAAGTGTTAGATTAAGCAACAGCCAAAATAAGTTCTTATCTTCTGAGTATAAATGCTCCTTTTAGATCAATTTAATAATTCAATTGTTTATGTCAGATTACAAGTAGGTTCAGTAACTGCTACTAAAAAACATGAGACACAACTAAAGAAATCCACCTGTTCAAAATTTACTGAAATCTTATTTTCAGTATCACAGGAAATCAATTAAAGACAGAAGCCAGGTAAACTCACACAGAGTGCAGAATTAGAGCCGTGTGTAAAGAATTAAATTTTATTGTTGTTCTCTGGGGATTTTTTTGGTTAAAAAGCAACTTATTCTATAAATGATAGTTTTATTTTCAGATTAACCCCTAATCTTGTATTCAGATGGGTTGATAATTAATACATTAAACCTCCTAGAATGTGATATTATGTTTTCTTTTATTTGGTAGAGCCCAAACAAGTGATGAAGAGGTCAATTTTTCATGAATTCATTTAAATTCATTTATTGAATTTAAAACTCTTAAATTCAAAGAATTTAAATTTAAAAAATTTAAAACTCTTAAATTGTTTTCCTAATTTTATAGTGATAGCAAGTAATGGTTGAAGCACTTAGCAAAGGGCTTGCTATAACCTATTTTATAGATACCACTGGATACTATAGAATGCTTGAAGTCATTATTCAAGATCGAATTAATAGCCTCCTTCATCTCACTTGTCTGTGAGAGTCCTAAGAAGTCTTGCATGATGCAAAGAAAAAAAATTGTTTTCAAGGGAAAAAGCAGGAGTTTCAGCTTCACAACATTATTGTTTCTGAAGGAATTTAGAGTACTTCCCAAGCCCCATACCTTTCATTTACTTTTTACTTGCCTCCAATATATGTCTACTCTACATTATTAAAGTTTGCCTTTAAAAAAGAGCTAAGTGATTCTGATAATCCATAGACTAGAGTATGCTACACAGCTTCGCAGAAAATAAATACAATGCAAGGCTACTGTGAGGTAGCTTTATTATGTATATCACCGCTATAGTTACTAAGGAATATTTTAAGTTAAAAAAAGTAAATATTCAAGAAAAGTATAGGGAGATTAATTTAGCTATAGTACATTTACTGAAATACAAAGTGTGCTTTAAAAATAAGGCTTTATTGGGGCACCTGGGTGGCTCAGTAGGTTAAGCATCCGACTTCGGCTCAGGTTATGATCTCACGGTTCGTGGGTTCGAGCCCCGCGTCAGGCCCTCTGCTGACAACTCAGAGCCTGGAGCTTGCTTCCATTCTGTGTCTCCCTCTCTCTCTGCCCCTCCCCTGCTCATTCTCTGTTGCTCTCTGTCTCTCAAAAATAAATAAATGTTAAAAATTTTTTAAATAAAACTTTATCATAAATAACTTACCCATTGCATTTTAGTATGCAATCCAACATCGCTATTTATTAAATTTAAGATCTTTTCAAATGCTTTTCAAAACATTTTTTAATTTGACTGTACAATGGATTATACTTAAAAGAAAATAATGCTCAGTTATGAGTATGAGTTAGGAAAAAAAGCTCTGGTGTAAATGACCTTAAAAAACAAGTCCATTAGTTTCTTTTTACTTAGGTAAGCTCTATGCCCAACATGGGGCTTGAGCTCATGACCCTAAGATCAAGAGTCACGTGCCCTACGGACTGAGCCAGCTAGGCACCCCACAAAGCTCAGATAATATCCTGAATCTTTTAAATGCTGTTACAATCCTAACATGTACTTTTGGTTTATAATTGAAGTTCTTTACTCATCATACATGATATGGCACTTTGGCAACAACAATATGATAAAATTAAATAATTATAAAGAGAAATAAGATTATTGTCTTTCTAATTGATGGTTGGAAAGTAAGGTGGTTCTCTGAATAAACTAAGCAATCTATGTCTTAGATATTCAGGTTGACTTTCATTTCAATTCTTCTAGAAAATTACCTTTATCGGGGCGCTTGGCTGCCTCAGTCAGTGGAGCGTGCGACTCTCGATCTCAGAGTCATGAGTTCAAACCCCATGGTTGGTGTAGAGATTAGTTAAAAATAAAATCTTAAAAAAATTATCTTTGTGACTAATATATTTTATTATTTTTTGCAACATTCCTCCAAATGCTTTCTGAAGCTGGCTAGCATTACTTATTCTGTTTTATGCAGAGACAGCTGAAGAAAGAGAGCAAGCTCACAACAGAATTAAGCTCAAAATTCGCAATTTTAAATCGTGCTTTCAGGGTGCTGCTTAACCACTAGGCCATTGCATCTTTTTGTTTCTAGTATGTTTCTCCTGCCTCACTATATTTTATTGATAATTGAACATATTGTTTTTTTCTACTATCACCATGAATCTTTTGTCAATAACAAGGGAACACATCTCTCTATGAATAGCTCTTAGCCCAGGAAATAATTAGGTTGTAAATGATAGGGATGGAAGAGAGGCAAGTGTTATATGGGAAAGGAATTTTAAGAAGACAAATCTCTCTTAAGGAAAGGAGAAAACAATGTGTCATGGATACTAATAAAAGAAAGGCGACTTTAGTTTCCTACAAGGTATATGTGCCAAGAAGAAAGGCATATCAAAAACTAACCAAATCTTTAAGTTATGCTTACATTTTTACTGATTTTAAATAAAATTTAGATATTTATAAAGTATTTAAATTATATTTAAATTAAATGAATAAAGCTGCTTTAAAAATGAACCAAAAAACTATAAGAAAACCAGGAGTAGAAAACAGAACCACTTTTCAGCATTGCGGAAAACTCCAACTTAAAACTACAGAACAGCGTGAAGCACTTAGGTAAAGTGAGGCGATTTTCACAGCCAGTGGTTATCACAGCCACAGTGATTGTGACTCGAGAATAAAAACTGTAATGCCGAACCCCCCAATTTCATATAGGTATGTGTCAGATGGGAATAGCAATAGCTAATCTAGTCTTCACTGAGATCAGGACTTGCCCAATTGCTGTGATTTTTACCTGCTGCAAAGGACTGGTCTTTTGAAATAAATTTCCTATGCACCTGAGACTTCACTTCTGTCAATCTTCATAACATGCCCAATCAGAGATGTTTCTATTGGTTTGTATTAGGACCTTAGTAGATTGCCTACCTTGCCCCCTTCTGATCTCATCTGATACCTCTTTCTAGAGAGTCTTACCTGCTGAGACAAAAATCCAACCTATCCTTCTGGCTCAATTGATCAAAACACTGCTGAGGTAAGTTGATATATTGCCTTCCCTGCTTATCTTTTGAAGGAAGGCCAACTGGTAAATAAATAAAAGGAAACACAAGGCCATTAGAAACACTTTTAACCTCGCTCAGTGGTGGTTAAATTTGGAAGATAACCCTGCTGTTTCAGAGATCTAAGTGTTATTTAAAATCAATCAATCAATTAAAAACAGACCAAACCAAGCAGAAACCTTTAGAAGAAGACGGAAAGGATTGTTTTGTAAATACGTATTTGGTTTTGTCGCATTGTCTGAGAGCCTCAGATGAAAACTGTAAGCTTAAATGGCAATTGTTTCTGATTTCTCTTCTTGCCCTATTTTCACTCAAAGCTTCAGAAACAATGTGACTACATACCTGCGTTGGTCTGAATGTGTCCTCCCCCACTAAATTCATATGTTGAATCCCAAGCCCCACTGTAGGTAGGGTTGTTGAGAAAAGATTAATGAGGTCATGAGGTTGGAGCCCTCACGAATGGGATTAGAAGCTCCAGAGAGCTCCCTAGTCCCTTTTTCCAAGCGAGGATACAATGAGAAGGCTGCAGCCCAGAAGAGGGCCCTCACCTGACCATGCTGGTGCCCTGATCTCAGATGTCCAACCTTAGGGAACTGAGAAATAATTTTTTGTTAGTAACAACAGGTGTTGGTAAAGATGTGAGAAAAAGGAACTTCCTGCACTGTTGGTGGGAACGCAAACTGGTGCAGCCGCTGTATGAAAACAGGATGGAGGCTCCTCAAAAAATTAAAAATAGAACTACCCTATGATCCAGTAATCACACTACTGAGTATTTACCCAAGGAATATGAAAACACGAATTCAGAGGGATATATGCACCCTTATGTTTACTGCAGCATTATTTACAGTAGCCAACTTATGGAAGCTACTCAAGTGTCTATCGATAGGTGAATGGAGAGAGATGAAAGGAGAGGTGATATGTATACATACACACATATATATATGTATGTAAATATACATACACACACAGGCCTATCTACAATGGGGTATTATTCAGCCCCCCAAAATGAAATCTTCCCATTTGCAACAACATGGATGGAGCTAGAGTGTTTCAATGCTAAGTGAACTGCGTCAGTCAGAAAATGACAAATACCATATGATTTTACTCATGTGTGGAATTTAAGAAACAAAACAAATGAACAAAGGGGAAAAAAAGAGACAAGCCAAAAAACAGACTGGTAACTGATGGATACCAGAGGGGAGAGGCATGGGGGACTGGTTGAAATAGGTGATGGGGATTAAAGAGTACACTTATCATGACCAGCACTGAGTAATGAATAGAATTGTAGAATCACCATATTGTACACCTGAAACTAACAGCACACTGTACGTTAACTATATTGGAATTAAAACAAAGCTCTTAATAAAAAAATAAATTTCTGTCATTTATAAGCGACCGAGTCTATTGTATTTTGTTATAGCAGCCTGAACAGACTAAGACAATATCTTATGTCCCTTTTTTAATGTTTAAATTTTAAGATTTTGTTTGCTTTCATTTCATTTAAAAATCCAGGTTAATATCTATTTATTATCAGGACATCCTGTTTATTAGCTCCTCTCCTCAATGAAAGAGTGATAACCACATTGTGGGAACAAATGCACTAAATATTTCATTAGGTTCTACAGGTAATTACTGACTACTGAATGAGAATGCAGTGCAGTCCTAGGTACTAGAGGAGATACAAACCGAAAAGAGTAAGATGGGACCCCTGATGATGCAGGAGAGCTTATGATCTAGTCGGGAAGGCAAGACAGTTAAAGAACTAAGGTAAGGTCTGTGGAATAGACTCAACTGAGCACACCTGGGACTAGCACAGATTACAAGAATTAAATCATATACCTACTTCTTTGTTACAGAGAATCGAATACTTTCATGTGATTAGCCACTCTGATTAGACTCGGGACATTTCCAGGATGCCTGGGTGGCTCGGTTGGTTAGGCGTCTGACTCTTGGTTTTGGCTTAGGTCGTGATCTCACAGTTTGTGGATTTGAGCCCTGCATCGGGCTCTGCACTGATGGTGTGGCGCCTGCTTGGGGTTCTCTCCCTCCTCTCTCACCCTCCTGCGCGTGCACGCTCTCCAAATAAATAAATAAAAACTTAAAAAGAAACTTGGGACATTTACATTAGGCATCATGACCGCTTGTTACTTATGCAAATACTCAAGAGCAATACTATTATATACATTTTATTTTAGGATGATTTTCTCCCTTACTTTCTGTGTTTCTTCACTTATTCTCAACACAGAACAGATACATGGTCTGCTTCATTGGAAATTTCAAAAAAATAAGAAGTGATCTCCTTCTGGCAAGAGTAGCATTATTTTTTTAGACTCTGTGAGTTATTATTATCATAAGTTCAAGTTATTGGTCTTTTTAATGCATACTGTTTTCTGCGTATGTCTGCATAGTCATTTAAAAAATCAAGTGAGTTTCATTGTATTATAAAACCCCTGGAATATAGTATGTGTGCAAAGATCTATAAAGTTATTTTTAAATAATTTATTAATCTTAAGTCTTGACTTTATTTCAAACCCTAAATCAAGGGAAGAGTTTCCTTTTTATATACGTGATCTACATCTTGGTGTGTGTATGAGTTCAGAGGTAGATGGATAGAGGTAGATAGAAAGATAGATATCACTTCAGAATGATTCTAGGTTGTAAGAGTATTTGCATATGAAAGCAAACTGAGTACAGTTTAGGGCTTACTGAATTTTATTGTTTCTTCAAGTGAAAGGAACATGTAATTTTATAATAATGATACTCATATAAACAAAACTAAGCAAAATATTCAATAACTCTATGCCTTCGTCAACATTCTCCATCACGAGTATGATAAATATGAAATTAAGGGGTATTAAGTGAGGCATTAGAAGCTTCATTATTTCAAAATGGAAGTCTCTTCATCTTGGATTCCCAGAGAATATTGAGAAACTATTGTGCTTCAGCATCTGTGCTTCAGCATCCAAAGAGGAAGACAATTACCAATGAAGAGAAATCAATATAGAATGGAACAACATACTGATGGGGCAATACATACAAATTCATTGTACGTATTTAAGCATTTTAAAGTGGTTAACTGAGTTTGCAGCAAGATTCTATCTGAAAAGGCTAACAAGACAACTAATAAAGTGTTATAGATTAATTTGCAAATTAAACCGTAAGACAATGAGACCTAGGAAATATAAGACTTCATTAATGTGTGTATTTGCTTAAGAGGTTTCGGTAAAAGTCAAGAGCAAAACCACGGTTGGACGTTACAGTAGTGCTCCCTGAACAGCGTAAGAGTCTGAGACTACTGGATGTGTGAGGAATAGTTATTTATGTCTAGAGTTTCTGAAAAGTGCCAATCACTGATTGGAGAAGAACGAAAAGATTAAGAAAAAGTTTTCGATTGTTTCTGAGTCTCATGCTGGGTATCCTGGGGGATTTTAGGTGCCACGAGGTCATACTTTCTAAACTTGCTAGGTCTAATGCCAGAAGCCATTTCTGAAGTAAGGCGGGTTTGCAAGGCGGGGTCCTCCCACCTTCAGATGGCCACCGACTTGCCTCCTTATGCTGATTGCACTTTGTGAAGGAAATTATAGATATTTCTGCTTTTGTGTTTATGGGAGCAAATATTACATTTCCTGAGAAACCTGTTTTTCTTCCCCTCAAGAAAACAGGCTATTGAACCCTGCTCACAAGGAATTAACCTTTGCTTTTGCTATGCTAAAAACATGGCTTTGTATTTGAATGCTGAGGATACCTTCCTTCCCCATATGATAAGCATCTAAATCACCTACATCAATCACTATTGATAAAGATTATGCATGAGTCTTTTACCAATCTATGTTCTGGGAAATTTTTACATACCAAAGAATTTGTCATCAGAAATCATTGTCTAAGGCAATTGCCACTTCTGTTTTGTACCCCATACATTTTTTCAATAAATAAAGCTGACTCTCTGGTCAGAGCAGAGATGTCTGCTTGGTGATCAGAAAGAAGCCAAGCCTCTCTCACTCTCTTTTGCCAACACTGTCCGTCCTTCAGGGAGCCCTGGACCTGCTGGAGCTGGACTCCTGCGTTCTAAATGTATAAAACATCTTTTTTTATTCTAATTTTATTTTTTACTTTAGAGAGAGAAAGAGAATGTGAGTGGGGGACAGGGGCCGGGGTGGGGGGGGGAGAGAGAGAGAGAGAGAGAGAGAGAGAGAGAGAGAGAGAGAATCCTAAGCAGGCTCCACACTCAGTGTAGAGCTTCACATGGGGCTCAATGCAGGGCTCAATCTCATGACTCGGATCATAGCCTGTTCCAAAACCAAGAGTCCGATGCTCAACTGAATGAGCCACTCAGGTGCTCATAAAACCTTTATTTTTTTAATCTCAAATCTTGGCATTGGGTAATTGAAATATGCATAGAAAAACTGTGCACCGAATGTATTATTTTCACATTTTTGAAACCTCTTTAATAACCAAATAAAATAAACATTAGACCATAAAAATAAAATGAAGAGGGGCACCGGGGTGGCTAGGTTGGTTTCAGCTCAGGTCATGATCTCACAGTTTGTGGGTTTGAGCCCCACGTCGGGCTCTGTACTGACAATTTGCTCAGAGCCTGGAGGCTGCTTCGGATTCTGTGTCTCCTTCTCTCTCTGCCCCTCCCATGTTTGCACTCTGTCTCTCAATAATAAATAAATGTAAAAAAATTTAAAAAATAAGACGATGAAGAGCACACATACCTTCTAGACTTCATATTAGTCAGAAAGGAAACAGGTGCAGAAGAGCAAGATATTATCCACAAATTAAGAAGTTTAGGCGATAAATATAATGCCTGAGTCAATTTCAAATGAAAACCTAGCTCAAAGTTTAAGAAACTAGTATACTCTGTAGACTGAAGAATGGAAGACTTCCCCAGTATTGATTCGTTCTTTTTAACAAATTATTTCATGCAAGTTTTTTTTATGCAAGTTTTGTTTTCAGCATTACTAACTGACATTCTAGAGTAAATATACTAAAATAGTAATCAAAAGGTACAAACAGGAAGTGTAGTGCAAGTTCAGAGACAGAAGACAATAGCAGGTGCCCTTTAAATGCCTGGTGAAAGGGACTAATTAATTTAATTCATTCAGTAAATATTTAATGAGAAACTTCTATATACTAATCTACAAATTGGGAGTTCAAAGATGAATACATCAAGGGCCTTGCCAGTAACCAAGAGATTTTAAGCCAGGAAACCTTGGTATTTACTCTCGATGGATTAGGTCTTCACGGCATGATTGATTCCCAAGTCATCAATTAATTGGCAAGGGTCAATAGTTCTCCAGAAGGCACCAAATGATAAAGAACAAATTGTTGGATTGTTCTTTGAGAGGTCTAAACTAGAGCTACCAACAATCTGTTTCTATCATGGAAATTATGAACTCTAAAAATACGAAAATAAAATAAAATATTAACTTCTCTGAAGAATTTGATTAGGTGGGTCGTGACGTATAGAAACATATTTGTTCCTACTCTAGACAAGCTGTTTTTTAAGCAAAGTTGACTTACCGCATTAACAGATTTCTTTTGCTCATTAAAGTTGGTTACTTCTTAATATCACCAAATGCTTTCCATATTACATATAGCTTATAAAAATGCATCTTGGGGGTACACTGGTGAATTTGCATGAATTATTTATGAAGTGGAAAAGTTTTGCTCGTGTTCTAATTATTATGGGTTTTATGCTATTTATTGCCAAGAAATAGGAAAATAATCACCTTCTCCAGATAAGATTCAAACAATTAAAAATAAAAGGTAGTTAGGTAAATACCCCAAAACATCGACAATATTTAAAAACATAAAATGCCACACAAATGGATATTTTTTTTGGCAATGATTTTTTTCTGGTTCCATTTTATCATTACTTTAGAATGAAAGAGCAATCCGGTTATGGGAAAGGTATAAAAATATTGCTTTTATTTTTTAAAGCTTATTTATTTATTTTGAGAGAGACAGAGGCAGAGTGAATGGGGGAGGGGAAGAGGGGGGAGAGAGAAAGAGAGAGAGAGAGAGAGAGAGAGAGAGAGAGAGAGAATCCCAAGCAGGCTCTGCACTGCCCGTGCAGAGCCCGATGCCAGCCCAGACTCAGGAACTGTGAGATCATGACCTGAGCCAAAACCAAGAGTCAGACACTCAACCGACTGAGCCACCAGTGCCTGAAAATATTTTTATTTTAAATTAATATCTCGAAAATCAAGAAGTGTGACAAAAGACATAGGAACTAATTGAAATATGTTGAAGATATATGCCTCTAAATTTTATTGATCTGCAGCTGTTTATTTATAAGATTATTTCATCATTACATCTTGAAAATTCATTTTTTGGAGGTAAGACCACCTGCTCTCACTGTAAACATTATTTTGTATTTTATTGTTATGTTATATTAATTTCTTGAGATAAGGTAGACTTTTCCCTACAAAGTCAAAAAGGATACAAGCATACTTAATTTTTTGTTTTTTCCAGATGCTTTCTTCCAGATCAAGATGTCTTTTGACCAAAATTGAAATTAAAGGAAATTATAAGTGTGTTAACTTTCAAGCTATGTGTGAGTTGATACCATTTGGCTGCATTTAAAAAGGACTTCAGAAACATTTATCTTTCTTCCATAAAAAGGGTTCTGTGTAAGGTCTATGATAATAGATGGTGATTTAAAACATAGATTTTTTTTTTACTAGATCACCAGCTTATTATAAAAGGATATAATTCAGGAACAGCCAGATGGGAGAGGAGCATAGGGCAAAGTGTGGGGAAAAGGCATGGAGCTTCCGTGCTCTCTCAGAGTACACAATTCTCTCCAAATCTCTAAACATAAAATGTTTTTATATAATTTGTGCTCCAAATAAAACCTATTCCAGAAAGAAAATTACCTGTCTTGGGGCGCCTGGGTGGCTCAGTTGGTTAAGCATCCAACTTCAGCTCAGGTCATGATCTCACAGTCCATGGGTTCGAGCTCGGCATCAGGCTCTGTGCTGACAGCTCAGAGCCTGGAGCCTGCTTCAGATCTGTGTCTCCCAATCTCTCTGCCCCTCCCCCACTCACATGTTGTCTCTCTCTCTCAAAATAAAATAAAGTCATAAAAAAATTTAAAAAAAAGAAAAAAAAAAGAAAATTACCTGTCATTACTTGACACTTGAGTGTACCTTAACAAAACCTTCTTAAGCAATATTGGATATGGATTCTCTCTCTCTCTCTCCCTCTCTCTCTCTCTTTCTCTGTCTTCTCTCTTTCTTCCCTTTTTTAGACTCTAGGGAGTTAAAGCAAAAGAGAACTTGACTTGGTGGAAATAGGAATTTTTATTGCATTAAGAAACTATTGGATATATCCATTCATTTGCAACCAACTGCGTGTGACGTATTGTGCTATTGATAGTTACAAATAAATGAATAAATGCATAGATGGGTGATTAAATGAACATTCTTTTTTTCGCATTGAGCTACACTCTAGGAAGTATACTATGTAAAGGCAAAGAGGACAGGAAAAGTTAGGAGATTAAATTAAACTAATGTTTTCATCTCGATTCCCATCTTTAATTTCCCTAGTTAAGTAATAAGCAGTGAGACAATAAATTATCTAAGAGCAACAAAGCGAGCATATAAAAAGATGATTCTGTGATTAAAGAAGTTCAGAAAAGATAATAAAGAAGTCCAGAAAAAATCTGGGACAACTCAAGAGTGCATATGCAGTAGCAGAAATCCATCAAATGGATGAAACAATGAGATAATTCATTTTCTTGTACAAAGTGACCTAAATGAAGGTAAGTTGGCTGAAATTACCATGCAAACAAAAATTAAATGCATATTTGAAATGATAATGAAAATAGGAGGAAAGCCAGAATGGGAGTAATCAAAATAAATGTGCCATGATTCAGCAAGGTATTTTTGCAACTTTAATTAACAGGTCAATTCAAAAGAGTAGAGTTTTAGCACAATTAAAACTTGAGAGGGTACAGTATCTCCCAAAAGAATCCAGTCAAGTGAGTCAAAAGAATTTGAGAGGTAGAAGTCTACCTCCTCGGTTCTCTAAAATGGCAGATATAGATCTATTTCCTCCATGATTTGTGGTAAGCCAAGTCATTTACTAACATCTTTCGGGTCGGTACATAAGGTCGTTGCAAAATTATTTGTAAAAACATAGTAAAGGAGCATGTAGTTATATGTGCCAAAAAGACTTAAGAACTTGAGGAACAATGAAAAAAGTAACTGATAGCGATGGAATGAGCATATCTAGCAAAAGAATATTAATGCAATTCATTAGCACTACTCTAATATGGGTTGAGAACATTGAAGGAGTGTAATTAAGAACAGGTATTAAAGTAGCTGTTAGGACATATCAACACATTTTGGCTAACAGAATGGACAGTTGGTTTGCCAGGCCATTTAACACATCTAAAGAAGTATTTCAATGGCAGCTTGCCCTGAGAGCAATGTTCAGTCCCATTAAACAAACTAATGCACACAAATCAAAATGTGTGCCTTGTTTGTTACCTGAAAAAAATCTAACTACATCACACTCTAAGAAAAATCCTAAGTATTGTCACCTTTCAGACTGCATTCAACCTCCTAATTCTTAATGTCACTAGGAATTCTCCTAGTGAACATCTAATTTCTAATCAGATCCTATTCCTCACTTACTAGGTTCACGAAAATTGCATCTTTGTCTCTTAGGTTTTTTTTTTTCTTTTCGTTTTTATGTCTAGTCCCAGAAATGTTTTTTAGTTTAGTGTAGTACAAAAGTCAAAGGAATCAAACAATAAACTCTTGCAATATCCCTCACTTAGATATTACATATTTAAATAATTTGCATTTCAACCTCCCCTGGAAAGGCAGAAGAAGTGAAACACTGATACTACCTCTTCTAGGAAGGTCTCCTTGATTGATTTCCTTACTAGGGGTGGATTGGGAGAGCTTTGAGCTCACTCCTGCTGTAGCGCTTGCAATATAATATTTTAATTGTCTGCTTGCTTGCCTGTTTCTCCCAATAAAATTTGATCTCTTTGAGGAGAAGGATTGTCTTCCTGACTGCTAAGTCTGTAACTCCTAGTCCAGAACCAAACATGGTGGCAACCTCATTGAATGAATAAAAAAACAATATGGGATGAATTTTCAGTTCAAGACAAAAAAAAAAAAAAGAGCTAACCAACAAAAAGTATTCTACAATTGCTGCAACTAAGCAGCTATTAATAATAATTCTCAGGGCACGTGGGTGGCTCAGTCAGTTAAGCCCCTGACATTGGCTCAGGTCATGATCTCATGGTTCGTGAGTTAGAGCCCTGCACTGGGCTCTGTGCTGACAGCTCAGAGCCTGCAGTTGCTTCGGATTGTGTCTCCCTCTCTTTGCCCCGACCCTGCTTGTGTTCTCTCTCTCTCTCAAAACTAAATAAACATTAAAACAAATTTTAAATAATAATTCTCTAACTTTTAATCCTCCAAGCTATGTCAGTAACATCTAGAGATATAATCACGTATACAAAAGCTTTTTATCTTAATTTGTGTTTATAAATTTCATAAATTACATACCTCTAAATGACAGTATTAATCAGCATTACTAAGTAGGTGTCATGAGCTCTCCTAATAAATATATATGTTATTTTTAATTTTGCGGATTTTGGAATTTCATGTACAGTTATAGTAACTTAGTAGTTTCAACTGATAAGCAAACAGCAAAAAACTCCACATGCATTTTTCCACGTAAATTTTTAAAAATTATATTCAAATTTTCAACTATGATAAATTCAATCAATAGATTTTCTCATTCAATGCACTGTCTTCAGATAGATATTATTAGTCACATTTTATCATGAGAAAACCTGAAGCTAAGGAATGTTTTTTTAAACACCTTTTTCTTTTAATGTTTATTTTTGAGAGAGAGAGAAACAGAGAATGAACGGGGGAGGGACAGAGAGAGAGGGAGACATAGAATCCAAAGCAGGCTCCAGGCTCTGAGCTGGTCAGCATAGAGCCCGATGTGGGACTCAAACCCACAAACCGTGAGGTCATGACGCGAGCCGCAGTCGGACACTTAACCGACTGAGCCACCCAGGAGCCCCAAGTTAAGGAATGTTAATTCCCTGGCTCAGGGTTACACAGCTAATAAGTGTTGGAAGGGTGTGGGGCAGCAGTTAGGCCCTAAGTCTTCTGTCCTCTTAGGTCGAGCTGGGTAGAGTAATTGGAGTAGAAACATTTCAAGAGTTAATAACATAAAAAGCCATGTGCATTTATCTGAGTACGCACAGTGTATATTCAGGAGTCACACACTGATCCTCTTATACTGTGTTTCTTAGATTGCTATATTTAAATGGATTGACTTTTCCAGAGCAGATGGTTACTAATTTATTCAACAAGCTTTTGTATGGATGCCATTCGAGCCCATGCGTTAGTGGTTGGATATCGAATGATGAACACCTGTACATTTATGATTCTATCTGATAAATGGGAAAGTGGGTTAGGAGCACTATGCATGAAAGGGGCCAGCAAACCAGTTTAGAATCAAAGGGATCTTCAAATCATACATATGATAGGCATACATCTCCTGGGTGGGGCAAGCACCTAGCTTTAGTCCTAACACCTCTCAAATTTGACCTAAGAGGAAACTAAAAAATAATTTAAGTCTTTACTCTCCTCAAGAAGAAAAATAGTTATGTTTTCATACTAGAAACAACTAATGCTAAATTAATTTCTAATAACTCAGGCTAGAAGTTTAACCTGAAGAAATAAAGGATCGACAGAGTAATTACTAAACTATTTTGGATACACTACACTGGAATTGATGTATGTAATGTATTAAGGGGGGAAAAAGCTAAGAGACCTTGCAGGAACTGAGGCGATGTCATATTCTATTACCGTAAAAGGCAAATGGAATTTTTAACAGTAGATGATCATTTCTTGATCATCTAGTTTCTTGATAATCCAATACTGGTTGTTGTTTTTAATTGATTAAATGTCTTATAATAGTATTGATTTAGGAATTTTTATCTATTTTCTTAAATTTCTACAAGAAATAATTTTGCTCTCTCAATTTTTACCAATTCGGAAGCTCAAGTCCCCTAAAACTGTCCCAGATGGGAAATGGTCTGGCCTCCATCTGACCTTTTAGGAGATGTTTATTTTTATCACACACTTTCTTATATGGTGGTCATTTGTGTGTCTGCCTTATATTTCTTCTCTCCCATATTAGATCGTAAACTCTGTCTGGGTCGTAGTTTTTTGTCCTCCACATAACAGGTGCTCAAATAAGACTTGTTGGTTCTTTTATTCTTTCAACAAATACTTATTGAGGACCTGCTATATGCCAGGCATGAAGAAACACAATGTGTCGAATATATTCTGATGTTAAAAAAGAAACTATTACACCATCTTTTCCAGTTTGATAATACTACAGAAAATGCCCCAATATTTCTAGTCAGCACTTATTAAAATTCCTCTTTCCCAAAAACCCGTTTTTCATCTCTCTTCTATTTATAGGTTCACTCAAACAAATGAACTACTGTTATTTATGTTCTTCCAATTGTGTCTTTATAGTCCTATTAAAAGAGTACTTCTGTTACTGCAAGCTAGCTTTGACTATCCATGTGAAATTTTAACAAATTTTGAATCTAAATAAAAGAGGAATAACTTGGCGATTCCAGTTACGAGTTTGGGATCCAGGTTGTGGAACGGACAGTTCCGAAGCAGATTTAGTTAAAACAAAAACACGCACACACAAAAAACCCCAAAAAGCTTAAAATAGAGAGTTTAACAAGTCTATGTGAAGCACAAGGTTACTCACTCTTTATGAATTTGTATTTTACCTTCCTGAATGTCTTTCAATCTCTATTATGTTCACAATGCACGCTCTGGGTATTGAAGAAAAATATACACAGCCCGTGCAATGAGCACATCCTAGAGCCAAGTCCACTTGTGATATAAAGCCCAAAAGGCAGGAGCATTTGGTCCAATTTTAAATGTAAAATAAATTTGAAAGGATTCATTTTGAAAGTTGAAAACTTGGCCGAAAGACTATAGAATCTTAGAGCTTGAAGAGACCACACTTAAGTCATCTCTACCCTCTAGTCATAGCCTCTGCTGGCTTCAAACCATGCCACACAGGCGGGTATCTTTCCCAAATGAATTCTAAAGGGATCTGGGAACAACGTGGGACAACGCTCATCAGAATTTATAAACCCTAATTAGAAAATGCCTTTCTTTGTTACATCCAAATAAATTCTTTGCTCTGGAAACTAAAGCAGAGGTGATCTCATGGACAAGAAATATTGGACACGAGACTAAGAAAATGTGAATTACCCATGGTTCATGAGTTCCAGCCCCGCACTGGGCTCACCGCTCTCAGCGCAGAGCCTGCTTAGAATCCCCTCTCTCCCTCTCTCTCTGCCCCTCCCAGCTCATGCTCTCTCTCTCTGTCTCTCTCAACATAAACAAACAAACATTAGAAAACAAAAGGAAAATGTGAATTGTGACTTTGGGCAAGTCAGTTAAATTCTCCATACCAAAGTTTCTATAATACAGGGATAATAACAAAAAATTTACATATTTATTATGTAAAAGGTTAAGGGAGTTTATACATGCAAAAGTGCTGTGTAAATACACTATAAAAAACAAGCAACAGTAATGGATTCTTACTCTGGAGTAGTGATATCCCAACTCATACCATCGTTTTCTCCTCAGCATAGTGATGAGGGAACAGAAGGCAAGCTGACAGGCCGCAACCCCCCCCACCTACCCCCCCCCCCGGCCCCCAGTGGGATATGTGTCATATTCCCCAGGCACTCCTGGCTGCCTAAGAGCAAAGGAAAGGGGGGAAACAAAAGGTTAACTGATAGAGATCATAGTTTTGCAAGACTTGAGTCTCCATGACCCCCCCCCATAGTGATGGGGGAACAAAGGTGGAAGGAAACAGCAGATAGAACTCAATTTCCTTATAACCTGCATCCCATTGACAAATACTTGGGGCAGGCAGAGTAAAACGTTTTTCCAGGAACCCCTTACTGCCTTAATGCGAATGCTTTGCTAGAGGGAAAAACAACCTTAGCGTGACAATAGCTAGGCCTCCAGTATCCTAGGAGTCTTCTTTAACATGAAAATCTCACTGGAAATGTCCCCTGGACTTTACCTCCCCCAACTCCACAGTATATAACAGTGTCTCTCCTCTTGGTCCCAGGGCGGCAATTCCTGCCCACAGGTCCTGTCCCTGTGCTTCAATAAAATCACCTTTTTGCACCAAAGACATCTTCAAGAATTCCTTCTTTAGTCATCAGCTCTGGACCCCACAAACCCCACTGTCACCCAAAAAACCTCATCAGTAGGTCTTGTTTTCTAAGCCTTTTATCATTTTTGTATCTGTTCTCTGAAATCTTTTCAAGAGTTCCTACATCATTATCCAACGCCACCACCCTGAACTAGACCTAAGACTTAATGGATTGTTAGCTGGCTGAGGTCTATTTGGTTATCATTCCTATTTCAATAAACATTCAATCTGGTTGCTTGGGATACAGTTGTGAAGAAGACAGATAAGGTCCTGGCAACCATGGAGTGTATAATGTGGGCCCAGAGAAAAAGTTAGTAAGGAACTGAACAAATAAGATAATTTTATATAGTAGTAATTCTGTAAAAAATATTACAGACAAGCATGAGTGGTCGGGATGATTAGTTTGGATGGAGTGGTCTGCGTAGAACTGTTACAGGCAGTGACCTATAATCTCAGACTTGAAGGAGAAGGATTAGTCATTTGAGATTCCAGGAGAATAATGTTCAGAGAGAATGTCAAGTGCAAATGGCTTAAGGTGGGTGTGAGCCACTGTGACTGGGAAATAGACAATGAATAGTATAAGAGGTTAGAGAGAAAAGCCTGGAACTCTATCTTTAAGGTGTTGTAAATCAGGGTAAGGAGTTGAGATAAGGAGTCACCAAATGGTTTTAAGCATGGAATGATGTGTCACAATGAACTAAAAAACCAACCCTCACAGTTACCCAGTGATTTCTCAGTGCTCTCAATACATTCAACTGAGTACCACCTGGGGTCTCTTCTACCTTGTAAATAATCTGCAAATTGGACTTTCATATCTGTTTAGTAAGCATTTCTTTAGTTGTTTATATGGTACTTTGCAATAGAGTAATGACTGACATTAAATACAGTCAACTTAGAGATCTACGCCATCCATTTTGTTCTCATTCTCCATATCTGCAGAAATAGGCTATGTCAGGCTTGTGCTATCTCCATTTCACAGGAACTCATGCAAAATTACAGAGCCATTCTGCAGGTGGATAAAATCATATTTCCTACTTTTCACCTGCCATTCAGTGAGGAAATGACTGAATGGTGATATTGTATGGATATTCTTTAAAACACAGAGAGGAAGGACTAAAGACGACTTTTTGCTTTACTCAGGTTCCTACAGCTACAGCACAAAGCCTCGCTGATGCCCTCCTCCCCCACTCCCCTCCCCCCAAACTAGCCCCGGACCCCACCTACAAAAAATAAAATATTCTTTCAGAGCAAAATGTAATTAACAGTAAGATAAATACTGACTTTGTTTTCTGTACTAGAAGAAATATTGCTGTATCGTATTGTATCAGGAATTATCAAAATAAATTAATCTTCAATTGCGGCATTTATATATATATATATATGCAGTGAAAATAATATATTAGTCATCAAAAAGAATGAAATCTTGCCATTTGCAACAACATGGATGGAACTGGAGGGTATTATCTAAGAGAAATAAGGCAGTCAGAGAAAGATAAATATGATATGATTTCACTCCTATGTGGAATTTAAGAAACACAACAGATGAACATAGGGGAAGGGAAGGAAAAATACAATAAGATAAAAACAGAGAGGGAGGCAAACCATAAGAGACTCTTAACGATAGAGAACAAACTGGGAGGTGGGGGGGGGGTAATGGGCTAAATAGGTGATGGGCATTAAGGCTGGCACTTGTTGGGATGAGCACTGGGTGTTATATGTAAGCGATGAATCACTGAAGCCAGTATTACAGTATATGTTAACTAACTTGAGCTTAAATAAAAACTTGAAGGAATAAAAATAATCTTCAAGAAAAAAATCCACGAGAATAAAAGCTACCATTTGTGTTACTGGTCGATAGACAACGGTGACATAATGTGCTCCCAACTGTTATTAATTTTTGCATCGTATTTAAATGGTATTGACAAAAACCTGAATTTGATAAGTGAAAATAAAATACCCCCTAGGTGCTTGAACGTGTATTTGGCACTATGGATTGCTAAAAAAGAGACAATGGGGTCTAAATAGAGTCACTTGGGCTAAGCCCATGTCACTAAACTGAGACTTAATACCTAACCTCATTGAAGTTTCAGCTTCTCTCAGGAACGTAACCTTTAACCAGTCAATCTGGGGAATTACCTGGTAAGCACTAGCGAAGTAATCTCCCATAGACCCCTTCCATCCCCAAAGGAAGGTGACCTTGCTTGAAACAATCCACCCTTTGCTGGAAAGTTCTTTTTTCCGCCCACTTCTGCCTACAAAAGCCTTTTATTCTGTAAAGTTCCTCTGAGTTCCTTTCTGTTTGCTAGGTGGAATGTTGTCCAATTCATGAATTTTTGAATAAATCCAGTTTAATCTTCAAATTTATGCAGTTTTGGTTTTTAACACTTCCTTTACGATTTGAAGATGAACTGCAGTTAATCTGAAAACATAAGCAACATACATCAATTCTTTTATGTTTCCTAGAATTCTTTTTTAACAATTATAAAAATTCTTATGACTTTCGATTGTCCATAGAAAAGAGACAATCTCATCTTTTGTGGTGCACAATATTCACAAATCTTTTCCCTTTTTCTGTTTTCTATCACATCCACAATAATCCATCACTCCTTCTAGATTTCCCATCAATTTTTGAGAAGGAGAGAGAGAAGAGAAAGAGAGAGAATGAGTGGGGGAGGAGCAAACAGAGAGGGAGAGAGAGAATCTTAAGCAGGCTCCACACTCAGGGCTGAGCCTGATGCAGGGCTCGATCCCATGACCCTGGGGTCATGAACTGAGCGGAAATCAAGAGTTGGATGCTTAACCAACTGAGTCGCCCAGGGACCCCCAGATTTCTTATCTTTTTAATAACTCCTCTATGTTTGCTTTGGTAACTATATCTAGTGACTGATATAGGTCATTCAGAAGTGGTCCATATTCTGTTCCTTTTCATAAAAATGTTTTCTTTGCTATAAAATCTGATTTATTGCCCTGAACTTGCGTAAATCACCATATTCTTTTGCGTTTTTACAATCCCATCTTTTGTATTCTTATACTACACATAGTTTATGTATGTGCTTTCAACTGTGTTACTCTTGGTTGTGTGATTTGAGTTAGTTCTTTAAATTTCCCCTAGAACTCTCTTTAGCTCTCCCTTTGACTTTGTCTGCCCTTTATGCTTTCCATTAAGCTTCTAATTGAGGCAGCTTGTTTCCCTACGTGAGCTTTAATGTATTTATTTCCTTTCCTATTTTCCATTCCCCTCACCACCAGGTATTTGTGTTTCTTTTCCTCTGTTTCTTCCCGAGCTTCCACATACTCCCTTCCTTCTTCTCAGGATTCAATAGAACTGGGACTATTGTCACCAGAACAGGAGAGGACACACTGCCTTTTCTTATCCCTTTGTGTGTGTGCCGTTTTTCATATGCATTTCCCGTTCAGTTACTCCTAGTCCCTTCCTGAAAATTGCTGTCTTCAGGTTCTTTCCTCTGGAAATGCTTTCCCTAAAGAATCTACTTTAGGGATTATTTGAGCCACCATTTTGTTTTCTTTCTTTCTTTCTCTTTCTTTCTTTCTTTCTTTCTTTCCAACCTTAGTTATTTATTTTGAAAGAGATATAGAAAGAGCATGAGGGGGATGCTTGGGTGGCTCAGTTGGTTAAGCGTCCAACTTTGGCTCAGGTCATGATCTCGCAGTCAGTGAGTTCGAGCCCCGCATCGGGCTCTGTACTGACAACTTGCTCAGAGCCTGGAGCCTGCTTCAGATTCTGTGTCTCTCTCTCTCTCTCTCTGCCCTTTCCTGCTTACACTCTCTCTCTCTCAAAAATAAATAAAAATTTTAAAAAAATTAAAAAAAAAAGAAAGAGCGTGAGGGACAGAGAGAGAGGGAGAGAGAGAATCCTGTGCAGCCTTTGCGCTATCAGTGTGGTGCCCGACATGGGGCTCGATCTCATGAACCAAAAGATCATGACCTGAGCCTAAATCAAGAGTCAGACGCTGAACTGACTGAGTCACCCAGGCACCCCCAAGCCACCATTTTCTGATGATTGATCTCTTCCTTGTATATCTACCCCATATCCTGAGGCCTTACATTACAACTATGGACTAAGTACAATTAAGAAACTCAGCACTGAGAACTAAGACCTTACTTAATGTATTCTCACGTTTCATTTATTTTACAGTGTGTTGCCACCAATTTTTTTTATAGTTTATTGTCAAGTTGGTTTCCATATAACACCCAGTGCTCTTCCCCACAAGTGCCCTCCACCATGACCATCACCCCCCTTCCCCTTTCCCCTCCCCCTTCCCTTTTCCCCCTCCCCCTTCAGCCC
>CM053579.1:30484987-30590153 GCA_028646485.1 Cryptoprocta ferox
CACCTGACTTATTTTGCTTAGCATGACACCCTCGAGGTCCATCCGCTTTGCTACGAATGGCCAGATTTCATTCTTTCTCATTGCCATGTAGTATTCCATTGTATAGATAAACCACATCTTCCTAATCCATTCATCAGTTGATGGACATTTAGGCTCTTTCCATGATTTGGCTATTGTTGAAAGTGCCGCTACGAACATTGGGGTACATGTGCCCCTATGCCTCAGCACTTCTGTATCCGTTGGGTAAATCCCCAGCAGTGCTATTGCTGGGTCATAGGGGAGATTTATTGATAGTTTTTTGAGGAACCTCCACACCCTTTTCCAGAGCGGCTGTACCAGTTTACATTCTCACCAACAATGTAGGAGGGTGCCTGTTTCTCCACATCCTTGCCAGCATCTATAGACTCTTGAGTTGTTCATTTTAGCCACTCTGACTGGCGTGAGGTGGTATCTCAGTGTGATTTTGATTTGTATTTCCCTGATGATGAGTGATGCTGAGCATCGTTTCATGTGTTTGTTGGCCATCTGGATGTTCTCAGTTCTGAGATAATAATTACCTCAAAGCTTCTAGCAGTACTTATTTTATTAGCAGAAGCATGTGACTCTTATCAACAGAGGCTCAAGTACCAAAACCTTTAGATCCCATGAAGAGGTGACATGCCAACTTAATAAACCATTAAATAGGAATGACATATCTAATTCACAAGAATAAGATGCTAATCTGATTAAAGCGTGAGGTGGGAAAAATTAAAAGGGAACAATGCAGTACTTCTAGTAATCTTCCCATTGTGAATCTAGAAGGGCTCATGAGGTTCTTTAAACAGTTTCATTGCACTTAAAGAAATATGACTCACTTGGGAAAAGTTGGTTTATATAACTTCTTAGAAATGTATCTATTGCCGAAAACGAGGCAAACTGACAAGTATCTCCACTAGCTGCACTGATATTTGAACAATCATCTATTCACTGAGGCAGACACACAAACTCCCAACCTGTTTCACTAACTCTAATTGGAGTTTGAAATTTATAGCAAAGGGAATAAACCTCCAAAAACACTGGCCCAAAAACTTAAATCTAAAATCCGCTGTCTTTACACCTTATTGAGCAATTATTTCTCTGTTTGTGCTTTGAGGGATTTTTTTTTTTGCAAGACTAAAAAGTAAAGGGGAAGTTTTTTTGTTTTGTGTAGCAGCAAATTGCATGAAATTGAGCCAGCTGAGAACATGTAATTAATAACTGTCAGCCCAAGTAAGTAGCTCTGTATTCTAATTAACTTGTACTTTCATAATTTCTTACAAAGTTCTTTCACACTGAGAGCATTATCCTGTTAAATCTGATTTATTTTGGTTTTGCAGAGATGATAGAAACTCAAAGCTCAAAGGCTCTCACTCTGTACTTACCTTGTACTAACTAGGTTCAATCATCCAATTTATCTGTGGTGCGTATTTTCATTTTAAAAAAATTAAGATGTTGGGGTGCCTGGGTGGCTCAGTAGATTAAGTGTCCGACTTCAGCCAGGGCATGATCTCGTGGTTTGTGAGTTTGAGCCCTGTGTAGGAACCTGCTTTGGATTCTGTGTCTCCTCTTTCTCTGCCCCTCCCCCGCTCACACTCTGTCTTTCAGAAATGAATAAATGCTAAAAAGTTTTTTTTAATCGAGATGTTAATGAATAGTATATGAAGGTCAACAAGGCATTGTGGCAGTGAGAAGTTTGCATAAAAACACCATCTCATAAAGAGAAAATAGAGACTACAAAGTAATCAATATTGCTCCATCCATTTCTAAGACATAAATCAGTAACCTAGCTTCTAAGGTTCTTGTGGACACTGAAAGAGGTATTTTTTAGATGCTCTGTAAACTCAAAAACTCATTTATCCAGAAACCTCACTTACATAGAACAAAACTATGAACCAGAAAGGAAGCAAAAGTAATGTTATCACAAATATCCCACCTACTTCATTAATCATGACATTGTTTCTCCTTTTTAAAAAAAAAGTCTTCTAGGTTTTTTAATGATTATTTATTTTTGAGAGAGAGAGAGAGAGAGAGAGGAAAAGGGGAGGGGCAGAGAGAGAGGGAGAGAGAGAATCCCAAACAGACAAGGCACTGTCAGCACAGAGCCCGACACAGGGCTCGAACCCACAAACCATGAGATCACGACCTGAGCTGAAATCAAGAGTCGGAGGCTTAACCAACTGAGCCACCCAGACACCCCATGTCTTCTAGTTTCTAATTATTTTCTTAGAAAATGGGTTCTGTTTTGCAAATTTCATTATTGAATGTTTTCCTGATTTACTCATCAATAACACCAATATGCAAAAGTTGGGAGTCAATTATAAAAAATCATTGTTGTGAGCAAAAACTGTTAACAAAAAAGCAAATGTGTGTATCAGTACTAAACTGAAAATTCATGAGCAATCCAAGAAGTCTTTCTAGAAAAAACTAATTTGCAATTATACCTCAATTTAAAAAAAACAGAAAAATATAAACAGAAAGTATATAGGGTCTAGGTGAATGTGACTATAAAAATCTGCTGATAATCTAAAAGGATATATATATATATATATATATGTATGTACGTATGTGTGTATGTAGATATATATATCTATACATATATAGGTATACATATGATTTTGTTATTGGATAATATAGCAGACATCAGTTATTTTGTCTTTCCAGTATTTTCGCCTACCATTTTTCTTACCAGTGTCTTCTTTCTTTTGGAGAGCTCTTCTCTTTTAGTTTTACTTTTTATTTATTTAAAACATTTTTTTAACATTTATTTAGAGCTAGAGAGACAGAGCATGAGTAGGGGAGGGGCAGAGTAAGAGGAAGACACATAATCCAAAGCAGGCTCCAGGCTCTGAGCTGTCAGCACAGAGCCCCATGCGGGACTCAAACCTACAAACTGTGATATCATGACCTGAACTGAAGTCGGATGCTCAACCGACTGAGCCACCCAGGCGCCCCATTTTTATTTTTATTTTTTTACGTAAGCTCCATGCCTAATGTAGGGCTCAGATTCAAAAGCCCAAGATCAAGTGTCACATGCTCTACCTACTGAGTCAGCGAGGAACCCCCTTGGGGAACTCTTCTTTCCCCACCTTGTATGGTTCTGTTGAAGCTTCCTCCCCCAACCAGAAGGGGCGTCCTTTAGGAGTCTGGGTCTACAATAGCACCTTAGCCTGTTGGTCACGGTAATGATCCTAGGTCCATAATTTGATACAAATAACTCAATTATAGTCCTTCGCAATTTTTCCAAGGTGGAAATTAAGGGGAAGCATTCACAATGCCCTTGGATGATCATCTATAAGGACGGGTGTCTAGAGATAATAGCCACATTTCTTGACATGTGAGGCGGCCTAAGGGAATGAGGACAAAAGCTGAAATAAGAAATGTAGAAATGGGGAAGGGAGGGCTTCTGACGCTTTGTAAGTACCAGTACAACTCCGTACTGTGAAAATAAATACAGGAAACCTCATTTAAAAAGGAGTCAGAAAGCCCTGAAAGGAACTCTCATGCATGTACCACTTGCTGCAGCCTGCCTATCGAGCAGAAGGAAGGAAAGTAAGAGGTATCTTGATGAGGGAGTACATTTTCACATAGGAATTTCATCTCCTGCTTTAAGAAAAAGAAGGAAGATCCCGTCCTGTCCCAGCAAGAACGCACTAATCACAGCTTGCAGCCAATAAGAAACTGATACAACCTCAAAGATCGGATATATGAGCCGCTACGTCTTCCATATTTGTTAAGATGGCTGGAATTGGCCTTTTTTTAAATGCATAAAACTAATATGGCCCAATACCCTATATTACAATACCATACACTTTTGTAAGGAAACTCAGCAGCCAGAAAAATGTTATTGTTCTGGTACTATAATCCTACACGCAACACAAAAACCAAGTAACAACAATTAAAAACATAAGTAAATATGTAGAATATAAACAAAAAATATATATAAAATATTATAATGTATAAATATACACTTATAATTATATAACGTATAAATATATAATTATAATTATATACTGTATAAAATATAATAATGTCCCATCCATTATTCTGAATGGCATCTACCGTTGTGCATAAAATACTAAGTTTTATATTCCCTCGATAATTTCAAAATAAGACATTTGCTCAGGTTTTTAAAAAGTTTTCATATAGATAACACAGTATTGCTAAAAACAAACAAACAAAAAAACACCTCAGTTATAATATAGCAACTCCCGGGGTGCCTGGGTGGCTCAGTTGGTTAAGCGTCCAACTTTGGCTCAGATCATGAGCTCACAGTTTGTGAGTTTGAGCTCTGCATGGGGCTCTGTGCTGACAGCGCAGAGTCTGGAGCCTATTTCAGATTCTGTTGTCTCCCTGTCTCTCTGCCTCTCCCCTGTTTGTGCTCTCTCTCTCTCTCTGTCTCTCTCTCTCAAAAATAAATAAACATTAAAAAAATTTTAAAGAATATAGCAACTTCCTCTTCTCCGTTTTTAATTGCATCTTTTTTTCATGTAAGGTACAGTAATGAGAACTAAACTGTGAAAATGCAGACTGGATATTTCCAAAGATGTAGAGAAATTAACACAGTTTATTTTATCACCGCCTGAATGAGGACCACATCCTGATGGAATGGCATAATATCCTTTCTCAGTGACCTTTTTTCGTTACCATCTTCTGGGAAATATAGTCATACTTCCCTGCTCTTGAGAGCAATTTGAACTTTATTGAGGGGAAAAAAAGCAAAATGTTGAAAGTAATTATGGAAAGAAAATTAACGTTTCCCTTGTTGATCTTATATGGATGGCCACTTGCATCCAGCCAAGTCTGGAATGAGAATGATTTTTTTTTTTAATTTCCAAAGCTAATCAATTGGGGAAAAATCCCTTCAGTATAAGAGCTAGTCAGAAAATCACTCTCAGCATTCCACAGAATTGGCTCTTCACCTTTAAATGAGAATATACTAATCAAGGTCTCCACATCAAAGGGGCCTTCAACAGAGTACAAGGGCCCTCATTTCATGTTCTTAAATATAAGGACTTAGCAAAAACAGAAAATAGTTTTATGTCGAGAGAAAATATTTTAGTCCATTTGTAAATTTTATGTGCCAATGTAGTTAGGTAGATTCTGCTCTAGTAGAAAATTTACTACCTATGAACACTTAATCCTTTGAGTTTAAGAATCAAGAGGAAACAAGAAGTAAAACCAAAACCAAAGATGATGTAACTCAAATGCACGAGGTAGAAGAGTTGTACTTTTTAAAAAAACATTTTTAATGCTTATTTATTTTTGAAGGAGAGAGATACAGAGTGTGAGTGGGGGAGGGGCAGAGAGAGAGAGAGAGAGAGAGAGAGAGAGAGAGATGGGGACACAGAATCTGAAGCAGGCTCCCTCAGGGCTCTGCGCTGTTAGCACAGATGCGGGGCTCAAACTCACAAGCCATGAGATCATGACCTGAGCCGAAGTCAGACTCTTAACTGACTGAGCCACCCAGGCACCCCACGAAGAGTTGTACATTTGAAAAGGGGTCAGGAGATTGCTGCCCCCAGACTGCAAAGTGCTTGAATTCCGAGACTATGCTTTTGACTCCAATGCATTTAGCATGGAGACCAGTATCCCATTAAGTCTTCAAGAGCTGTTTGTGTGATTGCACTGAATATCAAATTCAATAATTTTTAAAATGTGCATAATTCGTTACCCAAACTGCAGCTGTTACACATTTGCTCTCAAGCTTCATTTGTGACCTGGCATAGCCTGGAAACGCTGTAACGCTCACCTTCTGTGCAGAATGAGATTAGAGTGTTTGGAGAGTCATAATACCCAAATGTGGATGCAGTTGTACCTGCGGTCCTGCAAATGACAAGACACGCTTGACAAAGTCTTTAATATTCCACTTCCTGATGGCCCATCTGTGTACCTCACTCCAGCCAGGGGTCCATGTCGTGTAAGAAACTTCCCTTGATTATTCCTGCTCAATAATCACTCCTAATAATATCTGCGTTTCACCTTTTCATTCAAAGCAGGTGTAAAATACACTTAGGCAGAAAGGTAGAGAGTAATGACATCCAAGTCTACTTTCCATGGTCTAGGGATACGTTATCAACAGTCAATTGAAGATGATACTACCTCTGTTACTAGGTTGCCGAGATGATTTTCATTAAGAGTATGCACGGAAAATACCTTGCACATATTAGCTGTTATGTAAATATTTGTTGAATAAAGAGATTAATGATAAATTTATGTTTTACTTATAATTATATTTCCTTTATAGTTACTATCATTTTACTATTATGGTCCACCACAGTCACTTCACATTTCAATTTTGCGTGCCATGGAGTTCTATTAAAACAATCTTTTCCCTGGCTTGAGCTTAACCTGTAATACACTTCAAGGACAGGAAGATGGTGAAATACGCTGATCATATACAACTCTGCTTACACATACTTATAATTCTACCAGTGGCATTTAGACAAGGTTCAATACAAAATTAAAATAGAGAATCTCAGTCATTATCACTATTTTCATCAGGTGTGTTTACATCCATCATCACAACATGGTGAGCTGTGTACAGCACGTGGCTTAAACATCGTGTTGTTTAGAAGAGACGACGTGAGAAGAGTACCTTGCATTTCACAACCTTTAAACTTTAAAACCTCACTGCTTTGTTCTGCCTTGCAGAGTTTCAATGTAACAGTGTCACTCAGTCCTCAGTGCATTGATTGCAATCAGCTGGTCAATCTTCTATCCCAACGAAATCAATCATGGTGACAGTTGCCACTATGGCCTCCTCCGTGTATTTTCTAAGCATGGAGGAGGACAAGTGAGCACCTGCCTCCTAGATTTTAGATTGAAAACATTACTTGAACAAAGCAGGATTCTTTACCCGATGGCAGAATATGACCTTCTGAAAAAGGCTGGGAGTCCCCTAATGGACATGTCCATATTGTGATCGTGGTTTTCCTTTAAAAATGAAATTCCTCGAAGAATATGTGAACGGAATATAACATTTGCAATCTAATCATCAGCAAATGGCATTTATGATGTTTGTTTCACCTTGTTTTCTCACATTAATAGAAATCAGTAGAAATTTGATCAAAATATTTATAGAACTACTTTTGTAACAAGAGAAGCCATGCATTTTTCTTTTCCAAATAAAGGTAATATACCAAATAAGTATTCATTTATGGAGCTACTCAAGTAAAAGCAAAACCAGAAACATTAAAGATCAGTAAGGATATTCATTCTTCCCTTAGAATATGATTGAAACAGCTGACATATTACATAATGTAATAAGATAGTACTACATAATGGTCAAAAACATATTACAAACGATCACTTTTAAAGTTGTACAAGGATTCCGTTTACAACATATTTGATCTATATGTTTACTAACCTAAAGCCCCTGAGAATATAACATCTCATGTCTCTGCATTTCAAAACCAGATAACAATCATGCTGTTAAATCCCTATTTTAAAGTATTAAAATTGACAGTCTTTGTCCTTATATTATGAATTTCTATACTGTGTTGAACTCTCAGGTTACTCTGCTGCCCCCTCTCAACTGGCTTTCAATAAATAGTTCAGGGAATGAGTGGGTTCACATTAGCTCCTCTGAGAAGGCACTCCCTGTGTCTGAAATTCTAGAAATAGGTTTGTTTAGGAGAATTGGTGAAACATTCCATTTAATCAGTCATTTCTTTCTACATTACAAGACAAAGTAAAATAAAGCTGTTTTATAGAGCTCAGTGAATTGTCCTGAAACACCAGGGGTACAGATCTATCTTCTTACTATTCTTTCCATCCCAGAAAATTTTCATATCTCATCTGGAAGAAAGGGAATAGCCATCCCCCTATTGGTCTCAATTCAGCCTGATTTTTCTTTTTTTGTTCTTACATACACCCTCCTGTAGCCAGTCCCCGATTTGTTCAAATGCAAAAAATGAAGCCTCTCAAATGCCTTTTTCCAAACAAGATTGCCTTGCTGTAAGCCTGGTTTTTGTGTTTCCTCTGGCTGGTTACCCCCTCTAGATAGTACAGTGGCTGGTTACCCCCTCTGGATATCACTGTGAGTTAGCATCTTCATTTGCCTTTTCTTGTCTTAGGCCTGGCCCCTTGCAACACCTTGTAAGGTGTCTCCAATCCCTAGAAGTTTTGGAATAAGGCCTAGAATTTGGATCACGCTCTTATCTTGCCAAAACAATGATTAAACCTGCACATGCACACACGTGCGCACACACACACATCCCAGAAAATGAGTAGAGGTTTGAATTGTGTTTGTTTCTACACGCTGAAATAATTGAACCCCCTTTCAAAAGAAACAATCTACTTTCAAATTTGGCCTTTATTCCAAACGTACACTTAGCAATATCTGCAAGTGGATATTTCATCGCATCATCAATGGATTCTATATGATTTTCACTTTCCTCTTTCTATCCCCTCCTTTTAGTCTGAAGGTTTCAAACATTAAGTGCTTTATAAATTGAGGGGGTAGAATAGTCTAATATGACTGACGGAATAAAACAGATTGATTTAAAATTCACGTGCAGTATATTTGAAGACAGATTCTTAGTGATTTACTTGCAACTCTATTTTCAGCTCTTTTCAGTTATTTTTCAGCTGTTCTGATCTCTAATTTACTTAATGCTTTATATAGTTGCCTCAGTATATTTACGGATTTAAATGTACAGCGCTATGTAATTCTGAAAAAGAAATACATTGTAAGTTTAAAAATTTCTAAGAGGCCATGTGGAAAGCTTGTAGAAATTTCTTAACACTTGAAATTCTCTTTCCTTTTTTAATTAATGAAAGGTGCTAAGAATACTTTCCTGAAAGGACTTCAGTTTCCCTTCTCGTGCCTAGCCACACGAAAAGTTTTATGATGTGACAAAAGTAAATGAGCTAAGTATCGATTGAAATGTTATTTATACTCAATCTATTCTACTATATTCTCCTATAGTAAGAAAGCCCAGACTTATTTATTGATAAGCATAACGACTTTCTAGCATGCCACAAGTTTAAAGTGCGGAATAAATATTAGACCAGTGAAATTAATTTTCTCTTGCTCCTCACATTCCTTTTAGATTAGATTTATCTCCAACTTCTCCAGTTAATGGAGTAGGGCATCCGTGTGCCTTATCGAACGTGATGTATAATCCACTCTGATGGCTTAGGGCCTCTTGACCTGCTCCCTGCAATAGGAAAACCCACTAGGGGAAGTGAGCCTATAGCCTCGAACCGGTTGGATTCGCGGAAGGAATTTCAGCTCCTTTGAGTGGGTAGAGTTCCTTGCTTTGTTGCTACAACTTCGCTCCAGAAAGCATGATCTCTCCTGTTAGGTGAGGAACATGGGGAACAGGAGCTAGCTTCCTGAGATCAGGGCGATAGAGAGATAGGAATCCAAACCTCTGCTTTGAGAGGGGATGAAGGAGACCAGGGCACAGTATCCCTGGTCCCCAGCTGAGCCCGGTTACGGATAGCATAATGGCAGCTTTCATGCTCTAAAAATATGCCCTACGAGCTTCTCCCCAAAGGGTTTCCTGCCATTCTGGGGTTGCATCATTATCACAGGGGATGAAAATATGGCCCAATCCAAGGAGGAAATAAAGGGCACTTGCTAGGAAAAGTTTCAAGTCAACTTAACATAACAAATATGTGCTGGGTGGGGTTCATGTACCTGCAAGACATGTTCTTTCTTGACAAAGAAGTGAATGACCCCGAGCTGACTAGACCTATCTCACCAGGAACACTGGCAACGGAAGTGATTGCCACAGACGTTAGAGCAGGAAAGGAACTTCAGCGATCACTGCCAAAATCCTGAGTGGAGTGCCTTGCACAAAGTAGTCTCACGAGAAGTAACTGCTCAGTGAATCCGGTTTACTCCCTCTTTTTACAGACAAAAGAGCCAAAGCCAAAGGGAAGAAGTAATTTACCCAATGACATAAAAGTGGCCAGTGGCCGAGCCAGGGTGAGAGACCAGAACTTCTGAGTCCTTATTGATTATTTTTTCTACCATACTCTTTTCTGAATTCATTCGGTCATTCGCACTGTTGACTGAGAGGCTGTGAACTTTAATTATCACCATCCCAAGAACTTGGTCCATGTGACCTCATGCCTGCAAGGTCCTGGAGCAGAACGACTGTTCGAATCAGCCTTAACTACTCTTGTCCACACCCAGGTATCTCTTCCCCAAAGTCCCACAGAGCTCCCTGCCTGCATTGCAAATTTTGATTTTAAATCAAAGATTCGTGGATTATTTTTTGCAGTGATTTCACATGTGTTTCTTGTGTCATTAATAAGTTTGCACGCTCCTCTTGGTGAAGGGACATTTGCTTATAGTTCTCTTACATGTGTCAGCATGTAACTTCCTAGGTCCATATGGGCGCATGAGAGTTAAGAGTTAGCATCTAACTTACTGTCCAAATTGGGACACCTCTGAGACTCAAAGAAAATATTATTGTCATTTATTCAGTAAGTATAAACTGTGACCTTCCTGGCCACACTGGACTGGGATGGTCATCCTAACCGTAGTTGACTTGATCCACATGGGATCAATTAATTAGAGTCATTTCACTGGTGATTATACAAATGTCCAACTATGGGATACTGTTAGCAATTTGCCCAATTACACTGAGTGGAATTATTTCTAAAGCAGTAAGCACGGAAAAAACTTTGACAGGCTGTGGAATTCTATTTACTGAATACTTATCTGTATGTGTTATTTGTTTAAAAGTTATCATGAATATTTCCATAAAAGATGTGTTTGTTGCCTTAGTTTTTAAGCTGAAAGGCTAAAATTGATTGCAAGACTTTTGTTGGTCTTGTTTTAATCATTCCAATATTGAAAATGTGGGGAAGGGTAAAAAAAATGGCATTTTCCTTGATTATTTCCTGAAGGTAAAATATGAAATCTGATGGCTTTCCACGTGGGGTAGGCGAGGTGGGGTGCTATTAGGAGCTATGGACAAAAAAGTACAAATGTGAAGTTTAAAAATAGATTTAAATTTAAACACTCTATTCAAAACGTATCAAGACACATATTATAATTTTAAATTTCCGTTGCCATAAATTATGGGGATATTGGTAAAGGAAACAAATAAAATCCATAATCAACTCTTCTACAACTAATGACTGATTAACATTTTATGGCATTTGCCGACCAGCAATCACCAATAATCACATTGATTATTAAGAAATATTCAAATACATTTTTGATATAATTTTCATGATATAAATATATATTTTTTTGTTCAGATACCTAACAAAGGCCAGACGTCCCGGAGAAAACAGTCCATAGTTTCAATTTGTTAATATTGCTAAATTAGAGGTTTCATGATAAAAATTTCCTGCAGCAGAATGAATTTTAAGCACTAGAACAATGGCAGTTACACCATCTGCTTCAGAGAGAAATTTGCTGTTTTAACAGTAACAAAGGACAAATAGACAATATAGATACACCAAGCTGGCAAGAGGGTAAATGCAACAAGGAAAGAAGTATTTCTCCGATAAATTGCATTTTTCACTGAATACCACTTTTGGTACTAAACAACCCTTCATTCAACTATAAGCAGATGTTTATCAAAGATAATTCATAGTCTTTATCACAAACACTGTTTTGTATTATGAGAGAATCTAAACAGTCACACTTGTCCATCTCCAAAGTTCTAAGAGAAATTAAAGTACATAAGCAGAAAAAGACAAGTAAAAATAATTACAAGGGAAAACAAAATAGCATATTGCCCTTAGGAAAAATGCTGAGAACAGACATTATGTTGACAGATTCTCACCTACCCACATAGACCTCTAAGACAAGCCCCTTGACTATATTAAGAAATTAAGTTTTAAAGATCTATTTAAAAGACCATCTTCCCACATCTTGTTATCAGTGTAATATGTGTGTGTGAGGCTGGGGAGGGATATAGGGATGTTCAAATGGTGTTTATTCTGCATTGAAATAATAAGGGGAAAATAATAAAACCCTGTATTATTATAACACATTCATTCATAAGAGTAGTGGAATATATGAACACTATCTTATTTCTCAAGATGAAGGTATTTATTTTAATTTCAAAAAGAGGCCAATATCCGGAACCTCAAGACAAGGAAGTTTACCTAAGGCACGTGGCCCGTCTTCTACTTCTTCGGCTCCATAGTCTCAATAAAGAGGACAGTTGAAACGACAATACTTAAAAAATATATACTGTATAAATAAGTCTTTCTAATATACCCTTGCCAACTGTCAGGAATAGCATGTCATTGTTTTAAAACTGGGTTTTGCATTTCAGTCAACAAGGATTTGTGTAGTTTGATATGTATTTTTCACTTGCATATTTCATCTCAATTGTCTGAAAATAGTCCTTTAATGAGCTGCGACTTGTGTGCTTTCTTTTATAATGTTGGCCTAATTATCAGAACGTAGCTATGACCTATGGGCCCAGTGTCCTTTCGGGCAGAGGGTTCTAAGGACATTTCCTAGGAAAGCGAGTTTATTGTCTATAATGTCAGCACACACAAAAAAGTGTGAGGTCCTCCTTCAAAATAATTATTTTCAGCCAAATAATTTATCATGAATTTATGTCTCACAAACTCATCTTTGCTGCATTTTGTTTATTATTTTTTTAAGCAGGCTCCACGCCCAATGTGGGTCTTGAGCCCATGACCCCGAGATCAAGAGTTGCATGTTCTACCGACTAAGCCAGCCCTAGGTGTCCCTTTTTTCTGGATTTTAAATGAGTTTCAGTGTATCTTTATTTACCACATAAAACAGAGCCACATGTTGTATGGTTCTAAAACTATGGGATTCCATTTTCTAGAGCTTTCTTTCAATTCTGGTTACAAGAATGAATGACCGACTCCATAGATAACTTACATGAATTTATCCATCAGTTATTATTTATTGAACTTCTGCTTTATGCAAGGAACTGGGCTAGGTGCTTCTGTGAGTACTAAGATGTGTGAGAAGACAGAGTCTTTGCTTTCAAAGAGTTTGCAACTTGGCTTATAAGGTAACATTCATGAATACAAAAAATGGGAGAGGGGTCATTGCCAAACTGTGGTAGAGGGAGAGACTGGGGGGACTTGAGTATTCAAAGGCATTATGAAGGAAAGAAGAAGCCAGGAATGGATCTTGAATATAGATCTAAATTATAGGAAATAATTGAAAAGGAATTATATCAGCACGAATTTAAATGGACTGTTATATACGTGGAATGAAGAGGCTGGGAAGGCAAGTGTGTCAGGAAGCTGGTAGAAATGTGGAGAATAATGCCACACTGAAAACCACCAATCCAAAACAGGGAATCCCAAGTTATCTTTGTTTCGTTTGATTAAAGCAGAATATAAGTTCTTAGCTTGCCCAAGTTTCTTGGCAAACCCATCAGCTCGTACAGGAACCAATGTCTGCAAGATTCTTACAATCTCAGTCTCACTTTTATCATATCAAAGGGAAACATTAACTTATCTCTCCTGTCCTACCAACACTTAAAGAGCAAACTGCCAGGGGAGTAAAATGAATTTCTCTTGTCATATCATCACCATGGCAATCTTGGGTCCTTCCAGCATTGTTGACCTTATTTGACGGACTAGGAAACCGAGTCCAAGAGGGGTTCATGTGAATCGCTAAGAGCTACACAGTTAATAATATCGGTGATGATAATGTAATGACAATAACATCTTTGAGTTCCCATTAACTGGAATACGGACACAGTCACCTTGACTTAGTAGTACCAGGTACTGAGCTGCTTGATTTGTCTCTCCACCCCCTCATGTGTCTTAGCCAGGGTCCCAGGACCCCATACATATGTACCCACCAGCATGCAGGAGTAGCCCACAGAATGACTCTCCCAGATTTGTGGAGGGATTTGCTCTTGCACTGCTCGATGCCCAGTTGGTCAGGGAGAAGTCCAATGGGTCACTTGCCAGTGCTCGTAGATGGTAAAGCTAGGGCTGCGAGCCCGTGCTCTGTGCAGAAGAACCAGCTTGGAAGAGGGGGTGGAAACGAGACCTGAAGCATGTTAGGATCCATGCTTCATTCACTCAGTACGACTACGACATACGTGGGTCAGCTTTAGGGGAAGGAAATGTGAGTTTAGAATCAGGCAGATCTGGGTTCAGAATCCCAGCTCTGTCACTCACGAGCTGTGGAACCTCAGAAACTCACTTAACCCCTCTTGGCCTGTGTTTCGTTATATTTTAATGGAATCAATAATGACTTGATTACTGACATTTGACTGTTGGGAGAATTGGAAGAAATAACTTGCAGAAGCCAGTCTAGTACCTGACATCAGTAGATGTTCAATAAGTAACAGCCATTGGTACCACCAGACATCTCCCGCTTTGCCAAAGGCGATTCTTTTTCTCTTTCAAATTACCATTTGTGAGGAACTCGGTTACATATTTGTGGAATATTTTAAAATTCATACTTTTGCATTTTTTTCGACTTGTCTTATAATTTCGCTTTGCAAAAGCCAAGTTGCTTTGTACCTAATTATTTATGTTGGCTTAAATGTTGAATATGACTATTTAAAATTGCTTAGGACATCTGAATGGCTCAGTTGGTGAAGCATCAGACTCTTGGTTTCAGCTCAAGTCATGATCTCACGGTTTGTGGGTTCGAGCCCCACATCGGGCTCTCTGCTGTCAGCACAGAGCCTGCTTCAGATCCTGTCTCCCTCTCTCTCTGCCCCTCCCCCTCCCTCTCTCAAAAATAAACATAAAAAAAATTAAAATTGCTTAAACGTTCCTGACAAGAACTTGTAGATCATTATCCTTGAATTATGTGACAAAGACATCTTTCCTGTGAGTCTGGAAGAAACTCACATTCTCCCAAATGTGCAAAACGTAAAAGCATTTGATGTGCCTCCCAGTTTATTCTTGGTTATGACTAAAAATCTGCCCATCAAGCAGCCACTGTCAAATAATTATCATTACATCTTTCTTCTTGTTTTGCTTCATGAAGTCATTGTTGAAATGCTACGAACCATGCAGTACTCTCCAGGTATAGTGTTCTTGTCAAAACAAGTCTTTCTCTATAGCCCTTCTGGTTTTGCCCTAGCCTGGTATGTTACCTTACCAAATGATCCCCACTGGGATGCTCGACCGTCTTGGAATTCTACGAATAGTCTGACCTCAAGTGCATAGAACGGACTATAACCCTTGGTATGTGAGTCACCATCATCTCACCAAACATGGTGACATTAATATAATTAATTAATTAAGCAATTAAAAATTAAAACGACACATCCGATACGCATCGTGTATATTCAATTTTAGAAGACAATGCCAGCTTTTTTCCCAAGTAGTTGTACAAATACATACTTCCACCAGTAATGCATAAAACATCTAGGTGACCCACGTTCCTTCGAATGCTTGGCTCTTCCAATTTTTTTAAAGTTTTATCACTATAATTGCTATAAAATGTTTCATTTGTTTCTTGCCTGCCCCCCTCCCCAGATGAAGAAGTCCCATTACCAAAGTTGGGGTTTAGAACTTTTCCTGGACACTCGAAAGAGAATGGAATCAAAACGCAGAAATTTCTCGGCGAAATGAAGACTACCGGTGATATTCCAGACTCTACTAGGCTAAAGGTTTTAAACAATGAGAAGGAAGAAAACAATTCAGATGAACAGTACTCACTTTAAGAGTAGGAAAAACAGTGCACTCCAAAACTTAAAGTGCATATATAGGTTTATCTGTGATGTATAAAAGACCATATTTTCCTGCCTAAAATTCAATTTCCCCAAATTGAAGGGGAAAATATGCATTGGCGCTTGTTTCTGCTTTTCCAATGAAGAAGACCTACCTATTTACAAAGTGCTGGTTAACAAGTTAGAGTATAGACACTCTCTTGAATGTGCATACTACTTGATAGACATAAATACAAAAAGAGGGAAAATAACATGTGACAAAGTGGTTATTAATTATGGGTTTTAATAGTTTATAATTCCTATAGAAGACCATCTGCTTATGAAGTTGTGGTCCATTTAATTCATCATTCAGAAAAATACATGTTCATTATTCCACAGTTTTGAAAAGGAATTGTTTCTCAGAGTAATTGTTTTATATGTAATTATGATTACAACAGCCTTAATCCTAAATTATAATATCACTTTCAGTATGCATACTTATCAACATGTAATGTTGTAGTAGAGGAAAGGCACCCACAAGAAATTTAGTCAAGGTTTTTACCTTATTAAGGGCTGTCATTCTATATCTATCTTTGGTGATGTGCCACTATTCTGATTAGGTCTAATCATGCCCCATTAAAATTATGAACTTGCCTAAGATTAATTGCAACGATATATCATTCAATGCCTTTTGCTTTCATGGAAGACTGAAATTTGAAAGGAGAATGTCTAACAAATAAAAATTCCTTAATATAAAGACATAAACACCAGGGGTGTCTGGGTGGCTCAGTCAGTTAAGCATCTGACTTCAGCTCAGGTCATGATCTCCCGGTTCATGGGTTCAAGTCCCGCATTGGGCTCACTGCTGACAACTCAGAGCCTGGAGCCTACTTTGGATTCTGTGTCTCCCTCTCTCTCTACTCCTCCCCAGCTCGTGTGCTCTCTCTCTCTCTCAAAAATAAATAAACATTAAAAAAAATAAAAAAAGACATAAACACCAAAAAACCCCAGATTCTATTTAAAAATTGCTCCTAAAAGTTACCACTTAACTGTTTATATAAATTTTTAGATATACCAAGCATTAGATAAACATTTCTGCTGAAAAGTTAGTTAACTACTGACTTTAAAATCTTGATGTTATAAGTCATGACTAATTGCTGCAGACCAGGGAACTAAAATTGTTTTCAGAATCCAACAGGGATTCAAATATTTACCTTCATTCTTCTCTGGTACGTGGGTAAGCACTCTTAAAGAAGCAGATCTAGGGGCACCCGGGTGGCTCAGTCGGTTAAGCGTCCAACTTCCGCTCAGGTCATGATCTCACAGTTCCTGAGTTTGAACCCTGTGTCTGGCTCTGTGCTGACAGCTTGGAACTTGGAACCGGCTTCGGATGCTGTGTCTCCCTCTCTCTCTGCCCCTCCTGCTCTCTTTCTCTCTCTCTCTGCCTGTCTCTCTCTCTCAAAAATATATAATAAACATTAAAAAAGAATTTAAAAGAAGCAGATCTATAAACTTTACTTTGAGATTGACACTATGATCTAATGAGTAGGTCCTCTATCCACAGTCACTGCAGACTTTTCACAAGATAACTATATATTTGACAGAAAAACAAAATGTCTCTCTTTTGCTTGCTTTTACTATATCCTTCTCAAAAAATTAATGGTGACTACACTTGTGAAGAGCACCGAGTAATGTATAGAATTGCTGAATCATTATGTTGAATACCTGAAACTAATGTAACACTGTATGTTAATTATATTTCAATTTTCTTATTTAAATATTTTTTAAATTTATTTTTGAGAGAGCACAAGCGAGGGAGGGGTAGACAGAGGGGGACAGAGGATCCGAAGGGGGCTCTGTGCTGACAGCAGCGACTCCAACGTGCGGCTCAAACTCACAAACCGCGAGTTCATGACCTGAGCTTAAGTCAAACGCTCAACAGATTGAGCCACTCAGTGGCCCCTTCAATTAAAAAAAAAAAAAAAAAAAAAAAAAAAAAGAATAGATCAACCAGCAAATGTCTGTGGAGGAGTTACCATGTCAGAGGGACTTATGCGAAAGTCTGGATAGGGTGTAAAAAGCCACATAGACTGCGTAATGAGATGGAAGAGATAAGGATGGCTGCTGTGTATACAATTCATCCCACGTTATAAACTCACTTCCTAATGGCTCTCCTTCTGAAATGCAGGCTTCATTGATTTCTCTCCTTTGTACCTTTATAATCCTTACTGCTTAGGGCATATTGTTTAAGCTCTTTGTAACATTCTGCTTTTGTGTTGGTTTCATGTTAATTAATCTCATCTCACCAATAAGATCATGAGCAAGCTGACAGGTCAGAGATCGTGGCCAATACGATTCCGAAAATTATGGTATCAGCGCTATGCCAACACCTGAAATTCCTGGCTAATTAATCTAATATTCATTCTTTATTATAACCTCCAAAGATGCAAAGGGAAGGAAAAATGATGAAATCCAGTGTATCACCATCAGCTACTAGTTCTAGACTCTTCTTTACTGAAATGTTTACAGCAAATTGTGTGAAAACCTCTGACTAATTTAGAGCAATAAACAGCATTCTTTTCCCATGACAGGGGTATTTTGATATGTTAATTGCTGCGTTTTGCTTTTTAAAAACTAGGTTACGTCATTTTTCTTTCTAATGCAAACTTAATGCACTACCTTTTAATAAGAAGAGTCAAACATAATGATCTTGGCTTTATGTAATTTTCTCAAAAAATAAACTGAGAACCTTATGTTCTCTGGGGCATGATATCATAAAGTATAATGAAGGAAAAGCTGACGGAGCTGCATTCTGCCAACTCCTACTATCCAAATTGCCACTGACCTTCCCCTGAAGGCTTTAGAGAGCCTCAGTATCCTTTCCTCTTCTTGTAATTCAGTAACCGTCTATCACTTCTCACAGCTATCACTCTGCCAAAGGGAATGTCAACCAGTCAATTGTGGGAGAAAAATAAACAAATTATATTTAAAGGACAGAGTTCGACGTTGGATAGCAATAACACTAAAAGACATTGATCTGGGGGTGCCTGGGTGGTTCAGTCGGTCAAGTGTCTGACTTCGGCTCAGGTCATGATCTCGCGGTTTGTGAGTTCGAGCCCCGCATCGGGTTCTGTGCTGACAGCTCAGAGCCTGGAGCCTGCTTCGGATTCGGTGTCTTCCTCTCTCTCTCTCTCTGCCCCTTCTCCCCACCCTCAAAAATAAATAAATATTTAAAGAAAAGACACTGATCTGGGAGCAAGTCACGGATTATAAAGTTGGGCGCATAGAAACTTGAAACAAAGCATGTTTATTCCTTGTCTTTGGTTTGCTTTAGCGCCTCCTTTGGGAATCTAACATAGAGATCCATTCCCTGAGCTTACGAATATTGAGAAGCGATGAGCTTCATTTGACTTTTTCGATAAGGTTGTCTATATAGGAGATAGGACACCAAGTGGATGACCAGATTTTCGAAGTTGTGACTTGGAAAAAGTTTCACCATATCAGAGTCCCAAACATTGGAAAACTCCCCTAGCATGACATGATTCCATAGCCACCTGGTGGTAGGGCATGCTTGTTACAGGTATGATCATTGGAGCCCAATACCAAAGCGTCTGAACTGTGAGACAGAGACGAGAGATCCACCAGCATATCTGAGCACTTACAGGAGTTTCTCTTTGGAAGAACAGCTATAAATATTATCAAAACCCTTTATTCAGCATCTTCCTCTTAATATCTTCTCCATGTTGCTCTCACCTTATCTACTCCACCTTATCCCATTACTAAGTACAACCCAATAAAGTCACAGACCCCATCATCTCCGACTCATTCAATGCTAATGGGTTTCTAAGCTTTTTGTGAAGCCCCTCCCCCCTCAACACACATTCTCGAAGTGCCCTTCTTCCTGCCCTGTCTACATTCTAAATTCAACTGTCTTCAGTGTTGAGTACCCAGGCCACTTCTATACCTTATCATGACCCAAGCTAATCTTACCCTTTCTTTATTTGTGTTTCCTCCTTGACCTTATCACTTTCTTTCCCTGAGCTATCTTTTCAATGATAGGCTCTCAGGTTAACATTTTCCCCCACTGAATCCCTCTCTGAAAATGTACTTTCTAGCCTGGCTTTTATTTAACAATTTAGAGGAGACACTGAAATACCAGTTTTCTTTAGGATACTGGAGTTACTTGGTCATCTTCTCTCCTTTTAGAATCAGAGGTTACTGTTAGCCAATAACAGCAAGATCTGTTTGTCAACTGAAAATCTGGCTTGCCCTTTAAAAGCATGGGGAGTGCCAAAGCTCATCAAAATGAATATTAATTGAAGAAAAACACCAATGAGCAAACAATGTAAGGAAGGTGTGCTGTACTTGAATGTTAGCACATCAAATACCAAAATCAATTTTTAAATATAATGAACAAAAATAAAGTGTAATAAGGACTAATTCATTTGTATTTTTATATCCAGGGGAACATGATGTGTTTTGGTAAAATGAATTTACAGAGATAAGTATATACCCAATTTAAAGGAAGCTTTTGTTGCAGAAATCTAAAGATATAAAAATAATAAATAATAATGGAAATGAGTCATTAATTTACTCTTTCATCCAAAATTTGTTGAACACATTTATCAAGCACTTTTATACTATCAATAAACATTGCATCACCTATTAAAAGACAACTGTTGGGGACACCTGGGTGGCTCAGTCAGTTCAGTGTCTGACTTCAGCTCAGGTCATGATCTCACAGTTCATGAGTTTGAGTCCTGCGTTGGGCTCTGTGCTGACAGCTCAGAGCCTAGAGCCTGCTTAGGATTCTGTGTCTCCCTCTCTCTGCCCCTTCTCCGCTCATGCTCTGTCTCTCTCTGTCTCAAAAATAAATAAACATTAAAATTTTTTTTTTAAATAAATAAAAGACAACTTTTGAACTGGGGCACAAATGAATGAAGTATACTATTTTAATAGGATTATAACTAATACTCTTTTGTTATATACACAGATACTTAAGAAATATCTAAGTCCTTAGTGATATAAACTATAGGAAATAGTAGATGGGGCAAAAAATCGACTCAGAAACTTTGAAGTATGTTCTGAGTATTTCAGCCCTAAACACAACCTCCTGGATTTCAGACACTTAAACTAAAGTCATTTCTTAGTCAAACATTATTTTCTGAAGACAAACTGTCAACTTCATTACCCAGGGGCATACTGCTAAATAATTGGAAGTATTAACATCTACTGTATTATTTGGCAATATTTAAAAATAAAAAGCATCCTTCTAAAGAACATTTATGGAGTTTTGACATTTACTAAGTGGCTTCTATATGCCAGAAACTTTAAGTGGGTTGTTTCATGTAATCCCTTTGACATACTTGCATTGTATTGACTTTCATGTTATGGTTGAGGTAAAAAAAAAAAAAAAGGCTTAGAGGCATCAAGTAAATAGCACTAATACCATTGACAGTAATAGCAAGAAAACAACGATGAATTTCTGTTTAGCATCTGGTATGTGCTATGTATTTAATATTTTCAGATTTACACACTAACGGTTTTTCTTTTTTTTTAAATGTTTATTCTTGAGAGACAGAGAGACAGAGCATGAACTGGGGAGGAGCAGAGAGAGAGAGAGAGGGAGATGCAGAATCTGAAGCAGGCTCCAGGCTCTGAGCTGTCAGCACAGAGCCCATGTGGGGCTCAAACCCAGGAACCGTTAGATCGTGACCTGAGCCAGTCAGATGCCTCACATTAGCAGTTTTTCTTAGGCAAGTCCAAAAGAGTCAGGGAACCTTGAATAACTCACTTAAGCTCTCTTAGACTCATATGTTAAGTTTGCATAATAACAATTATTTTTACTAAAATGTGAAAATTAAATGGAATAATTTGTATAATTTTCAGTGTATTGCCTGCCATTGAGTAGATGTTCAATAAATGATAATTTATATTATAATTAAATACAACATCTCTCCTTATTTGATGGGTACCTGGTCCCAGGTTCTTTGAATGTTAACAATAATTAAAATTTCCTATGTGTGCCTTCGCTGGTCTTCCTAACTTCCATTAATAAGTTGCCTTTCCTGTCATGGTTAGTCAGAGTTTGAAAGTCACCTACAATTTTCTGGCCAAAATTTTGGCTTTCCCTCCATTGTGGAATAGGGAAAACTCTCCCTCTGCCTTCCTTTCTTTTTTTAACCCCTGGGGGTTATGACTGAGTCACAACTACTGGTGTCCTATCTTGGATGAAATAAATGGTAATTTCTGCCATTTATTAGATTGTTATGAGAATTTTTAAAAATTCCTGAAGTCCCTTGTATATAATAAGTTCCCAGCAAATCCTTTTTAAGTGTATTTATTTATTTGAAAGAGAGAGAGAGAGAGCGAGCAAGGGACGGGCGGAGAGAGGGAGAGAGAGAGAGAGAGAGAATCCCAAATAGGCTATGCGCTGTCAGTGCACAGCCCCATGCGGGGCTCAAACTCACAAACCATGAGATCATGACCTGAGTCGAAATCGACGCTTAACTGACTGAGCCACCCAGGCTCCCCTCCCCTCCAAGCAAATCTTAATTCACCCCCAACATTCCAATGAAGCACAGCTCCACAACAACTGGACAAAGTCCTTTTGGGAGGGATGGCATGAGAAATGGAGAGAGAATTAGAAGAAGAGCTTTCTCCAAAGTTTTGGGATTGGGTTAATTTTGTACTTGACATTCCATCTTTCATAATTCCCAGATCTGGTGTTTGGTCATGTTCCACTGCCTCACTCTACTGCCGTTTCCAGAGAAATAATAGACACATGCTCATTTCACCTCTCAGTGGGTGTGCCTACTCTCCAGCTCATCGGCAGTGTCAGTGAGCCACTGAGGCGTTCAGAGAGGCCATCTTTTTAATCTTCATTCGCCAGTTCTTAGCTTCCCTTTTTAGTCAGCTGTGTGCTTTTTAACAGTGGACAAAATGGCTTGATTGGCCTGCCCTGTCTGGCTTTGGATCTTCATTTCGCTTTTCCTCAATGAATTTGCAAACCTTGATTATTTATAAAAATGCTTCCGTAGACCTTTCATCTGAGAACAATCTACTGTCCCTTGTAGAGAGTCCTGACCTTTCCAGTGTAGCTTTTCTTTGCTTCCTCAATCGTTTCCATCCCCTTTCTCCCTCTCGGCAGACCAGGCTTCTCTTAAAATTCCAAAATGTGGAACTTAATAGCATCCTCCGCCTCTCATTCTGCGTGCTCACTTGACACCACTCCTCATGAAAATCTGAAAGCATTTATTTATTTTTAAAATATTTTTAACGTTTTTATTTATTATATATAGAGAGACAGAGCATGAGCAGGGGAGGGGCAGAAAGAGGGGGAGACACAGAATCTGAAAGAAGCTCCAGGCTCCGAGCTGTCAGCACAGAGCCCACGGCAGGGCTGGACCGCCCCTGAAACCATTTAAATAAGCGTATAAGGACTCCCCATTTCCTTTGTACCTCCTCAGTCCAGAAGGGCCTGTTCTCCAGCCACACTCTCATGTTCTTGGTTTAGAGAACACTAATGCTGTTGCTTGCCTATTTCTCTGTCTTTCAGTACTTCCCCCTTCTTTCTGAGAAAAGCCTTGTGTCTTGGAGTCTTGGCAATCTTCTCTACAGAACCTATCCCACCACACACGTCCAGCCCCTGGCAAAGTTATCCACTGGCACTTTATACTCTCGCAGGGTGATCGGCAAACCACAGACTGTCTTTGTATATGGCCCACAAACTAAGAATGGCATTTACATTTTTAGACGGTTTTTAAAAAAAGAAAGATGCATAATATATGTGAAAACTGTAGAAATTTTGAATGTCAGTGGTCATAAAGTTTTATTGGAACCCGGCCACATCCATTCGTCTCCATGTTGCCCGTGGTGACTGTATGCTACAACAGCAAAGCTGAGTCATTGCAAGAGACTATATGGAACACAGCATCAAAAATAATTACTATCTGGCCCTTTACAGAAGAAGTTTGTTGACCCCTGCTCCTTTGCCTTGCTCCTCTAAGTATAGTTCATGGACCAACAATATCATCACCTGGGAGCTTGTTAGAAACGCAAACTCCCTGGCTCCTTTCCAGACCCACTGAATCAGAATCTGCACTTTAACAAGATCCCCAGATGATTCCATCCACTGTCTTAAAATTGTTTGTCAATATTTTAAGAGATGAAAAAACGAAAACGTGACTAGAATATTAAAATGTATGAGTTTTCGGAGATATATGTCGATGAAGATAAATTTGCTTCACTGCATAATAGCTCAGTGCAATTTAGTGGAATAAAAATAAAATACGATATGGAATTAAAGCAGGAATAAGAAAGCTTAGTTGGCCAGGAGAAACTATAAACTCAGAATCATATCATTTATCAATGTATCCCTTTAGTAACATCACATCTCAATCATATTCATATATATTTATACATTCAATGATATATTCATATGATATTCAATATATATATTTCATTTTTAATGTGAAGGACATGTCCCATTAGCAATAGTTCTTAATACTTTACAGGTTATGAAGAATTCATTTGTCACAAAGTTGAATTTGCTTATTTAATAATGCATAGCAGTGATAGGATTTGGTTATCTGATATCTTAAAAAGTGAACATGAAGCCTTGGTGAATAATATAGGGCAAGAGAAACCTACTAAGAACCTCTGTTGGACTGCTCGACAATTCAGAGGTGGTATTGGGCATTTATATGTCAATGGCTTATATAGTTAATGTCTCATTTGAAGACAGTGATACTTTTGCAGCTGTCACAGTTAGTTGATAGCTCACATCTGCAACCTTATGTTAAGGTCTTAGTACCTGCGGCCTCTCCAATTTTTCACCAGGCTGCAATATTTACAGCTACCAGCGGCGGGGGGGGGGGGGTGAGTAGAAAAATAGCCTGCGCAATTAAACAACCACAGATTAACTACTTCCCAAACATTACACAAATGGCTTTTTAACAGATAATACTTATTTGTTCATTCAGTTATTCAGTAAATGAATATTTACTGAATTATATGCTAAGCACCGTGCCGGATGCTAAAAACTACAACATTCAGCAAATACTGCCCTTGATCTCCTCAAGTTCACATCTAGTGGAGGAGATAGGGATCTCTAATAACAGACCTAAAATGGCAGGTAGAGTAGGCAGGAAGGCTTCCCTGTTCGCAGAAGAAATATCTTTTAGGCTGTGCTATAAAGGCTTGATAGGAATTAACTGGTGATATGAGTGTTAGGAGAGGTGGGAAATGCGAGGAAATATTCACAACAGAAGCGAGAGCATGATGTGTTCAAGGGAAGTAGACAGTTGTAGCCGAAGCATTGGTGAAGGAGGGGAGGGAAAGTGGTAAACTATGGCACTGAAGAGGTAGCTAGGGGTCAGATTAGGTTCTCTTATAAACTATGACAAAGATTTTCGTATCTATTCTAAAAGCAGTAAGAATAGGGAGAACGGGATTTGGGAGTGCAAATGTGTCACTGGGGCAATTATTTCGAAGGGTTCCAGTGCTCAGACGGGAAGTGATGGACAGGCCAAATTCGGTGTAAGGATGCTAGAAATGGAGTGAAGATATTCAGAAGCTAAAGTTCCCAAGACTTGGTGATGAAATTGATTATGGAGCATAATGGATAGGAAGAAATTCAAGGATGACTGACAGTTTCTTGCCTAATCCAACCATCTAAATGACAGTGTCATTGCCAATGATGCTGAGAAACTTGCAAAACATTGAGAGTATATTCTCATATAATCAAAACCCTATGAAGTCAATGAGACTACTCCATGGAATGGCAATTAATTACATATAGATTTTAATTGATGTATAGTTTTACTGAACATACCACAAGTATGTGATTTGATTTTCACATTTTTTAGTATCTTTGTATTAGTTCAGTATCAGTTCTTATTTGTATCTAAAGATACAAATAAAGATACTTAGTTTTGAGACAGCTAAATGAACAATGATACCTAGATGTATGAAGAGAGAATATTTCAGAAAGTGATTGTTAGCAAGCTCACATATGCCATGTGTTATTTGTCTGGGTCATATGTTTAATTTTGGCAGGGGAAAAAGAATTTTTAAGTAAGGGTAAAATGTGAGAGAAATGTGATGCAAATATTTATTTCATACAACATGTAACAACTTCTGCTTTAATAAAATATCTGTATTTTTGGAAAGACATGTGCCATTTCTAAAATGATAACAATATGTACTAAAGTTAAGGCTAATAAATATTATAGAAGAGTGACATAAAAAAGCAACATTCTCTAGGTCATAAACTCCTTGATCACAATAGCCTCTGTTACAGCACGTATTCATTTACTTGTTGCAGTTACTTAAGTTACACCCATATTTAAAAAAAAAAGTTAAACCCATACTTTATAGTTCAGGAGATATGAATGTTTTGAAAATGTAAAATTTAAAAGTATAAGCATAGTTTTGAAAGGTGTGTTCAAAACCAGAAAACGTACATATAAAATTATTTCACTGCTATGATCTAGTGTGAATGGCCATGTAACTCTACCTTGAAAATGCTTAGCTACTTACCTTTCCAAAATAAAGTGACTTTTGCTTATTTTGAAAAGTTGAAATATTTTAGAACGTGCACATTGTAAACTACGTTGCCAGCCTTGTTGGCTCTTGGTGCAGACTGGTCAGAGTGAAAAATACGTGTGGTATGTAGTTTTTCAAGTTATCAGTTGGCTCAAGTGGATTATTAAGATCAATAAATATTTCTTCACTCAGTTAAAGCCATGTTTTTTAGTTCTATTCCTTATTATAAAAGACGACTTAAATTTTTGTAATAATCATACAAGTAAAAACTGTGAGGAATGTGGAATTATCTTATAAAGGCTTAGATTTTCTTACACTTTAAATATGTATATATATATTCATTACCGAAAAGCATGCCTGACTGAATATCTATTCCCAAGGCGCTATTCTTTTATCATTACTAGTTTAATAGTTATTATTGCACTAATTATTGAATATATCATTAAATACATATTATGTACAAGACACCATGTTGATTCCTGTAGGTGATATAAAAGGCCTATTCTGTGCATGGAACACACAACATTTTATTACTCAATTCTGTACCCTTTAATGAGTTTTGATTATGTATCATTTACTTCACCCAAATGAAGAGTTGAAGAGCAATAAAATGTATGTAGGTAATAGCTGATTTTTGTTAGAGTCTACTTATGTTTTCCTTAAAGTCATTTGGTAACCTAAAGAACTTTATAATAATACTCAGTTATATATCAAAGAACTTACACTGAAAAAAAATCCTGTTAAATGAACTTGTATTTATATATTGCAACACAAAGTCACCTAATCAAAAGTTTAAAAGATAAAATTCTTAAACATAGGCGTTCATAGAGGGGTGAATTTAATTCTTAAGTATAGGTGTTAATATAGATGTCAAGAAAGTGAAGTATACATCCCATCATGACATTGTAGAATGAATGTATGTGCATCATTTCTTCATTACACGAGCACTTTCTGTGAAGAAACTTTAAATGGGGATATGGTTTTACAGAAAAAAATAATATTTACCTTTAATACTTACTAATATTACAAACCTGATCCAGCTCAGGAGGGAGCCGAGGTGACCAACTGATCATTTTTCATGGGAGACATTGAATACATTTCCTAAATTATTACCTTCATTGTGATATATATATATATATATCATATACAGTATCTCATATACACATATATACCGTATATGATATATATTACCTTCACTGTTATATATGTATGATATATATAATAACTATATGTATATCATAGTAGCTTATAGGTAACATTAAGTAGGGCTTTAAAGAAGGCGTTACTAACTTTGAATGATAGCTGGAGACAAATCAGGTCAATTGCCTTTTATTTTTAAAATCAGTGGAACCTTATATAGCTTAAAATAGCCGCAGAAATCACCAGGGACCCCCATTTCAAAAAGAATAGCAAGTTGTGGATGTATATACATTATCATAAAACTCTTAGTACTCTTCTACATACAATGAGAATGAACATATTTAGTGACAATAACAAAATTCTTTACCATGCATAACCAGACTCTACTGTTTCATATTAAGTGTGTTGCGTTATCTATTTTTCATGTTACTCATATGCCCTGATGAGGCCAGCCTTTTGGAGAAGCGAAGTAGGCAACAAGCTTACATACTGACGTGATGAGATTTGGGGCATATTTTCCCGTTTAGCCAATCAAAGAATTTGTTGGAGTCACATTTTCGATGTTAAAATGTGCCCCTCTCTGGACAGGGTAGGACTTGTTAAATATTGCCACTCTAGCATGAATTCGTATATTAAATCTCTCTTCCAATGAACAGCAGGATAAGAACAAGGTGGCAACAGGTGTGTGTACAAAGGGGCGCACAGGCCTGGGCGAAGAACAACGAACCCGCATTACAGAGACCATATGGTAAGGACAGAACATCCCCGAAAGGGAGATACTGAAGATGACACTGGCTTACGTCACATTCTACTAAGGCTGACCTTGGTGTTTACCACCTTGTAGGGCTTATGATCCTTTTATATAGATGAGGTGGCCTTGTGTGAGTGAACACCATTTGAAGCTTGAGAGTGTAAACTTACCTGCCTCTCCACGTTAACCTATTTATTTCATCAATGCAGTGAAAACATCTGTGGGAAAACTTGGATCTTCACAAAAGTATAATGAGTGACTTCTTGCATACTCTCAGGACAACTGCTGGGGCTCTTTAAGATTTTACGTTTTAAGCTTTTTGAATTTCATGTTTCTTTTATGGAAAGCTGCCTATGTAGCACCGAGAACGTTTTCAATACATATGAAACAAATGAAGCATAACCGTTGCCATAATCTTAGATGGTGGGTCATCAAATTACAAAGCAGCACAATTTGATATTGACCATTCTGACTATGGTACATTTTAATGCAGCCATTTTGATGCAGCTACTTTGATGTGAAATCATGGTTTTCTTCTTTTATTTTTTGATCAATCATAATGTGTTCAGCAGACATTCCCAACCCTATTCCATCCCTAACCTCTCTCCAGTTTGGATAGACTTCCACTTTCCAATTTAGGTTGTATTATTTAATTTTTATGTAATGGGTATATATTAATTTTATACAGAAAGAGTCTGTTAAAATTTTACTGTAAAGGTAAGTTAACCTCTAAGATCATTATCAGTTCTTCCTCCAACACTATCATTCTAAAAACATTGTGTGGAATTGAATACATGTGGATGACTTTGAGAACAATCAGAAATTTGTTTTTAACTTTTTAAAGTTTATTTATTCATTTTGAGAGAAAGAGAGCACAAGCGTGGTAGGGGCAGAGTGAGAGAGAGAGGGAATGAGGGAATTCCAAGCAGGCTCTGCACAGTCAGCTTGGACCCCGATGTGAGGCTCGATTTCACAAGCCATGAGATCATGACCTGAGACGCACTGAAGAGTTGGACGCTTAACCCACTGACCCACGCAGGCGCCCCTAGAACAATCAGAAATTTAATTGAGGATTCCCTGTGCAGTCTAGAGCTTAAAATAAGGGATCTAACTTTGACCAACTTTGCCTAACTTGTAATAACATGCTTAAGAAACCTATAGAATGCAGAGTCGTCCATTCTCTAGATCTGTGTTTTTTGGCATTTAGAACTTGATACCCCTTTTTAAAAAATTTTTATTTATTTTTGAGAGAGAGACAAACAGAGGGTGAACAAGGGAGGAGCAGAGAGAGAGCGAGACACAGAATCCAAAGCAGGCTCCAGGCTCTGAGCTGTCAGCACAGAGCCCTACGTGGGGCTCAAACTCATGGACCCTGAGATCATGACCTAAGCTGAAGTCAGACGCTCAACAGACTGAGCCACTCAGGTGCCCCTTGATACCCATTTTGGAGAAATAAAATTCTCAGTCTCCCCTCATACTCCTCCTGAAATTTTTTGGTCCATCCATCAAGAACATTTTCAAAAATTTATGATAGGAAAAGAATAGGTATATTTTCTATGGCCTAATCTCAGATAGGAGCTTGTTTCTGAAGGAGAACAATTCAAGTTCACAGTTTGTCTTGACTAGTCTAATTGTTCTTATTATGCGATCTTATTTGATATTTATTTGGTAGAATGTCAGGGTGGTGATTAAACACTTTGGCAGGAGCGTCTGTTTAACACATTATTTGGTAATAAAATAGGCTGAGGGTTTTTTTTAAAGCTGCATTGAAATGTTATTTACCAATTAAATAATGTTCTCTTTCGGGTATGGTAAGTCATTAGTGGAAAATTTTCACTAGTTCGGAGGTAGGTCTACATTACCAAAATAATTGGAAACCCCCAACGATAATGGTTGAATATTACTGCAAAATGAGAGTCCTGTAGCATGTTTATGGGTATACTTACAATTATTTTTGAAGGACGGCGCTGGTTGGCCTATAGATGCTCATGGATATTGGTTGATATCCCTGAAAACAAACATTTAGAAAAATGCAATGAGAGCTCTGTAAGTTAAGTGTTCTTTAGGATAACTATTTACACTATTCACGTACAAAGCATAACTGAAAAGTAATGAGGCCAATATCCGTAAGGCACCAGAAGATGGTCTCATTTATATAAAATTAATTTTAAAAAGCCCCAACCATTAATACAGCAGATAACAGAAAATTAAATATCAGTGATGTATTATACATGAACCAGCGAAATTATGATTCAAACATTAAGTTAAAACATTATTTCCCGCGAAGTAATTACAGACCAGGATAAATTAAATGGTATTTTACCCATAGGTATGAAAATGATACTAGAAGCCAGAAGGGGAAATGACATTTGAAGAATCACCAATTCAGTATCACTTATTTTAAAAGTATCAGTTGACAGTGCTTCTTTTGAGATTTGAGAACAAAATTAATACAAATAAATATTAGCCAGCTACAGTTTTGCAGGACAAATAAATTTGCTGTAACAATATTTCAAGAAAAACAAAAGCCTCCTCTGACCTTCCCTTATCTGACTAAAAGCTGCAATGTTTGGGAAATGAGGCTACCATAAATCCCCTCTCCACAGAATTGTATAGCTCTCTGGTAGATGGAAAGACCACTCCTACCTGTATCGACAAACATTACCACAAACTTATCCCCCATCTGTTCTCCTAAAAACCCATTTGTCTTTCCTAAAGATACCTATTTGCTTTTCCCAGAGAAGTTGTTCCTCACTTTTCCTACTAAGTTAGGTATATAAGTCCTTAACTTTACCATAAAACAAGCCAGTTGCTTTTTTTATTGGCCTCATATGTATATGAAATAAATTTTTTTCTCCTGTTAATCTCTCACTTGTCATTTTAGTTTGCAGGTCTCAGTAACAGAACCCAACAGGGTAGAGGAAAAACTTTTCCGCCCCTACAAAACTAATTCTCCCATTCATCCAAGTAAATAAAATCAAATAATGAAAAGACCATTAGAGTTATAGGAAATACATAAGCCATGTTAATTACCATATTATTTGAAGACATTAAAATAATTTATTAGCTCATAAACATATCAATATAAGGAACATATTTGAAGCATAGTATAAAATATTAATGCAATAAATTTAAAGCTACAATTTAAATAATTTAATGTGACTACCCTCTTAATCATCCAAGAGACAATGGAGTATAACAACAAATTGTTATATTTTTTATTTTTTGTGACAGTAAATAAAGAGTAGTTCTGACTTCAAATTAGTGAAAAAAACATGGGTAAAAGCTTTGCTATTTTAATCTAAATGTCAGAAAATACATTTAATATTATAAATTTGCACTAGAATTTTCTTGTCTGTTTTACAGCTCTAAATAATACAAAGACTTATCAAATAAATATGTGAGAACACATGATCACATTAAACCTCTATTTTCATGAAATGGTAGGGGATCTGTAGTAAAAAAAAATAATTTCTTCATGGAAAGGGATGTAAAACTGGCTCTACCTAACACATTTCAAGACGCAGAAGTACACAATTAATAACAATTTTTGAGCCACGATGAGAGTCCATGCATGCTAAGAAGCTGATCGCCAAGTTATTAGTCTGTGCAATAAAAATGAAACAGGGAACTGCAGGAAAGCACGAAATCATTTCAGTACATAGTAACGACCTGTTCTACCTGCTGTAGCTCCCATTTCATTTTACCTAACTGCAGAAGTACCCTTGCAGGGAATAAAAACTTTTGTGGCCAGAGAACTGCTGCCAATGGGATTACAGCCCCCTAGTGGTTAACTGTGTCTATTGCAGTCAGAACGATGTGAGCTACGATTGTTAATTCTGCCATTTATTCACACAGGATTTATTTATTGCGGGTTTCCACACCACGTTGGGGGGACAGATGAGATATAATGAAGCATTTATGCTCCTCCATAAAAACAATTGATCGTATAGTTAAAAAAATTACTTCTAGACCTATCAGCTGAAAAAATATTTTTTCTGATGTTTGCAACATTTTAGCGTACATTTCTGAAATTTTAATTAATTTTGAAAAAGTCTGGAATACCTTAGGAAAAATTAATTTTTCCCCATTTCTGTCTCTCTATTCCCACTTGATTTTCTTCTGCCCCACACTGATGGCATTCTTCACATTAATATTTTACATCCATCATACATTCTTCAGTCTTTTCCTTTCAGTTATTTGTACATAAATCTGAGATATATTTTATTATCAGCATTCTGTCATTTCGAGTTTCTAACCATCTTACCCAACTGTTATCTTTAAAATTCCCCCATGACATTCACAGCAGCACTATGAACAATAGCCAAATTACGGAAAGAACTCAAATGTCCATCAACTGACAAATGGATAAAGATGTGGTATACATATACAATGGAATACTACTCAGTGATGAAAAAGAATGAAATCCAGCCACTTGCAGCTGCACGGATGGAACTAGAGGGTCTTATGTTAAGCAAAATAAGTCGGTCTGAGAAAGGCAGATATGTGATTTCACTCATATGTGGAATGTAAGAAACAAAGCAGATGAACATAGGAGAAGGGAACGAATAATAAGATAAAAACAGAGAGGGAGGCAAACCATAAGAGACTCTTAAAGACAGAGAACAAACTGAGGGTTGTTGGAGGGGAGATATTTGGGCAGCTGGGTTAAATGGGTGATGGGCATCAAGGAGGACACTTTTTGGGATGAGCAGTGGGTGTCATATATAAGAGATGAATCACTGGGTTCTACTCCTGAAGCCATTTCAACACCGTGTGTTAAGTAACTTGAATTTAAATAAAAACTAAAAGGGGCGCCTGGGTGGCTCAGTCGATTGAGCGTCAGGCTTCGGCTCAGGTCATGGTCTCATGGTTCGTGGGTTCGAGCCCTGCGTCAGGCTCTGTGCTGACAGCTAGCTCAGAGCCTAGAGCGTGTCTTTGGATTCTGTGTCTCCCTCTCTCTGACCCTCCCTTGCTCATGCTATCTCTCTCTCTCTCTCTTTCTCTCAAAAATAAATAATAAAAAAATTAAAAAATTTTTAAATAAAAATAAAAATACAATTCCCACATGACTTTGATAAATTTTTCTCCTTTGTAGGCTAGTGACTCCACATAGAAAAGAAAGACGCCCCTGGCCACAACCTAGCTCTACATACTGATCCAAACATGACACAATGCCCTCCTACAGAAATAGTGCATGTGCTATCCTTCAATTTCACATGTACAGCCCTATCACTTCTGATGCTACTTATAACTGATTTATAAAGTGGTATGAAGGGTAATTTTGTGATTGTTCAAGACAGATTTTATCTTACTTTTCCTACAAAAATTATTGTTATTTTGCTTTCAGCCTACCCGGAGAAAGAATATTATAAAAGAGTAGTTTCAATTGAAAATTGCACTTTAAAAGTCATAAGAATCCTGCAAAGATTTAATGGATAACTTTGCTGCTTTACTTCTCTTTGGTTGAAATAACAGGGAAAAAAAACAAGCATTTAAAGTAGAGTGTCTATCAAAGAAAGGCCTATCTTACTGTGGCAAAGAGTCATCGTTAAAATGCCAGGACTCAATCCTGAGCAGGAGGAATACATTACAAAGGAGCGTAATGTACCTTTTTGGAATGACGCGGATATTTCATATTTAAAAAGAAGGAAGTTACCTTTCATTCAGGATGCAAATCTGATCCCATTCAAACACAATGCTTACCCTTTACTGAGTGCTTTGGCTTCCACAAAATGTACTCTAATGGAGTATAAATTACAGTAAAATGTACGTATTTTACATATACAGTTTGACCAGATTTGATGAAGATACTACACACCTGTGAAATCCCATGCCAATGAAGATAGCGAATGTTCTATCTTCCTGTTCCTTTGTAGTCACCCCCCCCCCGCTGACTCAAAGCGACCATTTCCTTACTTCTATCACTTTAGATTATTTTTGCCAATTCTAGAAGTTCCTATAAATGGAACCATAAGGTATGCTCTTCTCCTTTTCTATTTCTTCTATCCTTTGCTCAAAACATTCTTTTCTGTCTTTCACTCAGTCTTATTTATAAACTATTTAAAGCATATCCCCTTGCCTTATCCTGTTGAGTTATTCATTTAAATTTTCTTAACTTTCTCTTCAAGTTCATTGGATGTTCTAATACCACCATCTTTATCTAACGTGATACTGCCTTTTAAACTTATCGTGTGGTGTCCAAGAGATCACTGGAGTGGACTATTGGTGATACTCAGAACAGTGGATCACAAGTTCAAGTGAACATGGCAAACCAAAGGAGCAATCACAAAAGACAAAACCACTGGAGAAAGCTTTCAAATACAAAATAGTGCATTGTCTACTGCATCCTCATATTTAGTACAACACAAATAACAATAACAAGTTTTTTCCTATTGTGTATAGAGCATATATACTTCAGAAAAAGAAGATCACAACATGAATTTGGGCATGTTAATAGGATTGACTTATACATGTTCCTAGACATTATGAGATTGATTGCTTTATTTTTTTTTAAGTAATGTTTATGTTTATTTTTGAGAGAGACAGAGAGAGAGCGAACAAGGGAGCAGAGAGAGAGGGAGACACAGAATCCAAAGCAGGCTCCAGCACAGAGCCCGACGCAGGGTTCAAACTCACTAACCTTGAGATCGTGACCTGAGTTGAAGTCAGACGCTTAACTGACTGAGCCATCCAGGCACCCCTGAGATTGATTGCTTTAAATGGGAAGTATATTAAATAATAGATATCATATTTTGGGTATTAGGCCCCAGGTTTTATGTACTAAAAGTTGCTTTTTGATGTTGGCAGCTAAAATGTATGCCAACAGTAAGTTCCTACTGATGTGTTATGCTACACCGCTATTGTAAAAGAATAATGCAAAGCCAATCAGAATGAAAGGCAGTTTTACTTCGCAAAAATCCTCTGAATAGGTGTAATTTTAAGGAGTTGTGTTCCATATCAGAGATTGAGAGAAAAATAAAACAAAGAAACAAACAGATGCCGAGGCATTCAACTGCAAATAGCACATACCCCAAAGTTTTCTGATGTAAACGCCTCCTTTCAGGAAGGGATGCTCAAGTTTGGCAAGTGATGATTGGATACAATCGGAAAAATGAAAGACAGGGAGAAATTGAACGTTCTTGAATTTGAAACTAAGGTTCTCCGAAATCAATTGATTTTGAACAGGAGTACTTTAAAGATGCCTCCCTTTTTGTTGATTTTGTGGTACTAAAATAAAAACTGAGACAAAAATAAAGGTGATAGAATCTCAGATACAAAACTTTATTAGATTTAGAAGTGTAAAAAAATTTAGGATTGAGCCAGATAAATCAAGACTGTACTGCCTGAATCTAACCACAAATTTTCTTTTATTTGCCAACTCCTCTTACTATAAAAGAACCTCTCTGACATACCCAGCAAGTACATATGTCAGAAGTTTGCTGGTTCCAGAATAAGCAAGTTTATAGAGAAAGAAAGGATTTCTGGTTGGCTGGGGCTAGGCTGGACCTGGGGGGCGGGTGAGAAGGTAAGGTAGTCAAGAGTGACATGTAGTCAGGTACGCGTACAGAGCCGTACAACCATGAAAAAGTTCTCAATTGTGCCAATGGTTGTACGGCTCTGTGAGTATACTAGAAACCATCGCGCTGTATATTTTAAATTGGCTGAATTGTATAGCATCAGAATTATATCTCAATAACACTGTTAAAAAAAGATTTGGGATTGAATCCATTACTATCGATGAAAACTCAGATCTTAAAGTAACTTTGAAAGATTGATTGTATTGTTAAAAATATATGGGGAAATGCATTAATTTCACATAATAATCGTGTAAACACATATACATCTAAGAATCATGAAAGGCCAGGTTTTAATTAAAAAATAATAATGCAAGGAGCCTAGGTGGCTCAGTCAGTTAAGCGACTGACTCTTGGTTTCAGCTCAGGTCATGATCTCATGGTTCCTGAGTTCGAGCCCTGCGTTGGCCTCTGCGCTAACAGTATGAAGTCAGCTTTGGATTCTCTCTCTCTCTCTCTGTCTTTGCCCCTTCCCTGCTCACGCTCTATATAAATAAAAATTAAAAAGTAACAATAATGCTAATACCCAAAGCTCTGTAAGTGTAAACAAATTGTGTCAACATTTTGTAGTGACACGGAAGCTTGGGGCAGAACATTAAAAAAAAGCACCGAAACCTACAAATATAGTCAGACAGCTAAAGCATTAGGGACTCTTTTTTAATTGAGTAAGAGACACTCCAAGGTCAAGTTTTATCTGGCCTCTATCTCGCATCAGCAAATATTCAGTGTTTATGTATAATCAGAATGAGGCAAACTTTTCTCTTTGAGATGAGTCTTTTCAATCGTTTATCTTAACACCAAACTATACATTCCAGTGACTTCTCTGGTGAGGAATGTGCCACGTCTCTAAGCATCCAATAAAGGACCAAGTAGAAGAAACTCTATACCTTCTTTATTATGGGCAAAATTTGTTTTTGAAACTTTATTTTCACTCCTCTCTTCACAGTTGAGATTCATTAAAGGTCATTCTGGGGAGGGGATGGTTCTGTACTTTGTTGTGTAGGTTTATATGTTCCTCGCAGCCCCCCTTTTTGTTTAACTTGTACTGGCATATATACTACTGGTGATTTTTACAGTTTCTTTCAAGATAACAAATTCAGAGTTCAGTTAAAAACTAATGACAGGTTCTCAATACTCTATAGACTTTGGCTCTGAACAGAATTTGAAAGCTGGTTCTTAAAATATTCTCATCACAGGTGGATTTGTTGGCTACTCTTTGTTTTTATTAAAAGCCATTTAGTCACAATATTTACTCAACTTGAAGTGACAAGCTTCACTGTAAAAATCACAGGAAAAACGCAGTCCAGAATAGATTATCAATATACCAAAAGAAAACACTGTAAGGCTATAGAAAGACATAAAATGGGAGCTTTAAAATTTGACACGAATATGCCTTGCATTTAAAATGCAGATACCATGTTTAAATTTGAGCTTGTTAAATGATGACAAAATATAACTATCATATATGAAATTATATTAAAATAGAAGCATTTTTTATATTATGGAGCTATAACAGCAAAATGGAATTTCATGGCATATGTACTCAAAATGTTTCCTGTGTTATTATGACTGCCTTTTTTCCCTAGTAAATGCGATTTGGAGGAACTTAAGGTAAATCTGTCTGGTCTTTTTTTTTTTCTTGTTTATTGAGAGTCTATCATATGCTAGCTTCTGTGTATACATTATGCGTTACATCCTTAGAACAATCTTGCAAGGGACAAATTATTATTTGCATAAGATGAGAACACTCAGACACTAAGACCTATTTAAACTGCTCTTTACGGGTGCCTTGGGTGGCTCAGTAGGTTAAGCGTCCAACTCTTGCTTTTGGCTCAGGTCAACCCACAGTTCTTGGGTTCAAGCCCTGCATCCGGCCCTGCACTGGCACCGCAGAGCCTGGTTGGGATTCTGTCTCCCTCTCTCTCTGCCCCTCCCCTGCTCACGTTCTCTCAAAATAAATAAATAAACATTAAAAAAATAAAAATAAAACTCCTCGTCTAATCTTAAACACCATCTTCAAAACTTTATTTTTTATTTTTTTACTTTTACATACTCCAAATGGTCTTAATCACAAAGACCTCTAATTAAATAAGCTGAGTCAGGTGTTTTGTTTTTAATATTATGATTCATTTCTACCATTTTCCTATTTCATTGCCAATTCCTATTATTAGATAACATTTTGCATGCTTTTTCCATCTTTAATCCTATTAGTAAATAGCAATTCCCTCACCTTTAAAAATGAACTGAAATCTTTGAAAACACATGCATACTTGATTTGTAGAAGCTTATATATGACTGATGTCTCCTGACTTGTTTTTCATGTATGTAGTTCTTTGAGGACATTGCCAGTGACTAAGTAAATTTTATAGTGACAGTGCATTTTGGACATGAGCATTTGGCATATTTTTAAAACTTCAGGCTGCTAATCAGGGTGCTATGGAAAAAGTATACGCAACTTCTGTAGTGAGACAGACTTGGCTTGATGCCTGGTATTAGCTATGTGTTTGGCATGTGACTTAAATTCTCTGTGTCTCCATTTTCTTTTTATTACGGTTGTTGTGAAAATTACATGAGGACGTATATGTACTTTGTCAAATGCACTGACTAGGATAGAGTGGGTCTCAGTATTTAATTCCTTTCCTTTTTCCCCTTTTTAAGAGATGTATCCACTACTTCTTCCCCAAACCACCTCCTGCCTCAGAGATTCTGCTCTATATTTACTAGATGGAATGGTAAATATAAATAACAATTTCAGTAACCCTATAGTTTAAAAGTTCCGACAAAAGTTTGAATCAATAGAAAATTGAAACCACTCAACAAAACCTACATTGCAGATTTTCTTGGGCTATGCCTTTTCCTTCTGGTTACTGTTTCTGCCAGTGCACGTCTAAATGAAAGTTAACTATTTAAAATTTGCTTACAAGGTATGCGAAAGTTTCAGTTTGGTTTCAAATCAATCCAGTATATGCAAGGCATATATGCAAGTAAATAATGGAAGAAGAATCACAAAAACTAAAGACTTCATTCTATAAAGTGTACCTTATTATTATTATTATTATTTACCTTTTAGATCATAGCATTGAACTCATTTGATCACATCTTTCCCCATACTCTGTAATTCACAGATTCATTGTCCTTAAAACCACATGAAGGTCACTGGTTTGTTTCCTTATAAAAATGACATAATGGATTAAAGCTGGAATTCTGTAGCTAGTGACTCATGCTTGCATTTGTACATTTCAAGAGACGTAATTTATAGAAAGAAATCATCCAGCCTTGAGCTGTTTCAGACTTCAGTTGCTCTAACAAATTAAAAAATAAAAATGCTAACATAAATAAATGCACATGGCTTGTCAACTGGTCAGTCATCTAATTTAAAGTGCAAAAAATATGCTTATTTGTCTTTTCCATGATTCTTTTCCTCTCATTGTGAATATATATATTCTATAATATATAATGTCTTTCATATCACACACAGGATCTCTTACCTAAGTCAGTAAGAATGGAAGTCATAATCTTAAAAATATTCACATACTTGTACTGCTAACTTTCTGATTATTGAAGCCAACAATGTGAATTCACTTTCTGTTTATTCTAGATTTATTAAGAATGACGTGATTCTCAAGGACAGTATGATGTAGTCAAATTTTTAAAAGCATTCATTTAATGGGCCACACAGCCTTCAAGAAGCAGTAGACCATGGAAGAAAAGAACCTCATTTCAGGTTTAAGAGATTTGGGTTCTCCTTGTAAGCTTTGCCAATAATTAGCTGTGTGACCTAGAACAAGTTAGGGGCCCTCTCTAAGCCTTAATTCATTTATCTTTGAAACATAAGCAATTGTAAGTCTGCTACAAATGCTATCGGTATACTTTAGTTCCATTGCTTTATTAAAATCCTTAGTACCCAATTTGTTAATGCTTTCATAATTGTCATCCTTGTATTTTGGAATTGTGAAGTACTTCGTTAATATTCCTAAAAATATCAAGTTCTAGAAATTATCTAATAAAAATGAATGACTTGGTATTGAGAATTAGTAGTTACTTGATAGACAATTGATTTTTATCTGAGAGCTTAATCTACAGCTCATCATTTACTTACCAGTACTATAAGTCAATGTATAATTCAGATATCCAAGAGCTTGCTAATAAATGATTCACATGACTCCTACTTGTAAGAATCTTCCTATTTCCATTTACATTGTTCAACTACCTTAATCCATTACTGGACAAACAGAAGGTGCTGAACTCATGTTTGCTAATTTATTTTTTAAGTAAGTTAAGAGCAACAAGATTGAGCATGAAGGACACCAGACTAATGGAGGTGTTTTTGTTTCTGTTTTTCCAAAAACTGCTATCCATCTGAAAATTTCTGTGAGTCAGTAAAAAAGAGATTTGATCACTATATGTTTAGGTGATAGTAAACAAGACACCTGAGAGCGTTAATCCAAATCCATATTCCTTCTTTGGGCTTCAGGGCAAAAACATTTATATATCAGTATTTTGAACCTATACAATCTCCTGTTTATCTACTCTATTCCCGGACATTTCTCTAAGTTTAATTTAACAGTGACTTTTTCTTCTCCCAAATCCTTTATGTGGCACTCATATATTGATCTATAACTCGACTCCAAATTACCAGAGATCACAAGTTAAGTGTTGTTTCCTCTTCTGGGAGGCGTGGACCACTCAGTCAACTGTCTTGCACAGAGCAGAACCTTAACAATAATTGAATGTAATAATGTATAAAGTGGGGAGAGAAAGCCTGTGTGTTTCATTTTGAAGATTCTGAGAAAAATGTAATGCTTAGACATTTCCCAAAGCTTTGCATAATCAATGCATACTGTTTGGACCTCTGTTCTTTTCTCTCTAAAATCTTGTCTCCCTTGGAAAGTTCTGAAATTCAGCTATGCCAAGAATAGTATGGATTGGTCCAAATTCTTTTTACCTCCAGGCTTGACCTATCTCCAGAGATCCAATATCATATTTTCAGCTATCCAAAGAGCATCTGATGGTGCATGTATGAATTTTATCTTGCCAAAGGAAATGTAAGTTCCTCCATGGTAGGAACCATATCACTCAAAAAATGTTCATTCAATAGTGGCTTCACAGTTTTCTGAGTCTAAGAAGAACTGTTACATTCTCTGCCATGTTTTTACAATGTCACGTGTAATTAAGCTTCAAAAAATATCTTTAAAGTGATGATGGTGATAGAAATCTACATGATTATTCAGCTAGATCTAGAGTAGGCTTGAGTGCCACAGGTTAAAATCCGGCTGAGGACCAAAGTTTGAATAGTTCCTTTGAAATTATTTTATGCCAACATAAATGGTATAACTTTATATTCATTGAAGATGGTAATAAAGGAATTTTATATCATTTTCAGGAGAAAGTAATTTAAGAAATCAAAATAGAACACAGAAAGAACTCATGAACAAGTTATAAATGGCCTTTCCTTTTCTCTGTCCAGACATCTGTGGTCACTTTCAAAGACTCAAAGAGTTCTGAATACAAATACAGTAAATTGAATACTCCTCATAAAAGAAAGGTTCTGATACAAGGGGGAAAAGATAGTATGAAATGTAATTAAAGGCCTTGAGATGAATATCTGCCCACAAATTTCCTTTTCTTTTGAAGCCATCTAGAAAGTAAGAGCTTACATATCCAATTCAGTCTAGGAATATATTAAATGAAAAGACAGTTTCTAATCACTTCATGATTGAAGCTCAATCGTAAACTAAACATTGACAGTCCTGATAGTCACCAAGATATTGATGAATTATTGTGGAGGGACTGTGGCTGCAGATGGTTTAATTGAAGCCACCTAAAAATGGTTATATTTAATTTGTTATTGATAACCAATGATGTCTTAAATTTGCTGTAATAAAAGACAAAAGGAAGAGATATTTCCACTCACTTAGTAATCTTTCAATAATGCATCACTTCAAATTTAGGCCCTGGAGTGAAAAAGGAAAGGACAAGATCAAGATCCTACGTGAGGTTTGGTTTTAGATTGTTTAAAGAATTCTGAAGTAGTTAGTTGGAGAAGAGTTCCAATTATCTTCTTGGCTCTAAAACTCAACTACCTGAGCATTATTGTTGACGTGAATTTTCAGAACTGCAAACCTGCTGGTATTTTAATAGATTGTAACATTTGAAATGACCTTAGTAAACCATTCAGACTGATTTACTTAAACAGGTGAGAACATAGAGGCTCATAAAAGATGAGAACACAAGTCGTTCAACTCTAAATTTGTACTATAAAAACCTTTCCCCACAGTGCTCATGTGCTTTTATGTATTAATTATTAAGCAAATATATATTGAAAGAGCCCACAATGTGTAATGATGTATGCAGAGGGTAGTTGGGGGGGGGGAGTATAAACGTGAATAATATAATTTTGTCCTATGTGAGTTCATAATCCAGTAGGAAAGATAAGATTCTAATTAAAAAGGGAAATGATGCATATAAAACCTTAAACACCATGCCTGGCACATAGGAGACAAAACTTGAAGCCTAAAAAACAAACAAACAAAACCAAACACAATACAATGTATGTGGGTGTCAACCTAGATAATTTTTTATATGCCCAGCAGTCCCTTTCCACTGCAATACAAAATCATAACACATTTGAATTTTAGGTATTGTTCCTTGGCTTTATAATATGCATCATGCCCCCAGCCCCACCTTCATAAAACAGGACATCTTTCTCTGAATTAAGAATGTGACTGTGTGCAATCATTTCCTAATGTCATCCATTACCTGGAGTTCATTACTTCATGACCCACCTTGCAGTCTCTTGATTTCATCTTGACATTTGACAGCTACCTTTGCATCTGACTGCGACTAACCACACGTCTGCTTTGTCCAGATGTGGGGCAGCATGATTTTGTGGCATTGTGGTGTGCGTGGGAGATGTGTAGAAGTTAAACACGGAACTGGGGAGTTGTCTGAAGTGAGCCTTAAGGCGCTAATCCTGAGATTCTATGATCACAGTGGGAATGAAAAGGGGGAAATTTTGAGCAGCATTTTGTAAAAATAATGTAGAAGCTTGAGAATAGATGGAGAAAGGTGATCCAGGAATGACTCCAAGGCAGAAAGAACATGCATTACTTCCATTTTCATGAAAAGTCAAGAAATTTGGGAGGAGGGATAGAATATTTTTTAAATGCTAGCAATGTGAGGGTTGTCATACATGTATTCTGTATTATGCTACAAAAATGAATGCACTTTTATTTGCTCTTGTTGCTTCACTCTGAATCAAGAGACTCAGAATACTGACCATAGACAGGAACAAATTTGGCTGCTCTTCTGAAAACTGTACATACTCCCAGCAAAGTACAACTCTAAGGTTAAAAAGATAGCCAATTACTTTATAACAATGGATTATCTTCTCAGGGTCTCAATGGTTTTTAGCTATTACATTAAATTCTATGTGTAATGATGTATTAAATTATTAAATTCTATTAAAGTCTAACTACTTTTATTTCAGGGGTAAAATTTGTGAGAGTTTTCTTCATATTCTTTTCCCCATTTTATACATTCATATAATTTATGTTTCCAGATTTGTAACCTTAGGGATGTAAGGCATTTAACCTCAGTGGTTTCTGTATCCTTGTTTGTAACAAAAAGGTTAGTTTGATTCAGAAAGATCAGAAAGATCATCTGGTACTATCTTCTCATGCTATAGTTGTAGAAACTGAGGCCCTTGAGGGTTGGAAGGAAAGAAGTAGATGTTGTCTGTACCATAAGTTGCAGGACTATATTATTATACAGAATTGCCTTTCAGTCTATCAGTACTATTAACTTCTTCAAGGAAGTACTGTGTAATACGTGTAACACTTCTCTAACATCCAAAGAAATGTTAAGCATACAGTAGGCCCTTGACAAACACTTGCTGAAATTCCATAATTGTTACAAGCCTTGTATTCACCTTCATTATGTCGTTGACTAATTTGACAGATAAACATGGATCATGAATTTTGCCAATGTACTCACCAAACATTTGGATAATTGGCTGAGGTTTGGCAGTAGAAGCAGGGAAAAAGTTAAGGTAGACCATTATCCAATGAGGGTGGTAATGAACCTTCGAACTAATGAATGAGAGCGTGCTAACAAGATTTTGCAGAGCAAGGGTCAATGTATTAGACAGAAGGTGTAACAGTGGTTGACAAGGATTGGGGTGGAGGGGAACTTGTTTAGTGGATGTAGAGTTTCAGTTTTACAAGATGAAAAAAGTTACAAAGAAGGATGGTGGTGATGGTTGCACAACTGTGCAAATATATTTAATACTACTGAACTGTACATGTAACCATGGTTAAGATGGTAACTTTTATGTGTATTTTACTTATTAAAAAAGTAACCATCCTAATAAAAAATACTTTCCAAAATGGGGAAGAGGGTCATTGTATCCATGAGTAGCTTTAGGGCTTATAATTCTACTATACATCATCAATCTTATTCATTTGTTTATAGTGATTTTAAAAATAGGTATAATGAAATAGGTATAATGAAAGGACTAGGGAAATAAGTCTATTGAGAAACGAGCTCATTTCTGCTTTTTAAAAAAAATTTGTTGGAGAGATACCAGATCCTCCTTCTTTTACTTCCATCAATAGTCATCAATTTCTCTCTGCATCTATTTTAGACTGACATTACACTTAATAATATAAGACATGGGGCTATTAGCCCTTTGGGAATCAGTGAGTAACCAAACCCTTAAAAAGTGCTAGAACAATCTACCTACAAGCTAAAAAGCATTACATTAATTTTAACTTTTTCTAAGATTAATAAAAAACCTAACAGGTTCACGATTTTATCACTCAAGGAATTCATTAATATTAACCTCTGATTCCCTACTACAGTATAAAAATGAGGCAATAAAACTTGTTTATAAATTTATTTGCTGCAAAGGCATTTGGGAATTATTACTTTAAAAAGAAAAAGTTCTGCTCCACTCTGAACCATCAACTCATATTACAAAATGAATGTAGACCTTTCAGGTTACTAATTAAAAGCTAAAAAACAAGGAAATTCTACAGCTAGAATATGGAACTTATCCTAATCATTGATCATTATCTTCACCAGACATGTATGCGGCCAATACAATTGGGTGTCTTTTTCTCTTTTATATCTATCTATCTATCTAGTTTATTTAAATAACATAAATAAAAACATATATTTATAGTTATATATATATATTTCACTGTAAACTGAAAAAACAAACTGTATGATAGGGCAAAGCTTTAGCTATAAACCAGTTTAAGAAGATTTATAATTCCTTAATTGCTCTAAAGTATGTTGAGAGAGATTACATGACATCATTTCAGAGAAATCTTTTGTTCTGCTGATGCTTTGAGATAATAAAATTTTTTGCGAAGGTGTGCGATAAATTCTACTCTATTTCTTCCTGTGTCTTCTTTCACTTTTAACCATTGGAACATACATTCCTAGGAGGATGGATGTATAAACAGACAGATAGATAGATAGACAGATATAGATCGATTATATATATGGCAATACAATTCATCAAGATATATTAACTGATTACTTACTATGAACAAGGAGTTTGTCATATATGTGGGCTAGTCAGCAGAAGCTTTATGCAAGAGGGGGGGTCTTAAACCCGACCTTGAAAACCAAGTCGAGTTTAGATAGGTTTAGAAAGGGGAGCTAGAGCCACAGAACTGAGTTTCCCCATTTTACTCCAGTATTTCTAGCAATAAATTATTGTTGAATCACAAGTCACTGTCTTTATGTCATTAAAACAGAAGGAGTAGATGGAAGTAGTTTTTTTTCACCAATTACAAAATAAAACCTTTAGGCATACAGATTTTTTGGTATCTTCTTTTAAGCCCTTCATTAATTTTAAGTACTCAACTCGAATACAGACTTCCTACCTGAGCTCAGATCAGTAAACTAAAAAACTGACAATTAGTTTTTACAGTACCTATTTTCTAGGTCATGGCTATCAAATTATTTCTCCTCATGCCAGTGTGAAAAGGTAATATATGGCAAATAGGATGAGACAATACTTCAATCCTCTCTGATACATGATAAATAATTTTTTTATTTTAGAGAGAGAGCACGTGAGAAGGGGAGAGGAGCAGAGAGTGAGAGAGAGCGAGAGCGAGAGAGAGAGAGAGAGAGAGAGAATCTTAAGCAGGTTCCACACTCAGCACAGAGCCCTATATGGGGCTCCATCCCACGACCCTGGGATCATGACCTGAGCCACAATCAAGAGTCAGATGCTCAACAAATTGAGCCACCCAGACGCCCCATGATAAATAATTTTTGGTGACCCTCTGTTTCTTCCCCTTGCAGACCTCCAGGATTTCAATTTTCCTGTTCGAATTCCAAGTAGGCTACTATATATAAAGGACTAAATTTGAATGGCCTGTGTTGTAGTGTCACATATAGGAGAAACCACACACCCTTATGTGTCCAACTCACTGTAATGATACCTGATTCTTTCCAGCCATCCTCTGTACATAACAGCATTATATCCATGATTTTATTTCAGCCTTTAAATGATCTCTCTAAGTTCCCCGAGCCTCACTCAAGCTTCCTGTCCCTCAGTCCCTCAGCATTACCCATACTTTCTCATTTGCTTTACTTTTTTTTTTATTGATAGCTGAATCTCTAGATGAAATGTTACATGCCTATCTTATTACTTTACCAAACAGCATATTAATGATTAATGGACACTGTCAGTAGTAATATCCTAATGTTCACATGCAAATCTGTTCCATCCAAAGACTCGTGGCTACAGTATGAAAGATAAATTAGCTAATTCCTTAATAAAGGCAGTAGAGTTTACTGTTTAACAGCATAGTCTTGGGAATCAAAACTGCCAGGTTTCAAGCTTGGTTTCAGTTAATTAGTTTAAGTGGATGATTTATCCCCTTTGTGGTGCCTCAGTTTCCCTGTCTCTACAAATTGTGGCTATTAGTTGTACCTTCTCATGGGGGTACTTGTGAGGTCTATATGAGTAAATACATGTAAATCTCTTATAAATTTGTAGTACATAGTAATTTTCAACCAATGACAGCTATTACTATCATCCTTCATATCTCTTTCGTGAAGAATAGTTACTTGGTAACTTGGGCAAGTCTTCCTACCTTGACCATAGGAAGGTGTACCTGAAAATATTAAGTCTTTGACAACTGAGATAAAATGAGAGATATGTGGATTTAAAGTACACCTATGGGGCATCTGGATGACTGAGTTGGTTGAGCCTCCAACTCTTGATCTTGGCTCAGGTCATGATCTCATGGTTCGTGAGAGGTTCCTGAGATCAAGCCCTACATCAGGCTCTGCACTGACAGGATGGAGCTTGCTTGAGACTCTCTGTCCCTCTCTCTCTGCCCCTCCCTCCATCACGCTCTTTCTCTCAAAGATAAATAAACAAACATTAAAAACACCACACTTATAAAACATCTGAATGTTGTGACATTTACTCATAGTCTTCACTATGACTTTAAAGACACTAATGACTTTAAAGACATTCACTAATGACTTTAAAGACAACAGTATTGTTTTAGAAAAATAAAATGAAAAGATAAAGAGAACCCTAGTCAGTGTATTCATTGCTATTTTTTTCTAGAGATTAGTTAATATTGTCTTTGGTTTCAGTAGTGTTTAATTTTTATTTAAAAGATTTTATTTTGAGCTTATCCCCCGCTCCACATCCTGCATTATAATGCTGATTCCACTCTGAATGCTCACTCTCCCTTCCTCCCTCCAATCAAGCTGCTTCATTTTCTTTGGAAGGCTACACTCACTCCTCACCCTCATTCTTCCCAGGCTTGGCTAACCACCTCATACAGCAGTTCAGGCTGCACCAAGTTGCCTTGAACTAACTCTCTATTCCCTGATTTCTCTATTGCTCACTCCTTTTATCAGAAATCTAGTCCCTAGAAAGAAGGAAGGAAGGAAGAAAGGAAGGAAGGAAGGAAGAAATCTATTCTTTTTATTGTTCACCAGAGGATATTTCGTTCTTATAGTGACCTGGACTGAATAATGAAAGCCATTTAAGAATTTAGGGCACATAAAATGGCATTTGCTGACCACCTATATACTCTCAATGTTTTTCCATGTGCCAAAAGAAACTCTGATAGAGAAATATGGTTGGGGATGGGATGGGGAACAGGTTTGTGAGAGCATTTCATGAAAAATGGGTCAGAAGGAAAGGGTGGTTATTTTAATAATGAACTTGAAATGTATTAGTAACACTAGCCTATCATAAAGGATCCATTTTTCAATATAAGGAAGATTAAAGAAGTTTGTAGGTGGAGGGAAAGGAACCAAAAGGAACCATGTAAGATACTGCAGAAAGAGAAGACTATCATGAGATCTTCAGGACATAGAAGGAAACAGGACCCAGTGCAAAGAGGGCGAAGTTAACTTTGGAAAGGAACAGGGGCACTTATGTTTCCAAGGCAAAGCAAAAGAAGTAAGGACAGAAGTAATAAATAAATGTCTAGAGGAAGAGGAGAGAGAAGCTAATAAAGATGACATCTTCCTTGCACATTTCTTTAGCTTCTGTTTTCTCTATGTGGTGTGAAAGTAAAATTGCTGAAATTGGGGGATATGGGAGTGGACTAGAGAAGTTGGCAAGACTTGCAGAAGTTTGGAACATGTGTCTAGGAATATAGAAAAGGGAGTCAACACGTAAATTTGGCATGCAAAAGGATTGTTGAGCAGTGCTGAGGGCGCAGGTGAGATTGGAGATTGTAAATGTGGAGTTTTGTTAGTTTTCTCCAGGAATGCTCAGTGATCAGAGTAGAAAATAGGACAGATAAACCAGAAATAGTGGAGGTAAAAGGTGGAGACAGCAGAAGGGCAATGAGGAGTGTCTTGTATATTGGGTGATCATGAGAAACGTTATGAGTGGCATAAGGGTCAGACTATCAGATTAGGAAGAAAATGAAGTGGAGCCAAGAGAGATCCTGGGAAGTCTTGATGAGGTTGAAAAGCAGATACAATAGAAGCAGAGGTGGCGAATGGGTGGGGACTGAATTTCTGAATGTAAAATTTCTGAACGTTCCAGTATTTCTGAATTTAAACTTTTAGAAATTGATGTATTTCAGGTGTGTTCCTGGGCCCAACGAAAATGGAAAATAAGAGGTCGAGGAATTACGAGACCAGACTTAATCAGCAATCGTCATAAGTAACGAAGTCTCTAGAATATGGCAAGATTAAAAATGGACAGCAAGAAAGAGCCAGTTGCCAAACATTTCAACAAAGGTGTAGGCACAAGAGACCAGACAGAAATGTTGAAAAGTTGTAAGCATCAATGAAGAATTTGAAGAGACATGTTCTAGTGTGTTGGAAGCTAAAACAACAACAACAAAAAAAGGAACTAGGAGAGATTCAACCACAGCTTTAAGCCCTTACGTATGGAGGAGTAATAAGACTCAGGATGTGGGGAGAAGCAGAGGATAAGAATTAATTTATCTCCACTTGAGCGATCTGTCAGGAAGCAGGAAAGCTTCTGTAGGAGTAATCCAAGTAGGAAAAATCCAGATTTGGGTTAGGGCAAAGAGGTAGAGAAAGTGTTCAGTGAAAAAGCGGAGGATCCTTACTTTCCGATACATTGCTGTCCAAAAGAGCTTCCTGCAGTGATGGAGACAGTCTATAACTGCACTGTCCAACAGGGAGTCACTAGCCACCTGTGGTTGTCCAGTAGCTAAAATATGGTCTGCGAGACTGAGGGACTGAGTTTATAATTTTATTTAATTTCAACCAATTTCCATTTAAATAGTCACACATGGCTGGGGGCTGGCATACAATGCAGTTCTAAAGGCTGTTTGATAACTGTTAACAAATTTATGCTTGGTTATTAATAGGCAATGACAAAAATAAGTTACCCGTAAGTGGATGTTTGTATTTAAAGGAGACAAGGACGAAGATTAGAGAAGGAAATTCCTGAATGGAGAATTTCAAGTGCTGCAGAAAACCATGAAGTTTACTCAGTTGGGGGACCAAAGGCCTTTCTAGTGCTTCTCAAATTACGCAAGTGGTGATCTATGAATAACGTTTACCCTAATTAATAAGATTGGCTTTATTAAATGCCAACTATAGATGTGATATCATAATATGCAGATATCTTAGTTCTTAGTAAATTGCAGATGGCACAATCATTTTTTAAATAACTTTTTAAAACCTTTTATTTAATTTTGAAAGAGCGCAAGTGGAAGAGGGGCAGAGAGAGAGGGAGACAGAGGATCCAAAGCAGGCTCTGTGCTGATGTGGGGGGGCTCCAATGTAGCCAAAGTTGGAGGCTCAACCCACTGAGCCACCCAAGCGCCCCCAGATGGCATAGTATTAAACACAGTGGAAAGGATGAAAAATTAGGATGAAGTCGAGATGCTGGGTATGGGGAGAAAACAAACATAATTAAGATTCTAGCTCATGTGTGTCTTATTGAACTCCTGCTTTTACTCTATCATTTGTGTATGAAAATGTCAGAAGTAATTGCCAGCGGGTCGTTGCCTGTGAGCAGTAGATGAAATCGGCTATCGACTGACGAAATGATGGTGCAGTTTAACCTCTTGTTTGGTTTCGGTGTTCCTTGTTGAAAATGGAGATTACTGGGCTGTTTTGCAGCAACGTTCTCAGTATGTGAGGAGGCCTTAAAATGTTTGGAAGAAAGCCAGTGATGGATGGATCAATTGATGGAACACTGATTGAGCTGGTGATTGGAGGTTTCTAAGATTCAAGAGTATACAAGTTGTAAATAAAATAACAAAGGTATTCTGGAATATTGAAAAATAAATAATAATAATAAACAAAAATAGCTTTGTGCAAAAATTTAAAATGCTTAATGTCTATGTGCTTCACAATAGTCAAATAGGATTAACCTTTACATTAATATATAACATTAATATATGTTATTATATCACAATAATATATCTTATAAATATATCTTATTAACTCCAACATATGGTCAAGTTTTCCTCATTTGCTCATGGCTATCTAGGCCATTAGTGGCACAAATTCACTATTTCTTTCAATAGACAACACTAATCTATAAGAGTAGGGTGGTAAGAGGTTCTTTAATGATACTGGCCAAATAGCCTGAAGCTTCTGGAGCCCTTATAGCTTGGGACTTATTTGCCTGTAGGCTCAGAAAGCAGCCACCTTCTTCAGTCTCAGGCCTTGCGCAATTTAATAAGACTAGCTGAAGACGATGTTGGTTTCGGATAACCTCTCTCTCAAATTTTGTTTGGATTTTTGTGTTTCCCTTAAGTAGAGAGAAATAGCTTTTACTTAAAGAAATAAATGGACTAGTAAAATAACACGATTCATGCAGGCTTTAGATTATTATTTAGATTTAGGTACTGAGCAGCTAAATGTAGAAATATTCCCAAATAGTTCAATTCCCAATGGTAGTGCCAATCTAACATGATTGTAGAATTTACTTCCCAGAGGAGAAATCTACTACCTGTGGGTGACATGCACATGGTGCTTAAACCTTTAATGGATCAGTCCAATGTCATATCAGAGATGTTAGGTGTTTAAGATTTTACTTGTACTGTTGAAGAAATAAACATCTTTTTTTCCTAGGTAGCCTTGAAAGTACAAAGAAATATTTCTTATTCCATTGCCTTAAATTAATCCACAAAAATGTCAGTTTCTCCCCTCTCTTCACATGAATTCATACAGCACCAAAGCTTGTCATGTTATAATCTGAAAATGTCATCATCATCATCCAATGACAGCTCTAGATATAGATCCCTCAGGAAAGCATAGGAAGGGTTAATAACCTCTAGATTACGCAGATAGAAAAACACTGTTGGCGTTGGCTTAAGCACCCCAGATCCTACCTTGACATTGCAACCATAAGCCTTATCCACCTTCAGAATTTCAGGACTTACCTTGGGCTTGTTGCTGTAGATGATAATAGCTAGTAGGAAAGAAATTCCGTGGATGAAATAAACAAATATTTTATTTCCTCCCCAGGAGGATTAGAAGAACACATTTAAGGAATAAAAATTTTAATTAAATATTCTATAATACCTCCCCAAAATATAGAAAAAAACTATTTTATTCCCCCATCCGGTGGGGGTGAGGTGTGTGTGTGTGTGGTGTGTGTGGGGGAGGGGGGATAACTGTCAAAAATGAAGGTATCATGGTGCAAAGAAATTATACTCTTCCTAAAGGATGATATTCATCGTGACTTAAATACTGCAAAAGAAAGGCAATGATCATGGCAGAAATCCCCCCCCCCCACCGTGGGGGCATGTCAGCTGGCCTTTTTAACTGTGTCCACACATACGTGGTCAACTACCCTCACACCCTGTTTCTACCGTGTTCATATTTTGATTGCCAGAATGACTGATATGTGGATAAACTTCTCCATCAAAATTTGAACTCTAGAACCCAGATGTCCTTCTGCACCACTGTGGGTGAGGTCACGGATGTCTGCAAACTGGGAAGCTCTGAGGTTGCTCACTGCGCAGCGTCTCCCCCCTCCCCCAATCATTTTAGCTAAGTGCTATTTCCCCCTGGAACTCCCTCAGTTAGCCTGCCTAAAAGGTATGTGGTGAGGGGCATATGCACTTATAGGCTCAGCAGTCAGAGGTTCCCTTGGATAGGGCTTGTTGATGGTAAATATTAATGAAGAAGTTACACGGTCCAGGCACCGATTCGTGACCAAATTAGATAGACGCCAAGTGTCGCCCGCTGAATCTGCGTGGAAGAGTGCTGTCGCTAAAAATACAGGGGTCTTGTACACAATGCTAAATGTTGGTCACCTCTGGTCGCGTACTACCCAACAGGAAGCCAAAGGCAAAGGGTACGGCGCAAAAAAGAAAAGAGAGACACACGGACACGTTTTGCAATGACGAACTTTATGTGGCTTCAGGAACGGCAACCTGTTCTTACGTTTAGCAATCCCGAGGTACACTGTTAAGACTGCTTGTCAGGTTAAATTGAGTAAAGAAACCGGAATAAGAGGCAGCACTGGAGACTTTTCCGCAATCCTCTTTAAAATATACTGACTTAGGTAAACTCATAAAAAGGCTCGCTGAATGCCCTTAATATACTGTCCTCTTAAATTTACGTGACCATCAGCAGCGCTGTTCAAATTCAGCCCTCAGCTGTTAGACCCTGACACAGATCCGCAGTGTTCATCGCCCCAGAGTTACCGGGGTTCACTTAGACCCTCCGAAAATTAGTGTCGGGCTTCAAGGAGAACAGCATAGAGGATCCTTCGCCCCACTCTGCTCCCACTGTCCTAAGCCCTGTGCCCCTCTCCCACTTACCTGAGATCGTATTTATTAAAAACGTAGCCCGTATCCCCAATTCAGTTGCATCTTCAGCAGCCCGAACCTCTGCCCTGAGACACACACCTTCACTGTCTCCCCCCCCGCCCTCCACTTCTTGAGACCCCATGCCCGCCTCCCGTTTCTCTCTGAGCAACCCGGGCGCTGGATTCTCGAGACCACCCTCCCCCCTCCGCCCAGCGCCTCCATCTCAAGCACCCCCCCTCACTTCCCAACCTCCTTTGAGGCTTCAGTGCCCTTCCCGTGGAGCTAAGACCTCCCTCTCCTCCCAGAGACCCCAGTCTCTCCGCGAGCTGCGCATTCAGAGTCCCTCCCTCCCCCCCGCCCCCCACCTCCCGCTCCGGCCAGCGCAGTTCTGCAAGCTGCAACCATCCGGGACCTGTCCCCGCTCCCCACCCCATCCCCCCGCCGAAACCGTTAGGGTTTCGGCTAGCCTCGCCGCCCGGGGCTCCAACTTACCACAAGCGTCCGGGAGGAAGACGAGGCAACGGTCGCCGCGGCGGCAGCTAGACGGGAAACGGACTCGGCTGCAATCGCCCAGCGGAGCCCGCGGCAGTCGATGCGCTGCGCTGCGCTGCGCGCCGCAATCTCGCGCCTCGGCGGAGGGAGGGACGGAGGGAGCTCGGCGCGATAGTGAGCACCGGCGAATCGACCTCCTCTGGGCGACCGTGCGCCCCCGGACAGGTTTGGCTGGTCTTGTTCCACTATCTTACTCTAGCTTAGTAACTGACCACCTCCAGCATCTCTGCGCTACTCGCGTCTTCTTTCTTCTTCGATGGTCCCTAACTAACTACACTACTCTAAACGGACGAAGGCCATCACGCGAGCGCCACGCCGATCTCGACGACTCCGACGACAACCGTGTCCAAGAGGGAAGAAAAGTTCATATGCAATCGCAGGTAAGGGGCGGCAGGCCGATGGAGCAGCCAAGGTTGGCGATCTAGCTGCTCCAAAGGCAAGATCGGAAAGATCGGTGCGCCCGAGGCTGTGAGCTACCTCGGCGAGCACCAGAGCGCCTACCCCGCGCTGGCGATGCTGCACCGCTCTTTTGGGCCAAAACCGGAGGAGGGGTGGAGCCAAGAGCGTCCAATCAGCGCTCAGCATTGCACTGCCCCCGGCCTGTTTGGACCATGTCTTAGTGCATCTGGAACGTGCTGGCAGGGGGCGCGAGACCCCATGGTGGTGGTGGTGGCGGTGGTGATTAACTTGATTTATGAGGCCTGGAGACTGGGGGGAACCGAGGTCAGTCATGGGGGAGAGGGTCTCAAGAATGCACCCTTAAAGATTCACAGAACCCCTTCCCAAACACACACACACACACACACACACACACACACACACACACACCTTAACATTTCAGAAGTCTCATAAGTTCCACCAAGCTTTGGAACTCCCTCTGACTTTCTGGCTCCAACCCCTAACCCCTTTCCACAGCAGGAACAACGGAGGCATTCACAAGGTCAAACATATTTAGTGAGCAAAGGCCTTGGCTCTAAGGCCCTTTCCCCGCCCCCACCCCACCTTGTCCCAAGCCCCAAATGCAGAGAAGGGAGAAAGGAAAACACTTGGCTTTCATGCCCCAAGAAGGCACAATTTAGTTTCCTTCTTGACCCCACAGGCCCCCCGCTAGGTGCTGTGGGGCAGTTCCTTTGGGTTTCTGCGGTGGGGCTGTACCTATTTCTCCGGTACAGAACCTGAGGCCCACAGCCAGTTGGTTGCCCAGCCACTGTGTGGGCTGCCTTGGCATGGTCAAGACAAACAGGGTATGAACTGAACCACAAAAGCTCCCTTTTGGCAACTAACGGAATGCCGAGCTGCAGCCCCGTGAGCAGAGCTCTTCCCGACGGGCAGCAGGTGCCTGCGGTGTCCTGGCCGCCCCACAGGGAATGGTGGTCGGAGCCACCTGGGCCAAGACGCCTCGGAGGCACCAAGACCAAACTTAGTAGTGGAGAAGATCCCACCGGGAAGGGGGCCAAAGCAGATTCCTTCTAAAAAGGAATAGGAATTGGGGGTGTGGGGGGGGTCTCCGGTCTTGGTCGAGGCTCCGTAGCAATGTACCGAGGGCCAACAGGAGAAGTGGAGATTGGCTCCCTACCGGTCTCAGGTAGCTGCACCGAAGAAAGAAATTGAGACTCCTGGTTCGGCTACGGCTACTTGGGACCCGACCGCAGAGCGGTGATTCTATGAGACAGACTACACAGAAGGCCGTAGGGCAGCTGGGAGGATCGGACCCCAGGGAGCGCAGAGGGAAAGGAGCGGCTGGCCTCTCTAGGGACTTTTTGCCTCAGTAGCACCAAAAATTAGGGTTGGGGAAGGAGGTGATAGCAATGATAAGAATTGGGTCCTTTCCTTATTTCGGGTCACTTCCTTAAGTGCCTCAGTTTCCTGATTTATAAAGGGAAATTTTTGATCTATTCCAATAGGGGCTTGCGGGAATCCTAGGATTCCCTCCGTCTTCACTGAATTCAGACACTTTGCAGAGTTCTGACATTTAATTTGGCAGCGAATATACTGTCCGCACCCAAGTTCTATTTTGCAACGCAAAGACCCATCGCAGTTTTCTTGAAGCATCTGTTGAATGCTACTGTATGATGCCGCACAGGTGGCGGCGACAGCGCTGCCGAGTCAGCGGACTGCACAACGTTCGCATGTTTAGAAATGCTTTGTTAGTGCACGGTAATTTATAAATATCGAACAGCAAACGTATGTCTTCTTTCTAATCAAGCACTCGTCTTTCAAAATTGCCCAAGTGTCCTCTTTCTCTATCCCTGCGAGCACAGAACGCTTGGTCCCGGCTTTTCTGGCGGGACTTACTTATTTTGTTGGAGGCCGAGACAGGAGTTTTACTTTTAAAAATGTAAATATAGATGCCTGCGATACATTCGCTAGGGCAAAATGGACTCTGCGGAGCCGAGAGCCTGAGCGAGCATCCGGAGCCGAGCGAAGCCGGGGACCTCTAGGAGCTCACCTGCTCCCGGGGGAGCCGGCTTAGAGCCGCTGACCACGATCCGGACAATGATGAGTCTGGTGATGGTGATGGTCATCATCATCATCATCATCATCATCATTATGATTACGATTATTACTATTACTACTACTACTATTACACATCTCGCTTTCTAGGCTGTTCTCTCCTTCTCCCCCGAGACAGGCACAAGTGCCGAGAAGGGCCCGGGGTGAAGCCCATTCGAGGATGGGGAAGGTTCCTGGTGCAGCACAGAATTAGTGGACCAGGCGGCCGGCTGAAACGCGCCTTCGGCTTCCCAGTTCGAGTATACACAGGCGGACAAATTTGCCTTTGAGCGGCGCTCGCCGAGTGGCCGGGAGCCGGTAGGGCAGAGCCGGAGCCGGGGACGCAGCCGGGCTCCGGGCGCGGGGTTCAGCCAGGAGCGCCAGCCCCGCTTTCCCGGCACAGGAGGCGGATACCGCCTCTTAGGGTTCTCTAGGCGGTGGCCAGGCGCAGCGCTGGCGGGTCCGACGGTTTTCGGTGGGATTGGCAAGACCAGCCGGTAGAGTAGAGTGCAAGGAGTAATTTAGGGCTCACTTTAAGATCGGGGGAGCGAACTCAAAACAAGTACATGCCAGCGCGCTCTGCCATCGCCGGAGAGGTTTTCTCCCAACTCCTGCCTAAAAACCGTCCTGGGGAATCGGCCGGCCGGCTGGCCAAGGATTTTCATGGCAACCCCTTCCGGTCCTTAGGTCTATGGAAGTTGTCCCTGGAAAGAGGAGTCATTTACTGTGATATCCTCGGCTTTGATGCAAATCCCCAACCGTCCCCAAAACAGTTTCCCAAAACTTGCCCCCTTTCCTAAGGATATAGACTTGCTTTTGCAACTTTCACACCAGGGGGATTCCCCCCACCTCAATTGCGCATCTTTCCAAAACCCAGATTTAAAAGTCCAGGAGAGAGTTAAAGAAGATTGTTACTAAGTAGGTAAAAATTCCTCGTCATTTAAGACGTTGGGAACGTTCTTATAAACAATAGTAACCTACTGGAATAATTTGCTTCTTTACTCATTACTGTTTCTCCTCTTGATCAGAGAACCCTATTATGACAAACCTAGAAGATTATAGACATATAGACTATGACTGATTTAATAATGAGTGACCGGGTTCTCGAAAAATACTCCGAGGCAGATATTTTTGCAGAGCAAAAAGAAACTACACAAATATTCTACCTGGAGATTTTTTTTTTTTTTACCACGGGACACAAATGCAAGACATTTTGATATTCCTTCCATCCATATTTTTTTAAGTCTAAAGGAAATCTTGATAGTTAGAGGGGATTTTTTTGGGGGAATTAGACAATTGTATCAAATAATATTTTCAGCATTTCATATTTTTGTTTAACTGGAAAAACCCAGGATGATATCCAGAATGTCCATCATTGAGTCATGATCTATGAAGAGGTAAACTTTCATAGTATTTTACACAGTAAATTTCTCTTTTACTGTTCCTCAAGCAGGGTCATTGAATAAGAAAAGAAAATCTTAGATACAGATGGCTCCTCATACATGAAATCTTTTCAAAGTTGGTAGGATTATTTTTAATGGAAACCAAAGCAGTTGAACTCTATGTGCTGTGTATGAAGGCAGGGGGCAGTCTCTGATCATGTCAGTCTTTCTCTGAGTGCAACTTGTTTTTGGAAAGATCCCTGTTTTAACGAAAAACAACAATCAACTCTGATCGTCTGATCCCCTCATCGATGGTTGGAGAAAGAGACTGAAAACCTTCGGGGTAGGATTTGGAAGGTCCCGTCTACCTACTTTTGCCACTTCTCAGAATAAAAAGGTATATCAAGATTAGGAATCTGTGCTTATTATTATTTTTTAAACAAACGTCACTGCATTCATTTAATTGTATCTGACATTCTTGTAGTTGTGACTTCTAGTAATAAACTATATATTAAAAAATAATATACACGCAAGTTTGAGGAGGGAGGGTCATGGAATCTAGTGGCCTCACCAAAGAGGAGAAAGAGCAAGCTACTTAGACGTCAGTTCTTTAGAGAAACGTGTGTTGTCATGGAGCATTCATGCTATGATGAATGCATTTTATTATATGGGCATGCATTTCACTCTTCCAGCACAGAATGAGAAAGATGATGATTAGGACCTTTTGTTTAAATTAAACTAAGATTGAAAGGCCAGGGCAACAGTGGGTTTTCTTTCATTCCTAGCCCTGAGCTAGCAGTCTTCTTCGGTCTATATCTTATTCTGACTCTTTCAGACCTCTCTGATCTCTACTGTGCATTCCTGTAGTAATGAGAGCTTTTACCATGCATCAGAATATTTGCTTGTTTGAGAGTCATCTTCAAAGTTCACAGGCATGGTTTTCCTGGTCTGTAAGTCAACGTGATTGCATTATTTCAAATGGAGTACATCATCATGCATTGCTGTCTATTTTCTTCTTTTCATTTTGTAGGAAGCATCTCTTCCACCAAATTAGAAGTATCTTGGGGACACAATTTAGTCCTATGCTTTTCTTCATCTATTTTCTTCTTATTTATCTTAATCCTGGGCACCAGGAATATAAATAACAACGATAATTAATTGTTGACACAAAAAGGGTTAGGATGAAAGGTCAAGAAGGGCAGGACTGGGAAAACCTGAAGTTTTCAAGGACTTGAATATAAATATAGAAAGTGTTTTACTAAATTGGCCCATCAAGCAAAGAGATCGTGACAGTTGGAGCTGACCGAGAAGATAGCACTTAATACTAATAAATGTGAGATGCTGAACTTTGGGAACCAAATTTCTGTGCACAAATTTTGGTCAAGGGAGAATAAAACACTTGGTGGATTTTAGTTGACATCAAGATCAACAAGTCCTCACTGTGATATGATTGCCAGAAAACCCAATTTTCTCTTGGGCTTTTGCAACTTTCATAGAAAGAGTCGGGGTACAATCGGGCCCTATTTGGTGCTTCCAGGCACAATATTTAAAGAATGAAATCAGTAGATTGGAGTTCGTCCACAGGAATGTTTGGATTAGAAGGGGGCTTGAATCATGTTATATAATGAACTTTCATTTGTATCCTCTGGAAGACAAGACTCTCAGGAGACATGCTAGCTGGCTTCAGATATTTGAGGGATTTTCTTAAGGAAAAGGGGTTTGCTTTGTTTCCCAAGGTCAGCATCCATATCTTATATGTATTTTTTTCTCTCAGTACCTGGAACAAGTCTGACACCAAGTAGGCATTCAAGAAATAGTTGCAAACTGAAGGGAACTGCAAGCACAAGAAAGTTAAACTGGAATTAGTTGTGGACCCTATAGATTTTGGCCTTGTAGGAGAATTTTACGGCATTCAGTACTGGCCCCGGGTGTAATGAGCGGTTTCTGAAGGTAGCGACCTCTCCAATATTGGGGTGTTCACCCCTATAGAGGTTAATCCCTTAGTGGGAGTGTTACAAAGGAGAGTCATGTGTGAGGAAAGGGGAAAAACAGGTAGCGAATGAATTATATCTAAAGCTCTTTCCAATATTAAATCTTGCAGAATCCATAAATGCTGTCTCTAGCTTTAGGGAATAGAAAAGAATGTTGAATTTTTTGAAAAGCCAACTGAGGAAGGTATGTACTGCAGACTTTCCATAGATTCAGCTTTGCTGCAGGAAAGAAGTAGCTTCTTACCAAGACCACAAGACAGTTTTGTTGAGCCTGGAGGACTTGCTAGCTACTGACTCCCATGGAAAATAAGCTTAAGGAAGCTTATCATGAAAACAAAAGTATTACGTTGGGATACCGGCATTCTTTATAATTCTAGAATACTGTGAAAATGATCAAATTAAAAATATCAGGGTGTGATGAAAGGATGTAAATTAAGTGGAATGTTACTATGGGAATTTCATGAACACAAATTGAATGTTAGCTTTCACAAGGGAGACTTTGTTTTCTATTAACCTGTATAATATGTGTGCATGGACTTCAGTATTCCTCAGTAGCACCTTTGCCAAAGACTCTTGAGATTTGCACAAAGAAAATTTTCACTAAGAACTGGCATTAAGAGCAAATTGGAGCACAACTGGAAATAATGTTTCAGGCAGCTTTTGGTTTGTTTGTTTCCCTACTAATTATTTTATGTGACTCTACAAATTGGCAAGAATTTCAGGCTAACAATTATACCAAAGAAGCCTTTGAACTAAATCCTGATTAGATAACTATTTTATGTCAGAAGTGATATAATTCATCAAGATATGATAGATGGGAGCAAAAGATAAGTTATAGAACATGCTCAGATCAAGCTTAGAGACTAGAGTTAAGGATTTTCAAAACTATGCACCTTATCATGGAGTCTTTGTATAACCGAGTGACCTGCTTTTGTTTATTTGACTCTATTCTTATATTCTTGTCCCAAGAGTTATAATTCATTATTAGTTCAGTGCTGCCAGATTTTTTTTAAAGATAGAATTTAAATGAACATTCAAAAATATTTCCTGGAACTCAAGAAATCATTGTATCATCACATAAAGCACGTGTTATAAGGGAGGCCATTGGTTCCGTATGATGTTAAAGTTAAGCTTAGTTCAGAGAGCTATTGTTTCTTGATTTCCCTAAGGCTGCAGTGAATACACTGCACATTAAATAGACATATATCATGACTCCAATATACATATGAGCCAAGCACAGATCTCAAAGGTGATAAAGAGCTCTTTAAGCTAGAATTTGTAATGCAAAAGGAGAAAAAATGGTTGAGTTTATAATCCCCTTTGAATGTTATCAACTGTTGCTTTACAGATGGGATAACAAAGATAAAAAGGAATTCACTTATCAGTAATGTTTGAAATGTGGCACTTTTTACTCCCCAAAGATCTTCTATTGAAAACTTGCATTATTTTTGAAAAAGATAAATTTCTTCTCTTTATGTATACTTATTAAACAAGAATATGAATAATGGCCTGTATTTCACTGTATGATGCTGCCTACCTAACAGAATAATCTTGTACATAAATTTTTAAGCAATAATCAATTTTCACTACAGAACTTATATAGCTATGTTATTTTGCTTTGCCTGATATTCATACCCTCCCCCATAAACAAGATAATTCACAACTCTAACTTATTCTTTTGGATAACATGGCTTATAAACTCCATATCCCTTGTTGTTATTCATCGGTGGTGTCACCGGTTTTTGTTTGTTTGTTTTGTTTTGTTTTGTTTTTAAGATTGTGATCAAGTAATATGGCATTAAAAAAATCCCAATAGAATTGTTTGCCATTCCATCCTTCTGAGAAAAAAACAATCCCAATAGGACATATACAACTAAGAAGGTGGTTTGCTTTTCAAACACTAGACACTTATTTCAAGGATGTTGTAATTCATTAAAAAATGTATTAATGTCTCTTTTGATATTGACTTAAGAATGGATGCTACACTTTTTTTTTTGAATTTTGGGAAATATTACAAAGTCCTTAACAGCTATGTCTGGCAATTAGTGATCCTAATATTTAATCAAATCAAATGAAAGTACAGACACACTGGTAGAACAAAAACAAGTGCCTTATCTATGTTATGTTGTGTTATGTTATATTATTTACTTATTTATTTATATACAGAGAGAATGTGTGGGGAAAGGGACGGGGGAGGGGAACAGAGAGAGAGAGAGAGAGAGAGAGAGAGAGAGAATCTCCAGCAGAGTCCATGCTCAGCATGAAGCCTGATGCAGGGCTCTATCCCACGACCCTGGAATCATGACTTGAGCCAAAATCAAGAGTCAGATACTCAACTAACTGAGCCACCCGGGCACCCCACTTATGTCATTTATTGAATGACAGTTTATCTCAGAGTAGGCAAGAGTTTTCTTGCATTCGCTCTACCTTCCATATGTCTGCTCCAGTAGAACCACAAAGATGTTAAGTTTTCCTGGAAGCTTATAGTCAACAAAGATGACATTTAGGGCAATACTTCAAAAATTGAAAGGAAATAATAATATTTCTAAGGAACCACATATTACTAATCTGGTTATTAACGGTATTAGTAGAATAAAACTGAAACAAGTATATCTCCTTTCACTGCCACCCCCCCTTTCAGGAGAATAGATGGATTAATAGTACAAATTAGAACTGCTGAGCCCTACTCAGCATTCACGTACATGCTGTGTGATCTGAAATATTTATAACTTCACAGTGTAACCATGGCTAGAAATCCTTTAAATTTGAAGGTTTTAAAAATTATGTTGTTGCATATGGTTTGCAATTGTGTGGAACAACCAATAGTATGTATATAATCTCTCACGAAGCTAATTAATAAAGTTAATTAAGAAAGCTTTACTTTAGGAAAAAATGAGCACTAGGTGATTTAATGACCAAATCCAAAATTAATACCCAAACTGACCTACAATTTTAATCTTGGCCACACTGGTTGACTATTGGTTGTGTTTAGAGTGGAAAAGAGGTTTAGAGTTGAAGGACAATAATGGATTTATTAAAGAGGTCTTTGCTCTGAGAAAGTCACCTCTGTGTTATTGCAGATAGTGTGCGACAATTCAATCATCTCTGCTCTTAAATTTTAAGAGCTTGACTTCTTTGTTGCAAAGTCTGAATTCTGACTGCTTATCTATGGAAGCTAAAATACACACCACGTGGCTCAAAAAAATGATTACAGAGAGACAGTTTGATCAGGTACCAGATTAAAATGCAAATCAAAGTAGACCTAGCCTTATAATAGATGAAATGCAATTGACGACTTTTTTTTTTTTTTTTTTTTTTTTTTAAAGAATCACAGCAGCGCCTGGGTGGCTCAGTCCGTTAAACATCCCACTTCAGCTCGGGTCATGATCTCATGGCTCCTGAGTTCGAACCCTGCATCGGGCTCTTTGCTGACAAGCTCAGAGCCTGGAGCCTGCTTCAGATTCTGTGTCTCCCTCTCTCTCTATCCCTCCCCCATCCCCCATCAAAATAAATAAACAGTAAAAGAATCATGAACTTCAAAAGGTGTTAAACTGAAAAATGCGAAATTATCCAAGAACTTTTCCTTTTTTGTTGTTCTGACAGTTGTACTAACGACTGCTGGGGTAGACCTTGGCTTTACTGGCTTCATAATGTTTCTTACTACAATGGGAATTGGATTGTGAATCATTTCATAAACAAAATAATTCTTTGCCATAGAAGACCTTGCTGGAGTCTTCCCGTCATCTGAAAAGCAGAAGTTTTATGATTTTTTTTTCAGTTTTGAGGATCATTTTCAAGTGAGAGCTGTTAGACGTGACAGCATTCTCCTGAGCAGAATCTATTAATTGACAGAAGTGATCTGTTTGCTCTTCATTTGCAGCTAATTATATACAGTTATATGTCCCTTTCTCTCTTGAAGTCAACACTACACAAAAAACAGCAGCGAAGTCTCATTTGTGTTTTATTCCACACAACAAAAAATTGTATGCAACAATTCAATACAACAAACTGTATGAAAAATACAATCAATTTTGCAAGTCTGATATTGGAAGTTATTGGGAAAAAAGTATTTTTAGGAGATTGCAATCAACTCATATGAGAACCTAGCCTTACAAAAAAATTACAAAATTACAAAATTACAAAAGATTTCCATACAAAAAGGCTAATAAAGTATGATACAGGGAAAAGTTTGTATTGTACATAAAACCTTTCTCAGAAGACCAGGCATTCATTAAGGCGTTGTCTTTTTTGCCTGAATACAAGCAAGACGTACACGATTTAATGTAAGTTCTCAGCAATAGAATATCAACCAGAAAATAACTACAGGAAAAAAAAAAACATATGACAGTTTTCCCAAGCAAAAGCTCTAGTATTCCTGATAATCCAAGATAAACTCTCCATCTAATAACCAGGGCAGAAGGCAGTCATTTGATGGTGAATCATTGGATGTTAAACATAAGAAGCTTCAGATGTATCACTCTGGTGATTTAAAGGAAGGGAAGAGAAAAGTACATTTCCATGTCAACGTAGATAGTGCCATTTAAGCACCTCTAAGGAGGGGTAGCAAAACTCCAATATCTTTGCTATAATTTCAAGTTTAAAAAAATTTCTTTAATGTTTATTTATTTTTGAGAGAGAGACAGAGCATGAACAGGGGAGGAGCAGAGAGAGAGGGAGACAAAGAATCTGAAGCAGGCTCCAGGCTCTGAGCTGTCAGCACAGAGCCCGATGCGGGGCTCGAACTCACGAACCGTGAGATCATGACCTGAGCTGAAGTCGGCCGCCCAACCGACTGAGCCACCCAGGCACCCCAATATTTTCAAGTTTTTGAAAGTGGGCGACTGTTCACATAGTGTTCATTCGTGATTGATTTCCGGAAATGGAAATTCCAGCTGGAATTTGAAGTGGTTTCTGTGGACGTGATCTTCCATTTATCATTCCATTCACTGTTCCCTTTCTGAAACTTCATGGCCTCTTTATTTCTACGTTGTCCTTTGAGGGTGATTTATGCATTTTTTTGGTCTTTTTTCCCCCCTAGCTTTAGATTTAAACTTAGAAAGAAGACGGTAAGAAATAAGTGCTCTGGAGACCACCTGGGGCAATGTTAATTTGTTCTTAGTTAATAAAAGTTTGACTCACTGTTTTCTCTTGCCCTCCAAATGATGACAGGGAAAGAAAATGAAGCAGCTGGCTTTTCTATTTCATATAATTTTACAGATACAGATCATTTGTAATTCATCAAGATTTTATTTAGGAAAAATGCCTACATGTAAAATGTCTTTAATGAGTTTGAAAAGTTTGTTGAAATCATCCTTACCTCTAAATTTATAAAACATAGATGACAATTTTAATTTCTTTTGAAACCAGTGCCCCATTTTTTTTCCCTTTGGGGATATTCCACTGGAATTTTGTTCTATTATTCTCAAACATGATTTCCAAATTTTTAATAGCAGCTTTATCGAGATTCAACTCACAAATAATAAATTTCACCTCTTTAAAGTATATGAGCCAATGGTTTAAAAAAATATCTTCAAAGTTTTGAAACCATCACCACTATCCAATTTTTGTTTCTAAATTTCAAAATGTCACTGGTAGGTGACATGAATTTTAGAGGCTTTCGTAAAGATAGTAGCTTATTTTAGTAATTATTTCTCCTTTGCTATACTGATAGTCACCTTAAAACATTGAACTATAATTAGCAACATCACATCCCCTAAATTATAGAGTAGTCTATTAAATCTGGAGAGACACTTTTGACTTCCAGGATAGTACAATCATTAAGAATCTTCAAGAGGTGCCTGGGTGGCTCAGCTGGTTAAGCATCCAGCTTTGGCTCAGGTCATGATCTCGTGGTTTGTGGGTTCCAACCTTGCGTCGGGCTCTGTGCTGACAGCTCAAAGCCTGGAGCCTGTGTTAGGATTCTGTGTCTTCTTCTCTCTCTGCCCCTCCCCCCACTCATGCTCTGTCTCTCTGTCTCAAAAATAAACATTAAAAAAAGACTATTCAATATTGCAGGAGTTGACTTTTTTTGTTTCTTATTAAATTTTGATTTTAATTCCAGTTAGTTAACATACAGTGTAATTAATATTAGCTTCAGGTATACAATATAGTGATTTAACACTTCCATACGACACCCAATATTCATCACAACAAGTGCACTTCTTGATCCCCATCACCTATTTCATCCCTCCCCCACCTCCCCTCTGGTAACTATCAGTTTGTTCTCTACAGTTAAGAGTCAGTATTTTGGTTTGCCTCTCTTTTTTCCCCACCCATATTCACTCATTTTGTTTTTTAAATTCCACATACGAGTGAAATCATATGATATTTGTCTTTTTCTGACTTATTTTGCTTAGCATAATACTCTCTAGCTCCATCCATGTCGTTGCAAATGGCAAGATTTCATTCTTTTTCTGTGGCTGAGTAATATTCCATTGCATATATGCAGGACTTGTCCTTTGGTGCATAGGAATATAGTGTGTATTGGGTAATGAACAGGAGTTTGGTGTACTCAACAGCCCTAATGTTTTATCAAAGATAGTATGTGGTGACCTGTTGCTTTAATCAATAATTTGCATCTAGTCCCCCATGTGATTTGTCCTCTGTCTGTTTCCTCTGGAATGACACTGAACTAATTTCATCAATAGCAGCTTGATAGACTGAATAGAAGCAGTGGACTTAAGCTGTCAATCTTTAACAAGTATCACCAATTTGTAGGGCAGTTCAGAAAAGGGTTCAAAGATGCCGCTAATCGTTATTCCTTTCATAATAGTAAATTCTGTGAGCTGTGGTAGTTTGGCCACTGCTAAGTGTGAAATAGAATTCAGAAGTCTTTTCTTAGTTTACACTGGGAAACATTCTCTGAAGAGACGAATATTGGCAGATACATATGGATGTGCTACTAAAACATTGTATTATAAGATAGGTATTTATGCATGGGTTAATGTGGGACTACATCAGATGTGTGACCAATGTAGTCAAAGAAAATTCAGTCATAATGAAACAGTGGACAATGTACTAAATAAGCAACAACACTAAGCTTATCTGTATAATTGATAAAATAACAATGAAGTCATAATAATAACTATAGTATTTCAGCATTCTGTGCTAGGCATTTTCACATGCAATGGAACATTTATATATAACACGGCCCTACAAGGTAAGCATTAATATCCTTCTAGGGATGGGGAAATCAAAGATTAAAATTTGTGATTTGGGGCACCTGAGTGGCTCAGTCACTTATGTGTGTGACTTTGGCTCAGGTCACGATCTCACGGTTGTGAGTTCGAGCCCCGCATCAGGCTCTGTGCTGACAGCTCAGAGCCTGGAGCCTGCTTCAGATTCTGTGTGGCCATCTCTCTCTGCCTCTCCCTACCCCTGCCTTCTCTGTCTCTCTCTCTCTCTCCCCCAAAATAAATAAACTTTTAAAAAATTATAAAATTTGTGACTTGACTAAAAACACCCAGGGAGTACATTGTAGAATCAGGATTATAAATGCAGGGTTCTTAGCACTATTAAATCAATGGACTTAATAGAGGTCATTTGGTGAGTCTTAGAAATGTGGAGCCATGTAAAGATTTGGGTATACTTGCTATGGTCATGTGTTTTTTGATAAGTTTTCCTGGTTTTGTTTATGACTCTCTTGTCTCCACAGCCTTAGGAAATAATAAGTTCATATAACAAATAAATTCATCCCACATGTTTTGGTTTTTATATTGGTTAAGGTATGTGTTTGACTTCCATGTGGACTTTTGGTTCATGGGGCATTTTCAAGAGAAACATTTTTCCTTTATTCACCATCTGCATTATAGTTCAGCCTGTTTACAATGCTGTAAAATCAATCAAATTTGAGAATAAACAAAGCTACTACCTTTGAAATAGATCGTCCATAAGATGTATGTTCCCCTGTACAATTTTCTCCTTTGGAGTTTAAATACGTAAGATGTTGGAAGTGGCCAACTATAGCTAATGATGACCAGACAGCTATGTTTTCATAGGAAACACACTGCTAGATAGGTTCAGAAGATGGGGAATGTTTTGACTCAGACTCAGTTAGTCATGGGTAGCAATGGGGAATAAATTATATTTAAGTCAAGAATCATGTTTCTCTTGTGTTTCTATTTCTTTTTATTACCCATCCTTGAAATCAGTGGGTGTGAGGACGAGCAAGCTCATATCAATATGGCTTTTAGGATAGCAAAAAATGATTATGTTCACTCTTTGGAATTACATGAAAATAATTACGATTTATTAATATTTCATTTAAAACCCATATAAACCTCTAGTCCTGATAAATTTTATAGATGGATACAATATTGGAGGTTCTAAAGATTGTACAAATGAGGAATGCAAATAGTGATTTATTTTCATTTTTTAGTACTACTCATTTCGTTCGAGATCTGTATGGATTAAAATACTTTCAGATACTTTATCCAAAAATATTTAATCACTTTAGGATTCACAGAACATAGTTTCAAGGGCAGTGCTTTGAGCTTGTAATGTTCAGAATTCTGAACACTGTTTTATCACACCATGCAGTTGGAAAAATATCGTGATGAATCTAGTTTATATTTTCATGCTTAGAATTCATAAATATTGCCAAGTTCATAATTCAGTTACAATCTAAAGTGTGTATTCAACAATTTTAAATTTGCTGATTTTTCCATTAGCATTAAACAGCTGCTCTCTATTTCCACTAAGATTAAGACCGGAAAGAACGACACTTAACTGCATGAAGGATATAGACTAGCATTGACAAAATCCTCCTATCAGCTTAGCAAGATGTTAGACAACGTTATCAAGGGAGTTGTTAGTCATCTATGCCAGAGATTTGAAAGAAGTCACTGGTATTTCCGGGAATGCATTAGGTAAAGTTTCCAATTCAAAACAAAAAAAGAGTGTAATAAATTCTGAAGTTTTTTCAGTGCTATAATTTTGTGCACATTATATTTTAATAAATACCTTGCTTTAATTACAGTGTGTCATCATCAGAAATTGGAAATGTATTTCAGGAAAGCAAATGCATTAACTTATACAGCTATTTGAATACACCAACACTGGGTAATTAAGAAGTCATTTTGAGGAAGAAATGTCCAACTCCAGATCTATAATCTCAACTTCCTACTGGACACTTTCACCAAAACACAGGCACGTCTGTAAGAGGTGCCTGTGGGCACCTCAAAACCCCAAAAGCCTACTCAGAACCAAATTATTTAGAATATTCTCAAATCAGTTGTTCATCTTGAGTTGATGTTTTTTTCCACCAACTCAACAGCCTCAGAGAGAAAGGTGAGTCATACATGACATTGTCCCATTGTCCTTTCCCTTATCCCAAATTTCAATGGTTTCATTAACCCTGATATACTTTCAGAAAGATATCAAATCAGTCCTTCTTCTTTATCTTCAGCAACATGGTATATTTCACCTAGAATATCACTACATGAGTTTCTGAGAACCTTTCCTGCTTCCATTCTTTCCAACCCCTTTAAGGTAGTTCTCCACTCTGCTTCTAAAATCTGGCAGTGACTTCCACTTGCATGTATAGGATAAAGTTAAAAATCTTAATTATGAGTTAAAAATAATCCTTTCTTTGTCTAGCCCTTGACTATATCTCTGGCCTCATCTCCCAACTTTCTCCATATAAAATTCACTCACCCAGTAAGAACAACTCATTTTCTTTCAAGGGATCCGCTTGTTTATATCCTGGTCTTTCTGTTGGATCTGCTTCTTTGCCCGTCCACCTAACCATGCTTTTACACATTGGCCTCTATTATGGTACGTACTGGATCGTATTGCCATTACCACTTATCCGTCTCTCTCACTAGACTGAACTGGGGCATAGTGACATGGGGCATAGTGACAGTCAATAGATAGGTCATGCTTGCATCTCCAGTACCTCAAGAGATCTAGCACATAGTTGAGGTTTAAAAAACTTATTAATATTATCTGTCAAGTAGAATTTTCCCAAGAGTTGGAAGGAGCTAAAATAACACCTACTCGGGGTTCATATAGTTTCACAGCTTTTTGTATGTTAATAGTTACCCTTGGGCAAGTGGTCAACCTGAAGAAAAAATTGGCCCTATGGTAGCCAAACTTTTAGAGGTAAAGCTGTAAATCAGGCTAGTTTCTCCCATGCAGTGCTTGGCTCTGTGTTTAGACATGACTCACTAAAACTAGTCAATCTCCAGCAAGCTAAGCAATGAACTTTTCTGGAAGAATTTGTCAAAAATTCTAAATGGAAAACATTTTAGAATGTTTGAAGATAAATAGAGAATTAAAATTTCTGGTTACTCTATAGATGAGTAAATGTTTTTCTTCAAAACCCGATTTTGAATTCTATTGTGTTATATTATGTTTTCAGCTTTATTGAGATATGATTGACAAATACAATTGTAATATAAAGTGTACAACATGATGATTGATATATGTATACCTAGTGAGAGGTTCCCTACCATTGAGTTACTTAACACATCCGTAACCTCACATATTTACGTTGTTTTGTGGTGAAAAAACAAGTACTACTCTCTTGGCAAATTTCAATACACATTAACAACTATAGTCACAATATTATACATTATAGTCTCACACCTATTCATCTTTAAAACGTTTATTTAAACGTTTATTTATTTGTGTGTGTGTGTGTGTGTGTGTGTGAGAGAGAGAGAGAGAGAGAGAGAGAGAGAGAGAGAGAGAGAGAGAGTGGGGGAGAGGCAGAGAGAGAGAGGGAGACACAGAATCCTAAAGCAGGCTCAAGGCTCTGAGCTGTCAGTACAGAGCCTGATGCGAGCCTTGAACTCACGGACTGCGAGTGTGACCTGAGCCGAAGTCAGATGCTGAACCGACTGAGCCACCCAGGCACCCCAAACCTATTCATCCCAAAACTGAAAGTTTGTAGCCTTTTCCTGGCCTCTCCTTATTCCCATCTCCCCTCCACCAACTCTCTATGAGTTTGACATTCTCACTCTCCCTTCCTTCCTTCCTTCCTTCTGTTTCTTCCTTCTTTCCTTCTTTTCCTTCTTCTCCCTTCCTCTTTTCCTTCTAAGATTCCATATGTAAGTGATAGCAGTATTTGTTTCTCTGTCTCGCTTATGTCATTTAGCATAATGCCTTCTATGTTCATTCATGTTGCTGCAAATGACAGGACTTTTTTCTTTTTTAAGGCTAAATAATAATATTCCATCCCCCACACACATACATTTTCTTGATCCTTTCATGTGCTGACAAATACACTTAGGTTGTTTCCATACCTTGGCTCATGTGACTACTACTGCAATGAACATGGAGATGTAGATGTATCTTTGAGGTCACGGTTTTATTTCCTTTGGATATATACTCAAAAGTGGGATTGCTATATCACATGGTGGTTCTATTTTTAACTTTTTGGGGAAGCTCCATACTGTTTTCCGTAATAGCTACCAGTGTACTTTTCCACCAATAGTGTACAAAGGTTCCCTTTTCTTCACATCCTTATAAAGCACTTGTTATCTCTTGTCGTTTGATGATACTGGCCATCCTCAAAGGTGTAAGGGGATGTCTCATTGTGGTTTTGATCCATATTACCCTGATGATGAGTGATGTTGAGCACCTTTCCATGTACCTGTTGGCTATTTGTATGTCTTCTTGGGAAAAATGTCTATTCAGGTTCTTTGCCCATTTGTTATTTTTTTTAGTTTTTATTTTTGCTATTGAGTTATGTGAGTTCCTTGTATATTTTGGATATTAACTCCTTACTGGATTTGTGGTTTACAAATATTTTCTCCCATTTCATTGGTTGTCTTTTCATTTTGTTGATGTTTTGTTTTGCCATGTGGTAGCTTTTTAATTTAATGTAGTCCTACTTGTCCGCGTTTGCTTTTGTTGCCTTTGTTTTTGGCTTCAAATCCAAAAACTCATTGTCAAGACTGATGTGAAGGACCTTACCCATATGTTTACTTATAGGAGTTTTATGGCTTCAGGTCTTACATTCCGGTCTTTAATACATTAAAAAAAATTCTTAAATCTTTTAATTTATTTTTGAGAGAGAGAGAGACAGAACATAAGCAGGAGAGGGGCAGAGAGAGTGGGAGACACAGAATCTGAAGCAGGCTCCAGGCTCTGAGCTGTCAGCACAGAGCCCAATGTGGGGCTCGAACACATGAACTGCGAGATCATGACCTGAGCCGAAGTCAGTGCTTAATCGACTGAGCCCCCCAGGTGCCCCCCTTTAAAAAATTTTTAATACATTTTTAATCGATTTTTTGTGAGTGGTATAAGACAGGGGTCCGGTTTCATTCTTTTGCATGTGGCTGTCTGGTTGTCCCAACATCATTTATTGAAGAGACTGTCTTTTCCCCACTGTATAATCCCAATTATTAATAACTTTCTTGATATAAAGCTAATATAACTAAATTATATCGTTAATTCATGACCCAATGGCTTGTGGCCTAAAAAGAAATTAATCTGTAAAAAGTCAGATTTTACCAAAAATAAGAATTATAATAAAATTTGGGGAAAAATGATTCATGGAGTCATTTTGCAAATTACTTATGCTCATTTTCATAAAATGCATTTGTTACTCTGATAATAGGAAAGGATTTTGAAATTTTGATAGGTTAATAAACCATAAAGATCATCCGGACTTTTTTTTGTTGCAATCTTATAGATAGTCCTATGAATTTTCCTTATTTGAAACAACAACCAAGTAATTAAAATCACTGTAGTATTGCATCTCTGATGAACTGTCTTCTAGTCTCCTCCATCATGGCCATTGGTAAGCCGCTGGCCACCTCTGGAGGCAGCCCGTTCCTTGTGACTTTCTTAAGATGTTTCCTCACACTGAGTTGTCATTTCTCTCAGATTTACCCTTGGAGCTTCACAGCATAAGTGTGTTCACCCCCTTATATGGTGGTCAAGTTATTTGAAAGCGGACATCAAAGGTCCCCCACGCTTCTTTTCCTCACACTACACATTATGGAATTTTAGGCTCACTCACAATATTGGTTGCCGGCTTCTGGAAACACTTGTTTGTCAAATATGGTGCAAAGAATTGCATATGACACTGCAGATGAGATCTACCTTGCGGTGGGGCGTGGCAACGCATGATCTGGATACTTTAGATACGTAACTGAAGCCTAATTTTGGATTGATAGCTGGTACTTGTATGACTATTTCAAAATAAATATCTGAATGCAACTTGGTTTATGTATGGCAATGTTGGTCACTTTTAGTCACTTAGTTCCTATTTGAAGTGCTTCCACACTGTCTTACAGAATTTTTCCTTAAATCTGAAACTAATTAATTTCCACTGTTGCAAGTTCTGACTGTTTTAATCTGCTTCATAAGCTCGCTTTAAAACTCCATACCCTCTTTTGATAGACCTTCCCTCCCCACTTTACCAGTGTTCGAGATATTTGAGAACAGTTTTTGAGGAATTTCTGCTGAGTTAGCACCTTATAAAAACTTTCCCATTATGGTATCAACAATCTGTAAAGGAGTAAATAAGAGGCTTAAGCAAAAAATAATTTAAATGTCCAGTAACAGTAAGCAAATAGCTGCCCTATAAAGAAGTATTATTAGGAGAAGAGAATTTTGCCTTCTAATTAAAAATAGAATGTAAAATAGCTTCCTAGGTTGAAGAAAACTGTCAAGAGGCAGTTTAATTTTTTTTGTTGGAGATATATTTTTTATTGAAATACAGTTGACCTACAACATTATGTTAGTTGCAGGTGCACAACCAGAGTGATTCTAGAATTATGTACATTATGAAATGCTCACCATGAGTGTAGTTACCATCTGTGACAATACATTATTACAATATCATTGACTGGTTTTCTTATGCTATGCTTTTTTTTTCTTCTCATTTTTTTTTTTTTTGGTCCTGGGGAAGGGAAGGCAGGCAGCCCCTGCCTCCGTTCAGGGGTGTCACAAGCCCTCCTTGTTTCCCATTGCCATCGATGGGGAAGCTCATGTGCTCGGGGGAGGTCAGGGAGGCCTTGAGCTTGGGTCAGTTGCTGAGACGCACCAGGTAGGCGGAGAGCAGGCAAAAGGAGTGCAGGCAGCTGAGGGCCAGGACCTGGTGAATCAGCCACAAGTCCAGGAGGTTGTAGTTCTTAAAGGAGATCCTGTTGCCCATGAAGAAGGTCTGCCCCCACCCCCATCGGGTTCTGGGGCAGCAGGGTCTCAAAAGGCTTCATGTGCCCCAGTAGTGCCTTCCTGCCTACCTCATAGTTGGTGTAGATGAGCATGAGAGATTTGCAGTGAGATTCTCCATGCTGTCATGCTATGTCCACCAGGGTCCTCATCTTCTGCTGCTCCTTCCCATACAGCCCAGGGGAGTGGCCTGGGTGTCACAGGATGGCATTGGACTGGTATAGGGTAAGGTCTCCATCTTGGAACTTGGGAAGTTGCCCATAGAGACAGGAGGCCTGAAGTGAGCCTTGCAGCCAGGTCTCCTTGGTCACCACCTCCTGCTTTCAGGTCTGCCCCTGGTCAGCCATAAGTATGCCCATGGCCTCGAACAGGGACATAGACAATGGAGTGGGGCAGCACGGTCACTGTGCCATCAGAGGTTGTGGTGGTGGCGGCAGAGCTCCCATGCTATACTTTTTATCCCCATGACTTATTTATTTTATAAGTGGAAGTTTGTATCTTTAAATCCCCTTCACCTATTTCATCCGTCACCCCCACCCTCCTTCCCTCTGGCAGCCACTTGTTGAAGTAGTTTAATCCTTTTTAAAAACATTTTAATGTTTATTTTTGAGAGAGAGACAGAGACAGAGTGCGAGCAGGGGAGGGGCAAAGAGAGAGGGAGACACAACCCGAAGCAGGCTCCAGGCTCCGAACTGTCAGCACAGAGCCTGACATGGGGTTCAAACTCATGAACCAACTGTGAGATCATGACCAGAGTCGAAGTCAGACGCTTAACTGACTGAGCCACCCAGGTGCCCCTAAAAGATTTTATTTTTAAGTTATCTGTACACTTGACGTGGGACTGGAACTCACAACCCAGAGATCAAGAGTTACATGCTCTACCGTCTTAGCCATTCAGGCACTCCTGAAAAGTAATAAAGCTTTTTTAAAGTGAGAAATAATGAAAAAAAAACCTGTTACACTTTTAGTTGCATGTTTATTGCACAAAGCAAGGAACACCTGCATGAGATTTCTATTCAAACAGGAAAAGCTTGTTCATATTGATTACTGTTATCTCTATTTTGACTCTGGGTACATTTTTCTAAATTCTAAGAATATAATGGTCTTAAAAACCCAGATTGGCTGTTAACTGAAAATGTCTTTGTAAAAATTTCAGTAATGAAAATATTAAGAATAATGTCTACTTTTATTGAAGTATTCTGTTAAAAATGTCTTGCCTTATTTGCAACTTGCCTTGTGCTTTTTCTATTACACTTTGATTTTTTCAAGTTCATTAACACGTCAGTAGGAAATTGAATTTAAAGACCATGTTTTTCACACAGCACTTTTTATTATTTTCCTGGCAGTTCCAAATGAAATGTGAACTTTGGTAATGCTAAACTATCAAAACATGTTATTTTTTTCCAGCATATTACTGGAGGGCTTTTATCTTTAGTTTTCCTTAATTGACATATGACAAATCTGTTTATTGCAGGCATTTTCCACTGCATGGGAAAATTGTGGGAGTGACAGATGATTTTGAGAATGTAACTTTAATCATTATCTCTTTTGTCAACAGGTATGAAGACTGCAGTAGATAATAGTACTGCTTTTTGACATTTCATTTTTCTGTCAACTTTTCCACGCCAACCTCTTACATAAAGTAATTTAAGTTTCTTAACTGCATATGTTTCCTTTAAGTTAAAGCTTCTCCTAAAAGAGATCTTTGGCATTTACATTTCAACTTTTCACTGAAAATGGGGTTTCACTATACTGCTCTTTCTCCCATATGTTTAGCAGGGTTCCTTCACTTATTCCCGGGATCAGAACATTTTTGGGTAAATTCTGTTAAGACCGTAAATACTGCCCTGATTTATGTATTGTTGATCACAAACCAGTCTTATAAATTTGTGGATACTTGCTTATAATTGGATGAAGATTGATAAATTCCGACTACATATGCAAGCCAAATAAACAATCCTTCTATATGCACAGGTTGGAAATGAATGTTGATTATATTTTGCTTTTTTAAAAATAACTCCATCTTTCACCTTGTGATTCCCCATTCTTCTCCAAAACACACTCATTGAAATATCCATGTTTATGGTCATTCTCTAATTTGAAAGTGTTCATGTGTTCATACTTCCAGATTCTACTCTTTTTAGGTGTTTTTCATAACGCATAGAGAATTTACTGCTAGTAATTTAAAAGTGTTTAAAAAGACCAATTAAACTTTTAAGGGATATTGTGAAACACAAAAAATTCCTACTGCTAAATAATTTTTATGCAGTAGAGAAGTGAACTCTGGATGGGTAAAACAGTAGTCCTTCTTTTAACAAGACTCAAAATAACGTAATTGTAAATTAACCTGAATTTTCTGTTCTCTTCCAGAAAAATAAACTTAAGTAAAAGGGAAATTTTTGCTAAGTGTTTTAGGGCCAATTAATATTCAATTAAAATTATCTAAACATTTTACAACTGTAGAACTCTACCATCAATTTTAAGTGCGGCTTTTACCTACAACGTGAAAATAGAGAGCTAGATCTAAGTTGAATGGTTGCCAACTGATTTTTTTAAAGTTTTTAAAATTTATTTTGAGAGAGAGAGAGAGAGAGAGACAGTGTGCACATGCTTGGGCATGAGCGAGAGAGGGGCAGAGAGAGGGAGGGAGAGAGAGAATCTCAAACACACTCCACCTTGTCAGCACAGAGCCTGCCAAGGGGCTCAAACCCACGAACTGTGAGATCATGACTTGAGCCAAAATCAAGAGTTGGATGCTTAACCTACTGAGCCACCCAGGCACCCCAGGCAAATGTTTGGTGTAGGTCGTGAGATAGTTGCTGTAGGCTGATATTTTTTATGGATATTGGGGAAGCCTTAAAATGTGACCTGAAATATGGGTATTGGTTTTCAGTAGGTAGGTAGAGAAGAGGAAGGCATTCCAATGGAATGTAATGGTACAAATGGGCTGCCTGACCAAAATGCAAGGGTGGAATTTTGATAGGTTTGGCTAGACCAAAGGATTCTTATATTAGAGCAAGAAACAGGTGTATAAACCCATAAATCAGGCTGCGTTCCAAAAAGATTAATCTTGTAACATTGTACATAATGAACTACAGTGAAGAGTGAAGACAGATGGAGCAGTCAATTAGAATACTCTGTGTTTGTTCTGGAAACACATGAAAATGTCCATGAATTGGTTGGTAAGAGGCAATGGAAATTTAAAAGATGGTATGGGACTGATGAGGACATGAAAACTGGTTCTGAAAACCAAGGAAGAAATAAACAAAGACGTGTCATATTCAGCATCTAAGTGATTGGATACTGTGCTTTTGGGGCAGCATGACATAGTGGTTACGAATGTGGACCTTATGTTTAAAGTACCCTGGCTCTAACTCCCCTTACCAGAATGTCCTCAGCTGTAGAATGTGGTTTTATGGGAAGGCCTACCTTGTGTAAAGTCTTAAGTGAATTAGTATGTATGACGTTCATAGAAGAGGGTCTTAGGATAAAAGGGGTGATTGGCAAAATTATTGACTCACTGATGGGAATCAGAAAGTCCTTCAAGACCATTCACCGTGTGCCTTCTAGGTAGGAATGTGAGCTAGCATATTTCAGAAACCTTGAGAGCTGTGAGGTCTCCATAAAACATATTTTATTCAATTGTCTCTTAATCAGAAATTAATTCAGAGCACCCTATTTTCTTAGCCTCCCACTAAAATTAAGTTGACTTGATCCATAAATCATGCTTCCTGTTACATCATTAAGTGTCTGTGATGAGTAGCTGTAACAGAACCTGCAGCTAACCTTTATGAGTGAAGGACAACCTAGACAAAAACAATTTCAAGGCAACGTGCCATGTTCTGAATCAGGCTTGGCATATATGACTCTACGAAGGCAATTTTCTTCAGTTTATGTGAGGCCTGTTGTTATTATTGCGGTTTATTTGCCTGTAGAGTAAATTTACCCTGCCAAAAGATAAGTTTGACACTTTCATTTGTACCAACACAGCCAATGAATATACAATTTTTTGTTCTTATTGTTCTGCATCACCTAGTCTCCTTGATGCAAAGTCACTCAGTAAAGGAGATTTTTTTCTCAATCAATTTTCTGTCTGCAAGCAAACATCCGCCCAACGAGTGGGATTTCTCCGGCCCTTACTACAGATTTATACCCACTGGGTTTTCACGATGTGGCATGCTTTGCAAGGAAGTTGGACTAAATTAAGGAAAAAAATGAAGGGTTGCCAAAATAGCTGTGTTTTCCAGTCTGGATACCAGAATGACTGCTGCTGAATACTGTTCTTCTTCCACAACAATAATTCATTTCATACATAAACACAAAGCGTTCATAGGAGAACTTCTTTTTTTTTTTAATTTCTTAAAATATTTTATTTATTTTTGAGAGAGAGAGAGACAGCGTGCGCAGGGGAGGGTCAGAGAGAGAGGGAGACACAGAATCTAAAGACAGGCTCCAGGCTCTGAGCTAGCTGTCAGCACAGGGCCTGACGCGGGGCTCGAACCCACAAACTGCGAGGATCATGACCTGAGCTGAAGCTGGACGCTCAACTGACTGAGCCACCCAGGGGCCCAAGAACTTCTTGAGAAACTTGGGTAGAGAAGAGTTTTTCATAGTGGTGCTCCAATCCTAAATATTTTGCTGGGACGCCTGGGTGGCTCAGTCGGTTAAGCATCCGGCTCAGGTCATGATCTCATGCTTTGTTAGATAGAGCCCCATGTTGGGCTCCACACTGACAATGCCGAGCCTGCTTGAGATTCTCTCCCTCTCTCTCTGCCCCTCCCCCTGCCCATCTCTCAAAATTAAGCACATAAACTTTAAACTTTTGCTTACTCCTCTTACGCTTCCATACATTAAAACAAGATTTGGGAAACACTAGGACCAATACTGCACGGAGCTACATGTGAATGTAAACTATGCAAAAGGCTAGTTTACATTTCATATATATATATGTATATATATATTTACATATATATATACATATATATATATGAGAAACCAACAGTACTTTCTGAATGACATAATCCTTAAGACTTCAGCCATTTTCATGGAATGGTTTGTCCTATATACACCTTCCTTTCTTATCACATTAAGTAGTCTTCCTCGGCATTTCATGATGGATAAACGCTAGTCAAAAAAGTCTTAGGAAACTCACACATCCATCTAGAAACATACATACATCACTTGTCAAGTTTTGAGACTTAACTAGGGACAACCATTGTAGTGAATTAAATTGATTCTAGGAGACTGCTACTCAGGGTAGTGTACTCCCTGAGAGGTTGAGATAAGGTTGGTGTTTCCATTTCAGACTTCATCCGTCATCAACATTGCTTTATCTATGAAAGCAATTATGTAGGCTAGTGCATTAGATAAAACCCATTGTGTTCTTGTGAATATAGCAATTTCCTATTGGAGTTCTTTGCTGTTAACATAGGAATATTCTATAAAAATTTTAATTTATAAGAATTTTAAAGGAAAAGCCATATAAATAATGGGAGGACTTTAGCAATGCTGTATTAGATACTATTGCTTTGCTAAAATCACTTAAAAGGAACTTCTAGTAAGGCATTACCAGAACTTCCATTATGACATCCATACTTTGGTAGAAATGAAATGCTAACTATGGAACAGAACCATGTAATTATTTAGCTATGCATATGGAGCTTTCTATTATTAAAAAAGATATTGAAGTTGAGTATGCAGGTTGGTACTGCAGCCACAAATAATTTGCCCAAGCATGCTGCTTACATTCCAGTAGCACTTACTCCTGGCTGCCGATTCCTATGGCCTCATGAGGAGATCACTCTGATCATTTGGCTCAGGAGAAAAAAAAACTCACGTTTGATTTCTAGAAGGTTCTGCTATCAGACAGTATGCTATCACAAGACAGAGGTGGATTACTGTCACATTACAAGTCTACTTGGGAGTATCCCTAATGGGTAATAATAGAGGACAATCCTCCATGTGGACAGAGCTCCAAGATCCAGTGATTCTTGGGAGGCCCAGTTGGCCTGAAGAGCAACATGGTCTAAAGAATGGATGTACACTAATTCATGGACAATAGCTATTAGAACGAACAGATGGTCAGGGGCTCAATGGGAGCAAGATTAAAGGATTGATGACAAGAGGTTTAGGAAAGAGGAATTTGGACTGACCTCTTAAGATAGTCTTCAGTGTAGATATTTGTGTCTTGTATAAATTCTCCCTAAATGCTCTTACTAAATGCACTTACTGCAAAGGTGGGCTTTCAATAATCAAGTCGACAAGATGACCTATGCAGTGGATGTTCGTCAGCCTCTATCCTCAGCTACTCCAGAGGTTCTTCAAAATAACTCATGAAGGAAAAAATGGTCTTGGTGGCAGGGATGGAGATTATGCATGCATGTGCTCAATTTTATAGACTTTCCCTCTCCAAGACATTTCTGGCTAGCCTCACTGTTGTGTCCACAGTCAATCTATAGCAGTGACCAATCTTGAGCCCCCTCCATATATTGGAGGATCTGTCGGCTACCCACCATCATGGTTGTGAGGGGCGGTGAACACAGTTGTCTTCATTGGAATAGAAACTTATTTGAGATATGGAGTTTCCTTCGCTTGCCATATATCTGCCAGCTCCACTGTCTGTGAACTTACTGCAAACCCTAGTCACCATCATGATTTGCCATAAGCACTGCTTCTGAATGAAACATGAATTTATGGAGAGAGAGAGAGAGAGAGAGAGAGAGAGAGAGAGAGAGAGAGAATGTGTGCCAATGAGCTGACATTCCCAGGACTCCTTCCTTGTAACTTATCACTCAGAATACCATTCCAGAATCTCTAGCTCTAGTTTTTACTTCTGTTTTTCACACCCACTTTTCAGTTTCCTATCTTTATGTTTGGCTCATGCTGTTCCATCTGGCTTCACTGTCTTTATTCCTTATCAAAATTTCTATATCTTTTGAGACCCACCCCAAACATCACACTTGCTCCCTTGATTCCTTTCAGAACTTTGTCCCTACCTTTCTATTGATACATAATTTAATCAATATTTTTTGGGTAGTCATTTGCATATTTGTCTTATTTCTTTGCAGGCTTGAAAGTATCACATGGGCAATAGATACTCAATAAATATTTATTGAATTTAATTGTATCAATAACAAATAGCTTTGTAATACTGAATGCATAGATGAGTAAGAAAAGAAACAAGGCAACAAAATAGTACCTTAGTGTAATCTTTCTTTTAACCAGTGTTTATTATATGGATGTACATAGGAATTAACCTGGAAAAGAGATAGTCACCCTTTCTTGATTTCATGCACTGAAAGTTGTGGGGAAGCATGAAAATGTGGTAATAGAAACCTTTCTTTATTAAAGTGACTAAAATTCTCTATATGAAGGAGAAAATATGTGCAGAAGGCATTTGAGAGCAATTTTTTCCAAACTATAAAAAATGCTGTGGAGTTGAAAGGACAAATTTTATTGCAAAATTTGAGTCAAAATGTCTGATGCTTGAATATTCAGAAAAAAATATTTCTTTTCCCCTGGTCGTATAAGAGGTTTGTCATTGTAGTTGAATAGACAATATCCTGAGTCTATATTCCACCAAAGTTAGAGTAAGGAGGAATTTTGTTTGTGTTTCTATTATCGAAGGTTGGAAATCGAATATGTGATATAGAATAAATGGACTTTCTTGCCGCCATTGATTTCTGATATCTTAGTCACTTCTTTTGTGTGTGAACCACCAGGGTTATGTGAACATATATAATTTAAAATGTTTTGGTTCTTGAATTGAATACAAGTGTAAAGAAGAAAGCTTCGAACATCAGAACTTAATCAAAAATAAAAACAACTTAAGCTGTCTGTAGAATATGCCATATATTTATGAGTAGGATGAATTACTGTGACAGTTTTCTTTAAATATGCCAAAACTCACTCCAGATGCTTTCTTTGCTTTATCGAATATCTGAAAGCAAATTGATTCAGTCACATGAACTCTGCCCAAGCAATATATAGCTTCTGCTTAGTAGAAGGTACCTCCCTTATAAAAATATAAGCATGAATAGTGGATATTATGTGATGAATGATGTTCAAGTACAGCATGGATGCATTTCAGCTTAATGGCCTATGGAAAGAATATGCATAAAGTTAGGAGTTTCAAGGTACCGATGAGGCATTAGACTGAATTAGTGACATCTGGTTTCCATGGGAATTAGACAAGAGAAAACCATGATCTAAGAGTAATCACTCCATATTTATGATTCATATTTTTTCTAACTGAAGGATTTTATTTAGAAACAAGGGCAGAAAAATAATGACATAATGTGAATTTGTTACTTAGCTACAAGGACATACGCAGTCTCAAAACAGGAATTCAACATTGATGGCTTCTCAGTCTAACCAAAGTTGTTGGTGGATGATTTGTCCTGTTCTTATTATTCAGAGACTCAGTGACACAAACACACATTTAATTAGCTGGGATTGTCCCTTGACATCATTTGCATTAGCTGGTAAAAAAAAATCTGCTGTTTATAGGTTAGAGTAAAGGTGTTCTGAGGACAGCTTTGTTTTATATTATTTTATTTTTTTGTAGCCATCAAATTAGGAAGTGTAACTCTGAATCAAATACTCATTTGAAAGGATTGTTGAGCAAGCTGAGATTCAAATCATTGCCCTAAAACTTATCTTGGATTTACCCTTAATTTTTTTTAATGAGGCTTACTTTTTGGGCCCTAATGCTTCATCTTTATCATATATACCTAGGATGAATTTTTCTTGTGCATATGGTGCAACGAGAAATGAAATCCAGATTTAAAGCAATGATTTGGGTAATTCAGTACCATACAATAGGCTTCAAGGGAAAACAGGGTGTGCAGATATTTATTAACCATAGTGCTGGTGTAGACAACCTAAATTTCCTGAGATAGTGGCTTGGACTTTCACATGGCCATTCAGAATCTTATGTGTGGCTGTTCAATTCATTAGATCATAGGACTGATGAAATGTCATCTCACCATGCTTTTCATTTCTACACGGTCTCTCTCATTAACCCTCTTCACCATCATCAAATGTTGATTAGGGCCTTACAACTAGGTCTTGAAGATACTAGATAAAATACACGGTCTCTGTCCTTCAGAGGCATAGTTAGGTAGACAAGCTGTATGCATAAAAATATAACAGTCATTAGCACTATAAAACTTGCCAATCAAGTGGTGTGGCTGTAAGTGCTATAGTTGCATTGGACTCCAGGTTGAATTGAAACTGGCCAGTTCCCTAAAATGGAGATAACAAGGGCGACTGAGCAAAAGATTTTAATGAGATAAGTAGAAATAATTTACTGCTCTTCACAAATTGGTCACAGGGCATGCCCACACGAGAACGGGTCGCTAGTGTTTTCTTTGTCTTCATAGGAGAAAGAAATCTTATTAGGTGACATCGCAGAATGCCCAACTTTGTCAGATTCTCTGACTTTAAAACCAAACTGCACTTTGCCATTTATTCTTCATTCTCATCTTTAAGAAAGTATATTAACTTCCCTTTATCTCTGTCCCTCCCTCATTGATTTGTATGCTTCGGGTCCTTAATACAGTTCCTTTGATAAGTCTGACAGGCAACCTCACGATTTGCTCCCACTGATTTCCCTCATTTTCTTGCAATTGCTGGACACTTAAAATGTGCGTTGGGCTATTTTGTTATGTACTTTGTCATCTTATGCTTCAAAAACGTCTCAAGTTTTTAGGAAGTGTAACCCACATTCTCTGGGAAGGACAAGAAGCCCATTTTGGAAGCAGTCTGGGGAAGAGCCCTGACTCCCTTTGTCACAGGATCCTCCGTACAAGACTTAGGTCCCTATCTACTCTAAGGCTAATTCCATTCTCTCCAGCTGCCATAGTCCTTCCTCCACCTTCCAGCTAGGAACATAAATTGGGTTCTTTTCCACACCCCCAAACTTAATTCAGTCCCTGCCTGTCTTTCCCTCTGTCAAAGATCCCCAGATCCATATTTGATATTTACTGACACCTTTGTGATTGCTTTTGTGAGAATGTAATGACTTTCCATGCCCTAACTGACTGCTAGATTATTTTTCCCTCAGGATTTGATGTCTCTGACAAAGAAACATGGTTTTGGAACACAGTGAATTTAGACAAAATGTTATGGTAGTAAAATCAGAATAAGTTAAGGTTCCGAAGTGACTTCTCACCTCCCAAATTAGTTGTTCACGTGACACCAAACAAGGCATATTTACCCCTAATAAGAGAATGGATTTACATTTTGGGTTGTTACTGTTCAACAAATGTTTGTGTGTGTGTCAAACAGTCACTGATTTAAGAAAAAACATCCATGCACTGTCAACTCATTAGATGCACAGAGCCAATTAAAATGACTTTTACAAGTGCCTGTAAAACATGTACCTGTTATTTTTCCCATGAGCATAGAATGAGAATATGAATTTTTAGCCAAATTAAAGCACGATATATGAGTGGGGAAGTAGTGGTAGTTTGGGAATAAGTTGAAAAAAGAATTAAAGAATAATAGCATATTGCTATTGGGTACTCAGAATTAAAACTTGTAATTAAATGCTACTTACATATCGTTGAAGTGTTCCATCACTGTCTCAGATAAAAGGGGTGAGGAGTTGAGTGGCTTATAAAATTTTTTATTAGAATGTAGTAAAGAATGATAGAGTGCTGGCAGGAGCAGCAGCAAATATTTTGTGACTTGAAAATTCATACTGTGTCCTGAGGCTTTTGTTCTAACAATTAGCTACAATTTTGGCCTAGACTGCCCTTGATAACACTAATGACAATGTGATTGTTTTAAAATTTTTTTAATGTTTTATTTATTTTTGAGAGAGAGAGAGACAGCGTGAGCAGGGGAGGGTCAGAGAGAGAGGGAGACACAGAATCTGAAGACAGGCTGCAGGCTCTGAGCTAGTTGTTAGCACAGAGCCTGACGTGGGGCTCAAACCCACGAACTGCGAGATCATGACCTGAGCCGAAGCTGGATGCTCAACCGACTAAGCCACCCAGGTGCCCCAACACTGTGATTGTTTTAAAGGTAATGCAGTTTTAGCACTTCTGAAATTATAAATGCACAATAATTCCTGAATTTAATATTCTTAAGTGTTGTTATAACTATCTTTGCTTATTTGTCGTGTACCAAATATGAAGGGATAAAGGTGATGTGGTGAGGGAAAATGAAAAGATCTAAGCAAAAATGTGGACAAATGAAACAACAGGGGCGCCTGGGTGGCTCAGTCGGTTAAGAGTCCCACTTCGGCTCAAGTCATGATCTCACGGTTTGTCAGTTCGAGCCCCACATCGGGCTCTGTGCTGACAGCTCGGAGCCTGGAGCCTGCTTCAGATTCGGTGTCTCCCTCTCTCTCTGCCCCTCCCCTGCTTGTGCTCTGTCTCTCTCTGTCTCAAAAACATTAAAATTTTTTTTTTAAATAAAGAACAAATTTCATCGAAACTGCAGAAGAAACACATTACCAATCATATACCTTAAAAGTTACGTGTACATTTTTAGGGCATGTAACTATAGTTAAGTTCTTCTGTGGTTTGTAAATGATATAGATCAGAAAGATCTGAATGATTTTAAGGCCTCCTCCATGCTGCCCAGAATTTCTTCTTTCAATGTATTTTCTAATTTCCCTGGTCATTTTTTCACCGATCTGTTCGTTATTTGGTAGCGTGTTGCTTAATTTGCACATATTTGTTAATTTTCAAATTTCTTTGTTATTGATTTCTAATTTCACTCCACTGTGATTGCAGAACATATTTTGTAGTATTTGTATCTTTTTTAATTTTAAAAATTTGAGGCTTGTTTTATGGCTTAACATATGATTTCTCCTGGAGAATGTTCCATGTACAGTTGTGAAGTTTTATTTTTTAATGTTTATTTATTTTTGAGACACAGAGAGACAGAGTACAAGCAAGGGAGGGGCAGAGAGAAAGGGAGACACAGAATCCGAAGCAGGCTCCAGGCTCTGAGCTGTCAGCACAGAGCCCGATGTAGGGCCCGAACCCACAAACCGTGAGATCATGACCTGAGCCAAAGTCGGACGCTTAACCGACTGAGCCACCCAGGTGCCCCAGTTGTGAAGTTTTTATTCTGCTGTTACTGATACATGGCTGTTGTTTTGTGATCTCTCTTTTCTTTTTGTGTAATATAAATTTTCATTTTTTAAAAGTAATTTTTGGATCTCTCTTTTTTATAATGTTGGCATCTACAGCAATAGATTACCTTCAAAGAAGTGCTTTATGTATGTGAGTGATGAATCACTAACACCGGAAACTAATATTACACTATATATTAACTAACAGGAATTTAACTAAAAACTTGAAGACACAAGAAACTGCTTTAACAGGATTCCATATGCTTTAGTATGTTTTATTTTCACTTCCATTCATCTTATAGTTGTTTTTGATTTTCATTTATCTCAAAGTTCAGAAAAAGTTTGGATGTTGTAAGCATTGCGTTCCTCAATTTCCAGTTCTTCTGTTATTAAGTTTTAGCTTCATTCCCTTTTGGTCAGACATGACACATTTTATCACTGTAATTCTCTAAACCTTATTGAGGTTTGTTTTCTGGCCTGGCATGCGGACTATCTTGGAGAAGGTTCCATGTGAGCTTGAGAAGAATGTTTATTAGGTTGCTGTTGGGTGGAGTATTCAGTAGATGCCTGTTAGATCTAGTTGGGTAATAGCATTAAGTTTTCCATTTCCTTGTTGATCTGCCTCATTGTTCTATTATTGGAATTGGGATATTGGAGTTCTACACTGTTACTGTCAGATTGTCTATTTCTCCCTTTGCATCTATTTATCTTTGCCTCATGTATTTTGAGACTCTCTTTTTAGATGCATACATGTTTATAATTGCTATATATTCTGGCTGTATTAATGCTTATTATTATGAGGCATCCCTTTTATCCCCAATAACATTTTAAATGACTACTTATGATATTAGTATAGCTACTATATGGGGCACCTGGGTGGCTCAGTCAGTTAAGCATCCGGCTCTTGATTTTGGCTCAGATCATGATCTCATGGCCATGATCTCATGGTCATGAGATCAACCCCTGTGTCCGGCTCTGCACTGGTCATGGAGCCTGCTTACGATTCTCTCTCCCTCTGCCCACCCATGCTCGCTCTCACTTTTAAAAAAATAACATAAAATAAACTAGTATGGCTAGGGTAGCTTTCTCATTATCACTTCTTAAATGGTATTTCTTTTTCTGTCCTCATTTTCAACCTACTAATATTTTTTAATAAAAGTATATCTTCTGTAGACAGGACATAGTTGCATCTCTTTTTAATCCAGTCTGGCTATCTTTGTCTTTTGATTGAATTGTTTAAAATATTCACATTTACTGTCGTTAATGATACAGTTGGAGTTATGTCTGCCATTTTACCTTTCGTTTTCTATGTGTCCATTTCTGTTCTTCCGTTACTGCTGTATTTGCATTTAGTGAACATTTTCTAATGTAATATTTTAATTCTTTTAATGACATTTTCAGTATATTTTTCAATGAATTTCTTAGTGGTTTATCCAGTGCTCATGATATACATCTTAAAAGAATCTACTTCAGGTCTATACTAACTTAATTCCAGTGAGATATAGAAACTTTATTCCTATCTAACTTCCTTCCCTTTTTTGTACTATTATTGCTGTACATATTGTATCTGTATATGTTCTAAACCAAAATACCTTGTTGTCATTATCTCTTAAGTTGAAAAAAGAAAGGGGAAACACTATATATTTATAGTTTGTTACATTCAACTTTTTATTATAAATATATTATAGCTTTGATGCCTGGGAGCCCAAAACACACATATATCCTTATGGTTTAATACAATTGCTTTTTGTATCAGTTGAGGGAAGAAAGAACAAGACATGTGCAATTAGAATATCTTTTATAATCACCTACATGATTACCTTAACTAGTACTCTTTGCTTTCTCATGTGGATTCAAATTACTCTCTGGTCACATGCTTTTAGGCTAAATAACTTCCTTTGGTATTTCTTATAAGATGGGCCTGATAGCAACACATTCTCTATTTTTGCTTATTTGATAATATCTTTGTTTTTTTTAAGCTTGAAATTATACTTTTTATTGGATACAGTATTTCTGATTGACAGGTTTTTTTTTTCTTCTTCTAGCACTTTAAATAAATCATCCTCAGTTGATTCTGATGAGAAGTCAGAATGTTAGTCATATTGGGGTTCTTTTTACATGAGGAGTCATTTTTTTCTGACACTGATTTCAATCTTTTTTCTTTGCTTTTGGCTTTCAGAAATTTTATTATGATGTATCTTGGTATGGATCTCTTTTTATTTATACTCTCAGAGTTTGTTCAGTTTCATGAATGTGTAGAATAGTGGTTTTCTTATATATCAATTGGGAAGTTTTTAGCCTTTAATTCTTTGAACATTTCTGCTCTCTTTCTCCATCCTTTCTCTTTTATTTTTAAAGTTTTTTTTTTCAGAGAGAGAGAGAGAGAACACGCAAGTGGAGAAGAAGCAGAGAGAGAGAGAGGGAGAGAGAGAATCCCAACCAGGTTCTGCAGCACCAGTGCAGAGGCCGATGTAGGGCTTGAACTCAGGAACCATGAGATCACGACCTGAGCAGAAGTAAACCGACTGAGCCACCCAGGCACCTTCTTCATGCTTTCTGATACTCCTATCATCTATATTGGTTTAATGGCATCCACATGTCTCTGATGCTGCAATCAGTTTTTTTTTTTCATTCCAGTTTCTCTCTGTTCTTTGAACTGAGTATTCTGTATTGACTGATCTTGGAGTTTGCTAATTCTTTCTTCCGTCAGTTAAAATCCACTAGTGAATGTTTTGAGCCCCTCTAGTGAATGTTTCATTTCACCAAAAATTTTAATCACCAGAATTTCCATTGTTTTTTTTTAAAATATAATTTGTTTTCTTCTCCAGATTAGGTAAGTTGTTTTCAGTCATTATTTCTTCAAATATGTTTTCTGTCCCTTTCTCTCTCTCTTTTCCTTCTGGGATCCCATTACACTTGATGTTCTCCCCAGAGTCCCTTAAGCTACTTTCACTCCTTTTCATTCTTTTTATCCTTTCTCTTTATTGATTGTCTCTAATTGATGAAACACTGGCATAGTGGCTTCCTTTATTTCCTTAAGTGTGGTTATTTTTTTTAGTTTTCAAAAATATATTTATAATGGCTGCATTGAAGCATTTATCTGTTAAATCCTACATCCAGACCCTTACACAAAAAGTTTGTTTTCTGCTTTTCTTTTTTTCTCTTTTATGGTTCACACATCCTTGATTCTTTGCATATCTTGCAATTTTTGTTGACAACTAGTCATCCGAGGCAGTGTATCAAATATGGATTCTGATTCCCTTCCCACTTCTCAGGGGAATATTTTTGCTGTTGTTTGGTTTTGTTTGTTTTAGTTACTTGGAGAGACTAGTTGAGTGAAGTTTATTTCCTTTGCTTATGAAGCCTTTGATGTCACTTTTCAGAGGGCACAACTGTGGATGTACACAGTCACGATGGGATGAGAATGGTTTTAACCTGTCTCTCTTTTTTTTTTAATTTAAATTTCTTAATGTATATTTGATTTTGAGAGACAGAGAGAGAGAGATAGAGAGAGAACAAGCAGTGAAGGGGGACAGAGGATCCGAAGCAGCCTCTGTGCTGACAGCAGAGAGCCCGATGTGGGGCTCAAACTCACAAACCGTGAGATCATGACCTGAGCCGAAGTTGAACATCTAACAGACTGAGCCACCCAGGCGCCCCAGCCCTGTCTCTTTTACCGATCTCTGTTTTCAGTTGTCTGCCTCATTTTGTATCACATGCAATTGTTAGGCTCCACTAATTCCCAGATGATTGCTCTATTGTTGTTGACAGGTCTTGGGGCATAAATTTCTCTATAATTGCATTCACTTAAACTTGTGCTGTAGTAGCGGTTTGAGTTTTTTCTGACTCAGGAGAGCCACTTCTGAGTTGTCTCTTTCCATAGCTCTCTCTGATGAACTGACTGACATATAAGTTAGCTTGTTGCTCTTAAATAAGAAGAGCTACTGATTTTCAAAGTGCCCTTAGGCCTGAACTTCCTCAAACTCTGTTCGAATAAAGTCAGTTCCTTTGGAGGATATCTGGAGTCCTCTTTTTGTATGGGCTGCCTCTCCCCCTGTGCAAAATCTCTGAGCCACTAGTCTGGTTGCTGGCCAGAAGTGATGGTCTCTGATCATTTTGAATTGTTTCATTCTGTGTGGAACCCCTGTCCTACAAGCAAGTTGTGATGCACCAGCATTTCTTGGTCTGTTGTGCTTGGGAGGTGGGTGAAGAGAGGGAGCCCCTGATCTCTTGGCTTCACTCTTTAGGAAGTTAGTCCCTGGAAATTGATTTTAAATGGGCTGAGAAATGTTGATATCCAGGTTCTCTTGATGAGATGCCCTATCCTTTTTTTTTTTAAGTTTATCTATCTATTTTGTGACAGACAGACATAGAGAGTGTGTGCGTGCATGCAAACAGAGGGGCAGAGAGAGAAGGAGAGGGAATCCCAAGCAGGCTCCATGCTGTCAGTGTGGAGCCTAAAACGCGGGGCTTGATCTCACCACCACAAGATCATGACCTGAGCTGACATCAAGATTCTGGAGCTTAACCGACTGAGCCACTCAGGTGCCCCAGTATCCAATCCCTTACATGGGAGCTGAGGGAGAAGGTAGCTTCACTCCCTTGGCCACACAAGTTCATATTGGACTTTTTATTAAGCTGAGGTAGAGACAGGTGGAGGGAGCATATCCCTGCTCAAGGGCAACAGACTTGTTATTATTACCAAGTTTTAGTGGGTTTTCCCAAATAAATATTCCTTCATTTGCTGTAGGTCCATACAATTTCCAGACACCTTCATTTTTTAAAAGTAGCTTTTACCAATTATGCTTGTTTCCCTGGATAGTGAATCTGGAGACTCCTCATGAACAGAGTGAATCTGCCATACCTGAAGTGAAACCTCTAATTTCTTCTTTATTTTTCCTCTTATCTTAAAAGAGTCTTGTCATCTGGTTGCTATCTATCTAAAACTGCACACATATATATGTAATATTTATCATTAGAAAAGTATAAGCGGATATAGAAAGACAGCTAATTATAACTGCCTTCTTTTATATTGTAAGCGTTTTACCTTTGGTATTAGCAACATGATCATATTTTGTCTTCACCAAACTTATGTTATTTAGCATTGTTCTTTGTCTTTTAAGGTTTAGAATATTATGGTGCTTTCTTTTGATTTCCTGATCACTTTCAGCAGTTAACTAGACATTTACACAGAACCATGGGAAATCAATAATATGTTAAAGTTAGTCTTAGCAATTACCTCAATGGAAGAGGTTGAAATAATGCATGGTTCTAAGGCATGGCAAACATAATGTTTCAAATTATTAATATGATTGAATTCATTATTTCGGTAGTAAAACTGGGATAAAAATTTCTACATTAAAATTTTTTTTAATGTTTGTTTTATTTTCAAGAGAGAGGGAGAGACAGAGAGTGTGTGAGTGGGGCAGGAGCAGAGAGAGAGGGAAACACAGAATCTGAAGCAGGGTCCAGGCTCCGAGCCATCAGCACAGAGCCCGACGCGGGGCTCGAACTCACAAACCGTGAGATCATGACCTGAGCCGAAGTCGGATGCTCAACTAACTGAGCCACTCAGGCGCCCCACCCCCCTGCATTTTTTTTTAAAAACTAGTAAACCAGCAACTGGGCTAAGGGCATTTCCACAAAACTTTTTTTTTTTTTTAATCTTGAAACACCTTCTCTAATCTACCATCCTGATGTCTTCTGATTCTGGCTCAGTTCCAAGGAGTGCACATTAAATTCCACCTCTTTTACTTATCAAATAATCTTGAGTTTCATAACCTCTCTGAGCCATGCCTTTTCTCAGCTGGTAATGCGAATAAATGATAATTGTCCTTCTTTATAGGATTGCCATGGGGACTTGATGAAGAAATGCAGGTAGAAGCTATTATAAAGTGATAGATTATGCAAGAAACCACTACAGTATTTCTGTGTGGAATATCACAGTGCCTTAGAATACAGACTAACAAGTACGTGATTATATAAACCTTGCACAGGACAAAATACATTGCCTTATATTTCAATAAATAATAAACCCTTAACAATAGAATTCTAGCTTAGATGTTTTTAAAATTTACAGAAGCTTCTGAATGTCAGTAGCCTCAAGGCACAACAAAAGGCAGATTTCTTTAATTAATGGAGTGACTAGTTACAGACTGCCTGAGAGAGGGAAGCAAATTAAAATATTTAATATGTCTAGTCCGTGATAGATTTTTTCTTTATCTTTGGCTCTTTTTTAAAAAAATGAATTCTAAAGAAAAGAGGAATATTATTTCCACTAGCATTATTTTCTATTTCTTGCTTTGAGATTCTAAGTTTTATGACTAGCCACAGGGTATGATGTCCAATATTTAAAATCTACATTTAGTCAAAGGTTACATTAACTTCCCAGGAGCTGATTTCTCATTTTTGTTAGCACGAGCACGCACACACACACACGCACACAAAGGATTTGCTACAGTTAATAACAAAAAACGTAATTTTGTGTAACTATTATAAAACTATGGGTAAATTATAATAATGACAATGCTTTGTGTACTATTCTAAGACAATACTATTGAAAAGCAAAGTCCTTTGCTTGCCATTTAGACTACAACACATCAAAAATGAAGACTACACAGTATTATGTGTTAGATAAAATAAAGTAAAATAGCATATGCAGACAAGACACAAGTTGACTATTAAATGAGCTATGGATGTCAGGAAGGTTTTTATATGAGATTCATCTTTGTTCTTTGGCCACTTTTTAAGAATACTTTTTAATGTCATTGAAATAATCATGCAAGTAATATCCAAAGAGGACTATAACAGAGACTTACTGGTTTTAATTTTATGAGTGTTAGAAAGAAACTCTTTATAGGGATAAAAAAGAATAAACTTCAGTTAAGTTATATATGTATTAATAGAATTAATGCCAGTAGAAATGATAAGCCTCTCTTCTTGCTAAGCCCACTTAGAGCTTGGAATATTAGACTTAGTACTTCAGATATCAGTAGAAACAAAACTGAGAAATTTATTTTTCAAGTATTAAGTAGTTTTGCAGGGGGAGTTATTTTTTTATTTTCTTAAAAAATTTTTAATGCTTATTTTTGAGACAGAGAGAGACAGAGCATGAGGAGGGAAGGAGCAGAGAGAGAGGGAGACACAGAATCTGAGCTGTTAGCACAGAGCCTGACATGGGGCTCGAACCCATGAACCATGAGATCATGACCCAGGCCAAAGTTGGACACTTAACCCACTGAGTTACACAAGCACCCCTGTTGGGGGAGGTCCTTAAAAGAGATTTAAAAATGTGTATTAGGATTTTATGAAAGAAAACCAATGCATAGATAATTCACTTGCATCCTGTAAAATTTCATCTCAGAAGGATCTTTATTTAGTTAGAAAAGTAGAAAGGTAAAACTAAAGACCAGAAAGGTGAGGCACTTGCTCATGGCCACACACCTACTTTGTGCCAGATCTGGGAGTAGGACCCAGGCATTTTCCTTCTGGTCCACTGCCCTTTTCATTACACTATGGTGCCTTATTTACCTTGATGAAATAAGAGGAAAAAAAAGTATAAATGTATCAGTTATTGTGTCTGCAATATATATAAGCCCTTTCAAATATTTTATTAGAAAATTAAGATATCTTTTTTAAATTTAAATTTTAGTTAGTTAACATACAGTGAAATATCAGGTTCAGGAGTAGAATTCAGTGATTCATCACTTCCATACAACACTCAGTGCTCATCACAAGTGCCCTCCTTCATACCCGTCACCCATCTAGCCTATCCCCCAGCCACCTCCCTCCGTCAACCTTCAGTTCGTTCTCTGTCATTAAGAATCTCTTGTGGTTTGTTTCCCTCTCTCCTCTCCACCCCGCAAAAAATTGAGTTATCTTATCCATTTGTTTCTGAAATAATGAATCCATGTACTTTATAGCTGTGTTATCCAATATGGTAGCCACTAGGTACATGGGGCTATTGAAGTTAAAATTGAAATTAACTAAAATTTGTAGATTCCTCAGTGACACTGGTTATATTTCAAGTGCTTGATAGTCACATGTGACTAATGGTTACTGTATTGGACCGCACAGATATGGAACAGTTTAATTACTGGAGAAAGTTCTATTGGACAGTGCTGCCTCTAGGTCCTCTAACAGGGAAGAGGGAAGAGACTAGTAGGGCTAGCCCTTATGCAATTGACTACGATTGTTATTGTCCTACAGTTATTAAGGAACTACTAGATGTCTTTAGATCCAGCTCTTCCAAAAGCCTTGTAATGCTGGTATGGATAAATCTATCTTAAAGTTGAGAAAAATGAGCATCAGGCAACTATTGTGAAGCTGAAATACACCAAATACAGGTCTCTATCTGACCAGATGTTTCAAAGCCTCAATTTCTTCATGTTTAAATGGCAATAATAACAGTGTTATCTCATGCAGTTGTGGTGAGGATCACATAGATTAAATATAATAAAGTATATTATTGGGCCCGGTAGCAAAATGAGTAGTTTGTAACGGGAGCAATTATTAATGACATGTAATAGTAAATAAAATGTTCCCCCTTTCCCAGGATTTCAAACTCTGGGAATCAAAATGTCTTAATCCCAAAGAGTAATGATGATGTAGCCTTACATTTTTGTTGAGGTTTATACCTGACACAAACTTATTACACATAATCTCCTCCCTTGATTCTCAGAGCAGATAAGGAAATTTCATGTTTAGAGAGATTAAGTACCTTGAATGTAATTCATAAATTGTAAATAGGAATGTAAATCCAATTCTTCTGAAGCCTAGGTACATTTTCACAGTATTGAACTGATACGAATGGTAGAATTTTAGGCACTATCTTAAGCAAATCATGACTGTTTTTGATCAAACTATGATCAAACTTTGAATCAACCACCGTTTGCTCACGCAGATGGTTTGGGGTATACCTAGAAATGTGGAATCTGTCAAGTTAAGAACTCCTCATTCTTAATGGCAGTGGAAAAAGAGGATTCAAATTATTTTCTAATGCATTTCCAATTTTCATGTTTTTTTCAACAAAATAAATTCTTTCCATAAATTTCTTTTATCTAAAAGAGAAATAGTTTATTCACTATTATTTTTCCAATAGTCATTTTAGACATGCAAATCTCAAATTGGTCTTTACCACCTGACACATCTTGATTCTCCGTATATATTTTCCCTGTCTTCATTTACTAAATTCAAAATGTTATCAAAAGAAATTAACATGCTTACTTGTAGCAACAAATGAAGTCATATCAAGTTAACTTTGAAGGGTAATTTCTTTTTAAATATTTTTAAGTTTATTTATTTATTTTGAGAGAGACAGAGACAGCGCAAGTAGGGGAGGGGCAGAGAGAGAGAGGGAGAAAGAGAATCCCAAGCAGGCTTTGCACTGCCAGCCTAGAGCCAGATGTGGGGCTCGAACTCACGAACCGTGAGGTCATGACCTGAGCTGAAACCAAGAGTCAGACACTCAATCCAAATGAGACACCCAGGCACTCCTGCAGGGTAATTTCTGATCAAGGACCTAAAAGAGGTTATTTAACATCATGGTTCAACTCATCAATCAAAAACCAGCAGATACAGCTTTGTTAAAAGCCTTTAAGATCTATTCTTTCACAAACAATTGAACAGTACAGACGAAACTCTTTTCTGAAACGTTATCCCCTCTCCCCAACTCACACACCGCAATAGGCACAAGAGCCCAGCCAAGTATTTGCCTTGTTTTTCTGTTGTGAGTCACGAGTCCACACCATCACCTTTCACACATACACTAGGAAGCACCGATTAGAGTTACCTCCAGTATTACTATCGCATACAAGAAGATCCTGATAATTTTAACTTTATAAAAGATTGAACTTCTTTTGAGCATTCATATTCATGAATAGCATGAACGAACTGCAGATAGATGATTTTGAAAACTATGTGAAAGTGTTCGAAGGTTCTAGTAAGCTAGAACATACATTAAGGCTAGTCATTCATGGGTTCGAGCCCCGTGTCAGGCTCTATGCCGACAGCTCAGAGCCTAGGGCTTGCTTCTGCTTCTGTGTCTCCCTCTCTCTCTCTGCCCCGCCTCTGCTCACGCTCTCACTCTTTCTCTCTCTCAAAAATAAATAAAACATTAAAAAAATTAAAAAAAAGAAACAAATGTAGCTGACAGCGTGTCACTGAAAGATAATTTGGCTCTATGGCTGCCGAACCACACTGAGTGGTTCTGGAGGCAAAACAACACACACACACACACACACACACACACACACACACAGATAGACACCTAGACAACAGACCATAGATACCTCATCAGAAATAGCGTTAATCATGTTACTCATATGTGGATCTTGAGAAACTTAACAGAAGACCATGGGGGAAGGGAAGGGGAAAAAAGAGTTACAGACAGAGAGGGAGAGAGGCAAACCATAAGAGACTCTTAAATATAGAGAACAAACTGAGGGTGAATGGGAGGGTGGGGGAAGGGCTAAATGGGTGATGGGCACTGAGGAGAGCACTTGTTGGGATGAGCACTGGGTGTTGTATGGAAGCAATGAACCACGGGAATCGACCCCAAAAACCAAGAGCACACTTTACACACTGTATGTGAGCCAAGTTGACAATAAAGTATATTAAAAAAAAAAAGAAACAGTGTTAACCGTGTTAGTCTTATTAATCCAGAAACTGTTGTAAACATATGGAAATAATTTTTGAGAAAAAACAGAACCTTTATTTAGAAAACTAGAGGGGTTATTTTTTAATGTATCAAATATTGTCCTTCTGTGAGCTAATTTTTAAAGAGAACAACAGGAATTCCTAGATCCATATTGATTCTGTGGCAGTCTATATTAATTATTCAGAAGACAGCTAGAGATAAACAGGAAAACCTGGTGGTTGATTTCGGTTTCCATTCCTCCCTCCTGTCTGTAGCTCTGGCTTGAGCCCCTCTGACATCTTGGGGTGATAATGGGGTCTTTACCTGTATAGCCAATATTCTTCTCTTTTAACCAAGCTAAACATGTCAAAACATTAATGACAAATTCAGAGAGAAAGTCCTGACTGATTTTCTCTCCTCAAGACATATCTGATTTTGGCTTGTGTTAGCCATTACTGTAATAATCCCAAATACAATTTAAAAAATCAAAATCCTCTGAGCCCAGTTGGTAATAGTTGCAACAGGAGTTAATCTATAGACTAAGTGTTGGAATCTGAATTTTTATGATTTAGCTTTTCCACATGAAGTCCACATATTCTAACACAATGGTTTGATCTGGCTACTCTAGTTTTCTCTCCCATTATTGTTTCCTTACCTGGAGCAAACCCAAAGTACATCAGAACCTGACCTTATACAAGGACCTTGTACAAAGTACAAGGAACATGACCTTGGCCTATACTAACAGCTGTATCAGGTAAAATTTTTGAGACATTTTTCTTAATACAGCATGTGTTGTGAAACAATTTCCACATTTGAAGTTTGATTATCAAAATCTGTTTAAAAATTATTAATAATATCACCCCCAAATATTTCTTTGTCATTGTAAAGTCCTAATGATTTTGAAATTATAAATAGGACACCATATAAATAATTATGACACTTAAAAATTTAGATATAGACGAATTTGGATTTCCTTTGCAGTGGGAACAGATTTAGATTATATACTTCATCAAGATAAAGGAAAACATTAGGCAATATGGTTTAGGAGCACATAGTTGTTCTTGTCCATTAGAGGGGAAACTGTGACCTACCATAAGCACTCATTCATTCATTCATTCATTCATCCAATGTGAGCCACCATCAGTAAGTAATTCCATAGACATCACAAGATATTTAGACAATATATTTTGAAAGTGTGACATATATGATACCAGAGTCCTATGGGATAAAATTTACCTACATCTGGAATATTAATGAAGAATATGATTACTTTGATGATAAAAATCAATTAAAATTAGTTTTCCTATTTTTGTGTATTGATGTGTTCTATAGCAATATGCTCTATGTAATATGAACTATCTAAATTTCTAAACCGATTTTAAAAAACAACTTTGGCTTAGTTTTCCCCTACCAAAAAATAGCACAATGAAATATTAATCTCCCATAAATATCATAAACATAAAATCCATTCTTATAAATTATTGGTCCACTAAAGCAATCATGGTGATGAGTGTGTGTGTGTGTGTGTGTGTGTGTGTGTGTCTGTTTTGTGTGCAAGTGTAGGGGGGAGGGATGTGAGAAACAGAGAGATAGAGAAAAGAGATACAGAGACTGATGCTATTCTTTAATGGTGAATTTGTGAACTAGGGCTATTTTATGTAACCAACTTTTCCACATATGTGAAAACAAAGGAAATTTGTTCAGATCTTGAGACCAATTTTCACCAGACCTTCGATTTTTCATTCTGACTTTTGGTTCTGTTGGTAACTATCTATGAACTGGAAAAAGCGATGAGGTGTAAGGCCTTGGAATTAAAAAAAATCTTAAGTATACCATTCATGTAAATAAGTAACTGTTTAAACATAATAAATGATGACTTTGGCAGTATCCATACCTGTTTTCTGTTGCATTTTCCAAAATAAAGTCATGGGTAACTCAGGTTCCATATTTTACAAAGTGTACTTTATTTTTTTAATGTTTACTTATTTTTGAGAGAGAGAGAGAGAGAGAGAGAGAGAGAGAGAGAGAGAGAGAGTGCACAAGCAGGGGAGGGATCAGAGAGAGAGGGAGACACAAAATCCGAAGCAGCTGTCAGCACAGAGCCCGATGCTGGGCTCAAACTCACAAACTGCGAGATCATGACCTGAACCAAAATTGGATGCTCAACTGACTGAGCCCCCCAGACTACCCTACAAAGTGTACTTTAGACCACACAATACTCACAAAACAATTTTCTCTTTTAAATTAATTTCTTTTGTAGCACAGGTTTCCATTTTGTGTGCCAAGCTAGGAATAAAAAGACACGAAATCTATTCTTCCACCCCACGATCCTGGCCACAGTTATTCTCAGAATAAGTCTAATCATGTGATCCACTACATGTTGATGGCTATTTTGTTTAGCTTATTAAGTAGAGGAATTAGATAAATGCCTTACTAGTAAGTTCCTAAAATCAATAATCTGATTTTTCCTTTCGTAATTACTAATGCCACAGTCAGGAAAGCTCGCTTTGATATCAAATTGTGGTTTGCTTGTGAAGGGGTTCAGAATGAGCCCCCCTAGAATGTGCCGCATTGGTAGGTAGACTATTTTGAGGATTTTCAAATGCAGTTGGAGCCAACGAAGGCCAAAGAAAAGAAAAGGAAACAAAAGAAAAGAAAAAAACGACTAAAATCCAAAAAAAAAAAAAAAAAAAAAAAAACCTCAGAAAGAGTGTTACCTCCCCCTTAACTGCCTAAAATAATTTAGACAGACAACCTGGTCCAGTTATCATCAGAGATAACTACAAAGAATATGAGCCAATGTGGTAAGCTGGTAGGAAACTCAGCAGGGTCTGTTGGGATTCCCCTCTGTCTCTGGATGGCATGACACATATCTAACTACCAGACATCTGCTCTTATTGTTCTGTGAATTACCCTCCTCCCCTTTGAAGCCCCAGACCCCAACCCTCTTCTCCTTACTTTAGGATGACATATAAGCCTGAGTTGCCTCTCTTTGGGTCTCATATTCTTATGGAGTTCCTATATTATGTAATTAAATTTATTTTTCTCCTGTTAACCAGTCTCATGTCAATGTAATTCATAGACCAAACCAAAAAAACCAAGAAGGGTAGAGGAAAAATTCTTCTGCCCCCTACACTTGGAATGAAGGAACATTTCCTCATTATCCAAATGGTGTTTCCAATTGCAAGGTTGCATCTGTTCAATCACACTAAGTAAGACTCTTCTGAGAACCACTGGTCCATATAGCAGTTCTGTGTACACATCCATTCAACATTCCTCCTTGTCCAACTATAGCATTTCATCAGAGATTACTATCAACATCTTGCACAAGACTGGTGATTATGGGGACATATGCTTCCAGTAAAGAGATCCAGGAGAAAGACATTTTACTGTTAACCACGAGTCATAGCCTGCCATTCCTTACCCAAGCAAAATAATACCCAATTTTAAAAGGCTGAAACTGAGAACACCATGGGCATGTGGAATTCTCTGTACTTTTTTGCTTAGTGCTACATGGTAGTGCTCTCTGCCAATTCATATAATTATTTTTTAAAAATTGGCATTATCTTTCTCTTCCTTAGCCAGCGGCCCTATTAAATACATTCCATTTGAATAATTTTGGCTTTCTCACAGCTAGTCGAGTTAGCTGCCTGCATTTCCTGTGAGTGGTAATTTTAATTGACTTTCTTAGCTTTCCATGTACTCAAAATAAAATGAAGGACAGAGCTGTCAACATTTCAGAACTCAGCATGGGTGGTACACAGGCTTTCCTGGGGAAGCACTTGTGGTCCTGCCAATGAATCAACATACAATCATAATTCAATCTCCCAAAGTGTTCGAAGCAGAGACAAAATGGAGCTCAACAGATCTGCACACACGCTTCACCATTAATTTCTATGGATTACTTTTTAATGCTTTCTGATGAATCATATTTCAACTTTATCCAATAAACTTATCAATAAATATGCCTTGAGTTTTTGTAGTGAATGATATATACGACTTCTTGAAAGAAATCGTTATGTCTGTGGAAAATAGTCTTTCATTATTCTTCCATTGCCAAAGGACAGCTATCATTAATGACAAATACCCAGGTGAATAAGCTATATTCGAAAGTCTTTTACAGCAGTGTAAGAATGAAATATTTGTAAATAACAGAAAAAGAAGGAAACTAGGGATTAGAATGTCTACCTCATCAGCCACATGACTTTGATACATAAATTGATGTCAATGACCTCCAGTTCCCCCAAGTGTCTGACTCAGAGAGTAATCGTTACCCAATTTTATGTTTACTTTTTTAAACATTTCATCATGTATGCACAAAAGGTTACTTCACTGACTACCATGTGGGAGACTCTGATTTCACGTTTCTCTTTGGGGACCATGATATGGGATGATAAAGAGAAATATAAATGAAGGAAGCTAATGGGGCGTCTGGGTGGCTCAGTAGGTTAAGCGTCTGACTTCGGCTCAGGTCATGATCTCACAGTCTGTGGGTTCGAGCCCTGCGTCGGGCTCTGTGCTGACAGCTAGCTCAGAGCCTGGAGTCTGCTTCAGATTCTGTGTCTCCCTCTCTCTCTGTCCCTCCCCTGTTCATGCTCTGTCTTTCAAAAATAAATAAATGTAAAAAAAATTAAGGAAGCTAAGCACTAGCTACTTGCGTGTTCATCAGTTGGGTGTGGAGCTGCCTTATGATATCATCTTGTTTGTTCTGTCTTGCTTTTGCCAAATCTCTTTTTGTATCTTACCTTGCCTCATTAAAACCTGACTGGAATAATTCCTGAGTGGATGGAGCATAGAGGTTTAATAGATATATATGAGTTACTATTATGATTCATTCAGGACTAGGAAATTGATTAGCTGCATGAGGCATACAAATCCAAAAATTCTGAGTATCATCCAAAGGTGAATTATTCCCAATGGACCTGAAGTGGTTACCTCAGTCAAAACTCAACTCCAATTTCTTATTTGCTACTCTGATACAGGCTCATCTTGTCCAGAGCATTTCCAAATGATCATTTCCTACTGGATAAGACAAGGTGATATATTGTCAAGAGTGAAGGATCTTGGAGATTGGAATAAATGAACAACAATAAGGTCAGTGAAATACCTATTATTTCAAACCATTGCAGCCAAATCAAATGAATTGAGATTTGAGTGGAAAAGAGGGAGAAAATTCTTTAATCTTATATTCTCAGGAAATGAATTTATCAGAACTAACCATGTTTGGGGTTTAGCATATTAAAACCATTCTAATAAACTGGAGTTTTCAATTAAATGGAATGGAGATTCCAAGATATAAACTCCACTTAGCGCAGCCAAAAGTATTTTAAGCATCTCTTGGGAAGTAATAATCCTCTTTTGCTTGTTGCAATAACAAGATGCTTTTGCAGATTATCTGCTACAATCTCGAAGGCATAAATTCAGAGTGACTCAGGTGAATTATTTTAAATGCTCTATGCTTAAGAAAATGATTACTTTTTGTCACGTTTTCTGCGGATGTGCCTGTCCCAGTGTTCTTGTTCTCTCTGGTGGGGAGCAGTCTTGGAATTGTGTGCCTTCTCCCAATCACACAAAATCAGGCTGGGTGTTGAGAGCCTCTGAGCTCCTTTTCCCAAGGGAGTGCCCTGACGTGTTGCGTGCTTTCTCCTGATCTCGCAGAGTTTAATTGATTGCTGATGTCAATGTGCTTTCTTTGGGAGTTTCAGCTCCCCCTCTGCGGAGCTCAACCTCACCATCTGTGAAGGCTTGTGCACACCATCTGCGGCAGCATGTGCACGCTGAATGCTGGGGCTCACAGGTGCTCTCTCAGGGGCGTGCACAGAGTGCTGGGGGCACTTGGCAGCCCGTTATGGGGGGCTGCAGGTAAGGTGTCCCGTGGGGTTCCTGGGAGAGCCTCTTGGTGGAATCTGTGAATCAGTTAGAAGGATTTGTGGTAGGGGCTCCTGGGTGGCTCAGTTGGTTAGGCGTCCAACTTCGGTCTTGATCTCCTGGTTAGTGGGTTCGAGCCCACAGTGGGCTCTGTGCTGACAGCCTGGAGCCTGCTTCGGATTCTGTGTCTCCCTCTCTCTGCCCCCCCCCCATGCTCTGTCTCTCTCTTTCTCAAAAGTAAATAAACATTAAGAAGGGTTTGTGGTTGGTTTTTCAGAACCATGTTGTAGTTGTTGGGAGCCCCTGACCCCTTTCCCTGCTCCGAGCCCCCGCTCGGGGGATCTGGGGGGATCTGGGTGGAGCAAGCCGCAAGTGGCTCCCACAGGCAGTGCTCTGTGAGGCCAGGGAAGCCCCGTGGCACTGAGCTATGCTGACTTGGGAGCGCGGTGACTTGGGTAAAGTGAATCTGTTCTTCCTTTTTCATGTTCCTTGAAGTCTTGCATCTATTCTCAGAATGTTTGCTCAAACACGGTGCTGGAATCTTTTTACTGGACTCCTGGGTTTCCACAGAGCTATTCCTGTCCATGGATGGTTGTTAAAACTGACGTTTCTGTGGGTGGTATGATGGCTGGAATCTTCTATTCTGCCGCCTTGTTGACGTCACTGCTGAACAATGGATTTTTCATTGGCTGTATGCGTTTAGCATGATTATCGGAGTTTCTTAAAAATTTTCATCAGTTATATTATCTCCATAGAGAGAAGATATGTGGTGCTCTTTATGATACTCTTACAAAAATCTTTCCCTTTTGTTTGCTTTTTACTACTATATTCGTTATATATATATATATATATATATATATATATCCATTTACTTTCATTTCTTTCCTCTGGTTATGTTTTGACGTGATTGTAATGGAGTGAGCAGATATTTTAATATCTTTTTATTGGTGTATTTTGACCATTCATGACTCTTAATGCATTTATTGATATGTTAGGGATTAAGATTTCCGTTTTATTTTCTGGTTTTTCTTTTGTTTGTTCTTGTTTCTTTTGGTTACTTGAAGAGTTTTAGAATGCTAGCTTGATTTATCTGTAGGGTTTTAAATTTGCATATTTGTATAGCTTGTTTTAGAATTTGCTGTAGGTATCCACTTTATATAATAACTTACCATAGTCTACTGGTATCATGGACAAATTCAAATGAAATACAGAAACCTGGCTTCCCTTTACACCCATCTACGCTTCTTTGTTTATGTTTGTCTTAAAAATTTCCTCTACCAGGGTGCCTGGGTGACTCAGTCGCTTAAGTGCTGGACTCTTGATTTCAGCTCAGGTCATGATGTCATGGTTCATGAGATCGAGCCCTGCCTGCATCGGGCTCTGCACTGAGAATGGAGAGCCTCTTGGGAATTCTCTGTCTCCCTCTCTCTGCCCCCCCCCCAAAAAAACAGATAAATAAACACAAAGAAAATTTCCTCTACCTACATTTAGAATGACATGAGATAGTGTTATAATTTTTCCTTCTATACTTAAATAGATCTTAGCAAACCCAAGTGGAGACGGCAAGTCTATTCTGTGTAACCCATATTTTTGCATACCATGTTCTTTTTTTTTCCTGTAAGTTCCAAGGTTTTTTCCTTTATAATTACTTTTCTTAGAGAGTTTCCTTTGGCCAGTCTTTATTATAGGTCTGCTGGTGGTGACAAATTCTCTTAGTTTTCCTTTATCTGAAAATACCTTCATTTTCAGTCCTGAATGAAGGCTATTTCTACTTGATATAGGAGTCTGGATTGACAGTTTTCTTTCAGTATTTGAAAACCTATTGTGCCATTTTTTTCTTGTCTCCATTGTTTTCAGTGAGGTATCCATTGTCTTTCAAATTGTTCGCTCCCCCCTCGCCCCCCTCATCCTTAGGTGTTTCTTCCTGATTACTTTGTAAAGTTTTTGTCTTTAGTTTTTATTAAATTTACTATGAATTGTCTTGGTGTGTCATTCTTCGGATTTTTCCTGTGTAAAATTCACTCAGCTTCTTAAAACTGTAGGTTTACATCTTTTGTCAAATTTGGGAAGTTCTGAGAAATTGTTTCCTGGCATCTACCCTGAATCTTATCCTTACATGACACTGAGGACATAATCTCAGATATCAGCGAGATTGCCACATAATGTGGGGCTTTTCCTCTAGCTTCTATATACCACACGCTTAATTGGAAAATAATTTAAGGGAAAAATATATACGTAGAATTCAGGGATCACTTTCATTTATTTTTCTTCTTTCTGGGATGTTAATCCTGAAGTCACAGTTTCATTTTTTTCTGAAGCCTTCAAAAAGCCATTTATATTTCTATCCCAGCCTCTTTGTGTTTTGTGGCCAGAGACTTAGTTTGATAGTAGCTACTCTAATATAAGAAATCGCCAAACACTTCAACTAGGATTTTTAGAGGCTCCCAGAACATTAGTTTTTTTCAATGCGCTTAAAAAGCTGGTGGGGAAAAAATTGAGTGAAGCAACCATTTCATTTACTATTAAAGACACATAGGGCAGGGGAATATGCCTTGCGTACTTCTGTATCAGAAACATTATCTATCTCATAGATAGTGGTTTAATAAACATTTGTGGCATAAATGCATGAATAAATTAGAAAATTGGCAAGTGTTTCCATTTAATAAGTAGCCTGAGGGAAGTCAGACTGAGAGTTGTTAATGGAATAATATGTTTCATGAAAATTTCATGAATTCTAAATTAGTTAACTGCTAAATATTTTGTAACGGAAAATAATGTAATTAAATGAGTTGTAGACTAGAGGCCAGAAAATTCAGTTTTTCTGTCTGTAAACTTGGGAAGATCACTTGGCCGCTTTTATTTTCTATTTTTTGTAGTTTCAAGTTATTATTTAAATTCCAGTTGGTTAACTGGAATATTTAATTTCAGTAAATATTTAATTTCAATATTTGGTTTCAGGAGTTTAAGGAGTAGAATTTAGTGATTCATCACTTACATATAACACCCATTGCTCATCCCAACGAGTGCCCTTCTTATAATAATACCCTTATGTGGCCTATTTTTTTTAATGTTTATTTTTGAGAGAGAGAGAGAGACTGAGAGAGAGAGAGAGAGAGAGAGAGAATAAGGGGGGGGGGAAGAGCA
>CM053579.1:30590253-30685932 GCA_028646485.1 Cryptoprocta ferox
ATCTTCACACTAATAACAAGAGAATTACCATAAGTTAGATGCCATTGTGACAACAGATGTATAAATACAGAGATGGGGACTTTTTCTCTCTTCTTGCTCCTTCTCAAGGATGAGAAGTAGTGATATAATGCACATTTATTTATACAGATACTGACATTGTATACATGCAGTTTTAATTCAGTAATCACCTTTAACATCCACAGAGGATTCTGGCTTGCAGAAAAGATAAAGTAGCCACAGTTAAGAATTTATAAATTAGTTTTAAAGGGAAAAATGAAGCAAAGGGAACATTGTGTTTTAACAATCTCTGCTTTACCTTTGGGCTTTTTGCTGTACCTAGGGGTTGTAAAAAAGAGCGAATGTTATGCTTTATTAGTTCTTAAGTTTTAGCAATAGCTGGGCCTTTAGGGAGGCAGTAGTTAGAGATAACTGAGCTCAACTTTTTCTTTTTAAAAAAGAATTACAACTGCAGAATTGGATACACTTAAAAACATTTTGTTCAAGATTGAACTTTAAATAAATCAAGGTATCTCTAAACTGAGGAACACATGTTCTTTTGACAAGGAGAACCTTTTCTTAACACTTCTATGTTTTCAGTAATGTTCTGCTTCTGATGCAAACAAGGTATGTCTCCATAGCTTTATCCAAAATGATATCATCAATTTCAAATATAATTTAATTTCTGTTGTGCTGTTTTGTCTGTAAAGATCAGATAGTTTAAAGCAAAAGTCAATGTGCCCTGACTTACGTTGGGGAAACATGACACCATCAGCAGGTAGTAACACACAAAGAGAGGGTTCAGTAAATACCTGACTGTCTGGGGACCTCTCCCAAGAATAAGTGGGCCAAAAGTTTCTCAAATATACCAGAAATTTTAATGGATCACCTTTGATGGAATCACAGTCTGCCAAGCGAATTGAATCTGCACTTGGGCTATGGTGCTGGCCATATACTAGAGGATTCTCTCAAAGTGGTAAGAGAATTGAATTCTTGAATGCCTAAGATATTTCATTCAGAAAGTTTACTCGGCTTAGCTAAGGCTCCCTTCTCTTCCCTTCCCTTCCCTTCCCTTTCCTTTCCTTCTTAGGGTTAGGATTAGGGTTAGGGTTTGTGCCTGCTATCCAGCAGTTCAGAGACCTCTCTAGAGAATAAAACCCAGATTTCAGCTGGAGTGAGAATAGACATGGCAGCCATCTACTGAGCTGAGGAAAGTAGGAGATTTGAGATTCTAACTCAACATCCAAAAATGAATAATCCAGTTTAAAAATGGGCAGAAGACATGAATAGACATTTTTTCAAAGGAGACATACAGATGGCCAACAGACATCACTGATCATCAGGGAAATACAAATCAAAGCTACAGTGAGATGTCACTTCACCGCTGTCAGAATGGATAAAATCAACAACATAAAAAACAAGTGGTTTGGACAAGGATGCGGAGAAAAGGGAACCGTCTTGTACTGTTGGTGGGAGTCACTGGTGCAGTCACTCCGTATAACAGTATGGAAATTCCTCAAAAAGTTAAAAATAGGGGTGCCTGGATGGCTCAGTCAGCTAAGCATCTGTCTTTTGTTATTGGCTCAGGTTGTGATATCATGGTTCATGGGGTCAAGCCCTAGGTTGGGATTTGCACTGACATCACAGAGCCTGCTTGAGCTTCTCTCTCCCTCTCTCTCTCTGCCCCTCCCTGGCTCATGCTCTCTTTCTCTCTCCCTCTCAAAATAAATAAATAAACTAAAAAAAGTTGAAAATAAAACTACCCTACAATCCAGCAACTGCACTCCTAAGTATTTACCCAAAGAACACACAAATACTAATTCAAAGGGATACATGCACCCCAGTGTTTACCTCAACATTATCTACAATGGCCAACTTATGGAAAAAGCCCAAGCGTCCATCAACTGATGAATGGATAAGAAAGGAGTGGTCTATGTATACAATGGAATGTTACTCACCCATAAAAATGAATGAAATATTGCCATTTGCAATGACATGGATGGAGCTAGAATGTATTATGCTAAGTAAATAAGTCCATGGAAGACAAATTCTATATGATTTTACTCATATGTGGAATTTAAGATGCAAAACAAACAAGCAAAGGTGATAGAGAGAGAGAGAGAGAGAGAGAGGCAAACCAAAAACAGAGTCTTAACTATAAGAAGAAACAGAAGGTTACCAGAGGGGAGATGGGTGGGGGGATGGAAGAAATAGGTTGATGGGCATTAAGGTGATGAGCACTGCATGTTGTATGGAAGTATTGAATCGCTATATGGTACACCTGAAACTAATATTACACTGTATGTGAACAAACTGGAATTTGAATAAAAACCTTAAAAAGAGTACTTAGAGTCCCAAAGAGACTTTTTAAATTTTACTCTTGTCCTAGGCCCAGTTGTTGAACTCTTAAGAGACAGCATTGAAGAAATTGTGAAGTATTTCACTTACCTGTCCATTTGTGGGTGCTACCAAAAAAGAATTACCAATATGAAACAGAGTGGTTTGCCAATTTTTTTTCAGATAGGGAAGAAAATCTGTTTTTTTTTTAAATAAAAATGAACCAAGCTGCTTAAACATTGTAAAGCTTTTCTATGCCTCGTAATCATCATTTCCTCCTGGCTCCGGTATTTGGAAACTTGATGCTACTGCTTATCTAGGTATTCACAAAAGAATCTATGTCTTTAAATATATAACCTTTCAACTTCTTGAATTGCCAATTCATTTTCTTGTAGCAAATCCTTGGGAACAAAGAGGTTTGTTTCAGCTTTATGTTATTCTCTTACATGTATTTACCTTCTCAGCTTTATGAATGCCATTTTTTGCTTCCTCAGCACTCTGACAGAACTTACGGTTAGTACTCACCTAGGCACTTAGCATGTATTACCCAAAATGTTAGCTGTCCCTTCAGATCGGTTTGCACCATTATCCCTCCTGGAATGTGAGCTCTTGGAGAGCACCCTACATCTGAGATTCATTTTGTGCCACTCTATCTCAGTGTTCAGATCAGTGTTTTCCACTTAGCAGACATTCAGTAGCTACTTGTTTCTGTGCCTCAGACCTTTCCAAACTGCCACAGAGACTGAGAAGGATACTGAACTGGAATTCAATAATTTCGAATTTGTCACTGATGTGGCACTCTGGACCTCTTCCAATAAATCCATAGAACTGTAAGGGTTCATCTCAATGTAACGAGGAATACAATCTAAGTTAGAGGAGACAGTGACTTTAGAGAAGATACATGAGCTTCTCAGAAGCTGCTTCTGTAACATCTGTCACTTTACATTTTAAGTATTTTAACAGCTTTAAGCTCTGGCAAAACAGTACAAAGGAGATGGGGAAAAAAAATGTACCCTCTTTCAAAGAGAGGTCCTGACCTAAATGCAGACCATTCTGGCTACAGCTTGTGAGCTATCAAATGCTTGGAGACATTTAAAGTTTAGAACATTCATTCCTGAAGGCCTGAGCTGTCACACAAGTCCAAAATGAAACCACCTGTAACGTGGCTTCTTCTGGAAGACTCTGCTCTCCAAATCTCTGTGGTTTGTAGCATCTAATGACTTAGGGGTTATGTTGGGGCCACAAGACTAATATCCATTCTGTGTTAGTCTCCCTTTAGCCTCTCTTTTTTCCTTTTTTGCTGAATGTACTGAAATTGCATCCAAATAAATCTGTTCAGAATTTTGGAGTTGTACTGTTTGAAAACCAGACTTAAGTTTCTGGAGTTGAATGGAAGAAAGGAAGTGATCCAATAGAGTCATGTACCTCACCTACAGGCATACATATGTATACACACACACACACACGCAGTGAAGGCTGTTAGCATTTGTCATATTCTCTCGGAAAATTCTTTAACCTAGCAACCAGAATAAAGCAAGTCCTGCTATGTCACCTTTCAAGAGAGTGGCACAAAAGTGTGTATGCCTCAGAATAGGCGCGTGCCTACTGAATGCATTTGTAGGATGACACTTTTCCAAAAGTAATAGAAAAAAATGGAAGATGAGATCTCCCTGAATTCTAAGCCAAGACAAACCACAACTAATCATGTGCAGGATATCATTAATCAATCAATTAATTAATTATTTTAAATGTCTATGTATTTTTGAGAGAGAGACAGAGACAGAGCATGAGTGAAGGAGGGGGAGAGACATAGAGGGAGACACAGAACCTGAAAAAGGCTCCAGGCTCTGAGCTGTCAGTACAGAGCCTGATGCGGGGCTCGCACCCAGGAACGGTGAGATCATGACATGAGCCAAAGTCGGACGCTCAATGGACTGAACCACCCAGGCGCCCCTACGATATCATTTAAACTGCAGTCAGATGATTGCTTCCCTCTAATATTGGGGTGGCCTGCATCACTCAAGTGAAGCAAACTTTATTGTGCGTTGGGGGACACAGGGGCTAGGGCTCCTGAGTTGCAAACTGCTTCAGAAAATCGGTGCCCCAAGTATTAATTAACCCAAGAGGGCCAACAAACTTTAAGATAGAAACGACAGGAAATGGTATTTTCCCCCATACCCTTGACTAATTAACACTCCACAGGACTTAACACAGGACGACAATTTTTGTCATGGAAAATAGATCGTGATATTTTGTTGATACAAAGCATTTCCAGAATTTGAACTGTCTTCACATACTTCTCTCATTTTATCAATGTAACACTTTGTTGTTGAAGGACTAAATTCAAAACATGGGTATCTGTTCAAAACTTTCTAATTATTTTCATAATAATGAATGTCTGAATGCCAAGCAGAGTTTGTTTTAAATAATATAGCAAAATGCATCCAAATAAAGAAAAGACTGCTTCCGATAAAACATAACTACTCTCCTTGCCCTCAATGTCTCACTTTGATGACAATTTTAACACACTAAAATTGTCACGGCATCCCAGGAAGTCCTCCCAACTTCCTGACCCTCTTCCTCTGTTTACTCAGTTAGTTCTGTTTTTGTCTCCATTTTTGCCATATATGAAATCTTTCAAGACCCAGCTCAAAGAACATCTTCTCCATGAAGCCCTTTATGATCATATTCGCTGAATGGAACTTCTTCCTTTTATTTACTTCCATAGCACCTTATATCTACTCATCTCCTGATGCTCATCCTCTTTTGTCTTGTGTGAGAAATATACTTAAAAACATATATACAATATTCCTCTATTGTATTCTACCAAGTAAGCCTCCCTAAGGGATGGATCTGGGTCTTATGCATCTTTTTGTTTTCTCTATAATGTTTATCACATAGCCAAGCATATTGTAGATTTTTATTTTTTTAAATATATTTATTTATTTTGAGAGAGAGAGCACAAGTGGTGGAGGGGCAGAGAGAAGGAGAGACAGAATCCTAAGCTAGCTCTCTGACATCCATGCAGAGCCTGATGCGGGGCTCAAACTCACGACTGTGAGATCATGATGTGAGCTGAGATCAAGAGTCAAATGCTTCACCGACTGAGCCACCCAGGTACCCCTACTGTAGATTAAAATTTTTTAAAAATGTTTATTTATTTTGAGGGAGAGAGTGACAGAGTGCGAGCAGGGGAGGGGCAGAGAGAGAGGGAGACACAGAATCCGAAGCAGGCTCCAGGCTCTGAGCTGTCAGCACAGAGCCCGATGCAGTGCCTGAATTCAGGAACCATGAGATCACGACCCGAGCCAAAGTTGGACGCATAACTGACTGAGCCACCCAGGCGCCCCCAAATTTTTAATAAATATTTTCAAGTGACAGTCTTCAAACGCATGCATAATACAACAAAAGACAGTATTTTTGTGACAAAAATGGCGTATTTTCTGTCTTAGAATGACCATATCACATCCTTATCAAAACGTAAGATTCCCAAACTTCTGAAGTTTTGGAGATCCAGCTCTGTTATCTCTCAAATGCAGGATATCAGGTCCTGAAAGAAGTCACTGGCTTAGGGCCAAAAAGCAAGCTGGTAAAGACCCAGGGGTAGAATCCTGAGATGTTGACATGGGCACCGGTGCTCTAACATCAGCCTGCACTGCCTCTCTCCGGAGTCGTTCTTCCTTTCCTTCCATCCACGACTGTGTTCGAGTATATTCCTATTTTGTTTGTACTGTTATTTTTTATTCAGTTATTTGACAAAGTCACAGTGGATGCAAGAAAAAGCTCAGTAGAAAATTCATAGTATTGATATTCACTGGTCCCAAAAGTGGCAGACTGAAATATCTGTTTCTGGAGAATTAATCAAAAAGAATGAGTAATGTCCTGAAAAGAGATTTGTACTTTAATCCATGGATTACCATTTGTCACATTAATGTAGGTGACTTGAAGCAATGCTAACAGCTATAAGATCTATTTTTTTCTTTAACTATTTCACACTGGAGGTACAATGGGATGACACAGAATCTGAAGTACAATAAACAAATATTAATTGACGGGAATATTTTCTGCTTTGATAATTTGGCATGAGATGAATCAAATGTCACATTTGTTGCCTTATGTAGGGGAAGAGTTTTAACCTAATATGCAATTTTGCTATAGTAGGGGGATTGGCATCGGTTCAAGAGCTCAGAGATACCTAGACTCACTAATAGTCTAATGTGTCCACAATGGATCTGTATCTATTCAGACTGGAACCAATTTAAATTGTTGCTAAGTTATCTTTCCAAACTTTTATATTCACAGTGTGACAAATCTTTTGCACTACATTACACAGTTGGAGGGTAGTAGGATTTCACTGACCAGAGACAATAAAATATATTGAAAGAATATGAATAATTAGAGATATTGTTAATTAACTGAGTTATCAAGATTGATTTAAAATTTTTTTAAGTTTATTCATTTTGAGACAAAGACAGTGCGAGTTGGGGAGGGGCTGAGAGAGAGAGACAGAGAGAGAGAATCCCAAGCAGTCTTTGCGCTGTCCGCGCAGAGCCCAATGAGGGGTTAGAACTCATGAATGGTGAGATCATAACCTGAGCTGAAACCAAGAGTCGGACGCTTGCCAACAGCGCCACCCAGGCATCCTTCAAGATTGACTTCTTGAGAGTCCTCAACATGTGACATTTGTATAAGCCCTTCATCCTTTAGGAGAAAGAGACGTATGTACTCTACTCCACAGAGGCTTTGCTGATCTTTTGTGATTCCTATCCATAAACTTAGTGTCTCTTTTTTGTCTCTTTTTTAAGGAATCAGCTCATTTGTGTAATTGGCAGGAGTTCTTCATCTCGCTTTCTCCAGGCTTCATCAATAATATGGATTCCTTGGGGGCACCTGGGTGGCTCAGTCGGTTCAGCATCCAACTTCAGCTCAGATCATGATCTTATGGTTCGTGAGTTCGAGCCCTGCGTTGGGCTCTGTTCTGACAGCTCTGAGCCTGGAACCTGATTCAGATTCTGTGTCTTCCTCTCCTTCTACCCCTCCTCCACTTTCTCTCTGTCTCTCACTCTCCTAAAAATAAATAAACATTAAAAAATAATATGGATTCCTTTACCATAGTAGAGGTCACTAACTATTGCCATGTCTGTCTTTTACTTGGGAAACACTGAGTCCTTTTACCCCTTATACTCTTTGCTTCCCCTTTTTGGGCTTTTCTTACTTCATAGAATCTGTTTCCAAGATTGTGACTTCCTTTGGCACCCCATTCCTTCAACTCTGGCTGTGTTGGTGTTCTTTAGAATGTAAAATATTTGGAAAACTTCATTCATCCTTAGAGCACAATGCAGGGAATTGCTAGAAATTAAATTCTCTATAGAAATATGACTAGAGTGTGGAGTGACCCAACATCTTCAAAAGCTACAACCATTCTGGAGGAATCACTAACCCAATGCAGAGATTACATTGTCTTATTCTTTAATATCTGTACTTGAATTCTTGCTGTCCCAAGAATGACAATAAAGAAGGGTTCACATCTTGATAAATGTTCTTAGCTAAATATACAAACTTCCATTATGATAAAATCATGCATTTCTCTACTTTAAGATTTGAAATATGATTCAGTTGAATTTGGCTCTGTAATGAAAATGCCAAGGTGGCAGTTTCTTGCCTTATTCCTTTTCTTGCCTTATCCCCCTCCCCCATATTGTTAGTAGGTTTATCTCCTTAGAATTGCTAACTTAGTTAACTCTCTCAGCATGATAGACCGGCATGGTTTTCCATAGTCACTGAAAAGAATATGATCTGGGTGATTAAGAATGGGTTGGGTCTAGGTTCTTCCATACTCCTAACAACATGGCGACCATGCTTTAAAGTAGCAGTGTTCTTTAGTAAAAAAGTTCCAATATAGGTGTTTGTTATTATTAATTTAATACTAAACTAGTTAATGAATATTATCAATAGACACATCATTTGCTCTTTAGTAAGATGAATGAAGAAGGCTACAATTTGGGTGACTGGAAACTTGGTAAGTGGGGTGATAGGAGAGGTGGGGTAAATAAGTTATGCAAAGTTAAGACTGACATGGTATATACAAGCAACTGGGAGGAGACTGTCTTTTATAAGCAACATTCCTCTGATATTTTCTATTTGCACAGTATGTGCTTGATTTTGCACAAGACGGGTCTCACTGGAGGTAACCCAAAACCCAATCACTGATTACGTTCAAAATCTCTCTTGACTTTAGCAATAGATGTTTTGCTTGTGGTTCATTAAAACTGTATGTTTTTATTATGGAAATATTTAGACACACATACAAGTATATTTTAAGAGAAAAATACATTAACCCCCGTGTCTGCATCATACTGCTTCAGCAATCATCAACCCAGAATAAACCTTGCATCTTGTTCCATCCTTGACCTCCCATCACATTATTTGGAAGCAAAATCCAGACACTGAATCTTTACATCCATAAGTATTTCAGTATGGATTTCTAAAGAAAAAACCTTTTGTAAACATAAAAGGAAGAAAACCATCACAACTTACGATTTTTAACCATAATTCCTTAATATAATCGAATGCCCATTCAGCGTTCAAATTTCCAAATTGTCACGAATGTCCTAAATTTATTTTTGTTTGAATACCCCGGTAAATAAGGCTCTTACAATGCAACTGAAAAATATGTCTTTAGACTCCTTTTCAAAAATTATATATTTTATTTTGAAGTAATAGTAGATTCACCTGCAATTGTAAGAAATAATAGAGAGATCCTATGCTTCCTCCATTAGGGTTATCTTGCAAAGCTAGAGTATAATATCACGACCACAACATTGACATTAGTACAATTAAGATACACCCACTTCTCTCCTGCCCCAACACCCCCTTAATCCCTGACAACCACTAATCTGTGCTACATGTCTAGTTTTGTCATCCCAACACTGCTATAAAAATGGAATCATACAGGGAGTAAGCTTTTAGGGTTGGCATTTGTCCACAAAATATAGTCCTTTGGAGATTCATCCAAGATGTTGATTGTATCAATAGTGTGTTCATTTTTATTGCTGAGTAGGATTCCATGGAATGGATGTAAAAGAGTCGTTTATTCATTTACCCATTGAAAGACATCTGGGTTATTTCCAGGTTTTGGCTATTGTGAGTAAAGCTACTATTAACATTCATGTATAGATTTTTGTGTGAACATTAGTTTTTATTTTTCTGGGAAAAATGCCCGGGAGTGCATTTGATGGGTCAGATGGTACTTGCATGTTTTGTTTTTTAAAAACCTGCCAAATTGTTTTCCAGAGAGGCCGCACTATTTTACATTCCCACCTGCAGAGGGATCCAGTTTCTTTACATCCTCCCAAGCGTTTGGCATTGTCACTATTTTTATTTTAGCCATTTATTTATTATTTAGCCATAGGTGTGTAGCGATATCTCGTGTGGTCTCAACTTGCATTTTCCAAATGGCTAGTGATATTAATATATCTGTTAACTGTCCGTATAGCCTTTTTGGCTAAATATCTCTTTGTCTTTTTACTGTTTTTGATTGGATTTTTTAAAATATTGAGTTTTGAGAATTTTCATATATACCAAAGACTTTTCTTTGGTTGGATGTGCGGTTTGCAAATATTTGCTACCAGTCTCTGGTTTGTTTTTTTATCTTCACATCTTTTGATGAGCAAACATTTTAGATTTTCATGGGGTACAGTTTATCAAATTTTCCTTTTTTACAATTTTTTATTAAGTATATTTATTTATTATGAGAGAAAGAGAGAGAGAGAAAGAGAGAGAAGGAGAGAGCAAGGGAGGGGCAGAGAGAAAGGGAGAGAGAGTCTCAAGCAGGGTCCGCACTGTCAGCATGGAGAACGACAAGAGGCTCGAAACCACGGACTGTGATATCATGACATGAGACAAAATCAAGAGACAGACACTTAACCAACTGAGCCACACCCAGGCACCCCACAAATTTTCCTTTTTTCATACATTTGGTATTAAGTCTAAGAACTTTATACACAGTACTCAATCCCAAATATTTTCTCCCATTTTGTTTTCTAAAAGTTTTATAGCTTCTGTTTTACATTTAAGCCCATGATTAACTTTCAGTTAATAGTTAATATTTGTATAAGGTGTGAGTGGTAGGTCCAGATTAATATTATTTGTTCTATTTATTATATGACTTTATTATTTTATTCCAAGGCAATCAATACATTTATTTTTGTCGAACTTTTAATTTTCTAAGATCATTTTGTTAAAATATCTTTTTTCATAGCATTTTTATTGAGGTATAATTCACACATCATAAAATTCACCTTATAAAGTCACAATAGAAATTACGTTATGCAGTTTAAAGTGTACAATATAGTGGCTTTTAGGATGTTGAAAACGTTGTTCAACTATCGCCACTATTTAATTCCAAAATAAAAATTTAGTGTTCCAAAAAGAAACACTGTACCCATTAGCAGTCATTCCTATTCCTCCTTCCAGCCTCTGGAAAGCACTAATTTAATTTAGATCTCCATTTATTTGCCTCTTTCAGAAATTTCTTATATATGATTCATACAAATTTTGACCTTTAGTGTCTGGCTTCTTTAGCATGTTGTCAAGGTTCATCCATAGTGTAGAAAGTATAAGCACATTCTATTCCTTTTTATGACTAAATAATATTCCACTCTATGGATATACTACATTTGTATATCCATTCATTCATTGATGGACATTTGGGTTTTAAATTCTTGACTATTATGAATAGTGCTGCTATGAACATTTATGTACAAGTTTTTGTGTGGACATATGTTTTTAATTCTCTTGTGTATATAGTAAGGAGTGATAGCTCTGTGTTTAACTTATTAAGAATCTGCCAAACTTTTTTCCAAGTTAGCTATACTATTCTACATCCCCACTGCTAATGTAGGGTCATTCCAATTTCCCTCTGCAACACTTGTTGATTTCATTATTTTTTATCATAGTCATTCTAGTGTATGTGAAGTGATGTCTCATTATGATTTTAATTTGTATTTTCCTAATGAATTATGTGTTACCTTTTCACGTGCTTATTAACCACTTGTATATCTTTGAAGAAATGTCTTTTAAACTCTTCTGTCCATTTTTAAATTGGGCTAATTTTATTTTTATTTTTGAGTAGGTAGAGTTACTTATATATTTAGGATACAAATGCCTTATCGGATATATGACTTGATAATGATTTCTCCCATTCTGTTGGCTATCTTTTCCATTTATTGAAAATGCCCTTTGAAGCATAGAACTTTTTCATTTTATCAAGTTTTAGTCATCTATTTATTTATTGTTGCTTGTGATTTTGGTGTCCTTTCTAAGAAATAATTACCTAATTACAGGTAACAAAGATTTAAGACTATATAGTCTTAATAGCATTATATACATTTATTTCTTACATTAAGGTCTTTGATATTATAGTTTCCATTTCTGTCAAAATTTTGTACATGGCATGAAGTTGGGGGCAAACTTAATTCATTTACTTGTTAATATGCAGGTGTTCCATAGCTATTTGTTGAAAACAAATTGCTGTAACTTTGTAGTAATTTTTTAAAACATTTTTTAATATTTATTTTTTGAGAGAGAGAGAGAGAGCAAGAGAGAGAGAATCTGAGACAGGCTCCAGGCTCCGAGCTGTCAGCACAGAGCCTGATGTGGGGCTTGAGTCCATAAACCATGAGATCATGACCTGAGCCAAAGTAAGACACTTAACCGATTGAGCCACCCGGGCACCCCTGTAGCTTTGTAGTAATTTCTGAAGTCTGGATGTGAGTGTCCTCTGACATTGTTATTGTCTTTCAATATTGTTCTGGTTATTTTGGGTCACTTGCATTTCCATATGAATTTTACAATTAGCTTGCCAATTTCTGAAACTATGGCACCTAGAATTTTGATAGGGATTGGGCTGGATTTGTAGCTTAATTTGGGTAGTTTTACTATCTAACAACATTAAATCTTCCAAGCCATAGACATGAAAAATCTTTCCAATTATTTATAGCATCTATAGTTTCTTTCAACAATATTTTGTAACTTTTAGTGTACAACTTCACACAGTTTTGTAAAAAATATTCCTATTTATTGTTTCTGATGCTATCATTAAATTTCCCCTCATCTACCATTTGGTTACTGAATAGTTTCATTTCATACTGGAAAAGTAAGACATATATTTTTGTATTTTTAATTTGCCCATTAGTTTCCAAAATAATACGTTGTTTCTCTAATGGCAACCAATTTTATCATTATAGGCATGCCTCAAAGACATTGCCGATTGGTTCCAGATCACTGCAATAAAGCAAATATCACAAAGAAGTGAGTCAAATGATTTTTATATTTCCCAGCCTGTATGAAAGATATGTTTACATTATACTGTAGTCTGCTATGTGTGCAATAGCATTACGTCTAAAAAAAATGCACACATCTTAATCTAGAATAGTAAATTCTTTCCAGAAGATTTTCAGTTTACTTTGCCCAGATCCTTCAGAGGAATCACAATCTATGGCAGCTATATTCTTACAAAATGAATTTGTTAAACAATAAGACTTGAAAGTTGAAATTACTTCTCAATCCATGTGTTAGCAGGCATGAAAACAGCATTAATTTCATTGTCCATCTCCATCAGAGCTCTTGGGTGACCAGATGCATTGTCTACGAACAGTAATATTTTGAACAAAATCCTTTTTCTGAGCAGCAGGTCTCAACAGTGGACTTAAAATATTCAGTAAAACATGTTGTAAACAGATGTGCTGTCATCCAGGCTTTGTTGTACCATTCACGGAATAGAGGCAGGGTAGATTTAGCAACATTCTTAAGGGCCCTAGGATTTTTGAAATGGAAATGAGCATTGGATTCAATGTAAAGTCACCAGCTGCATTAGCCCTTACAAGAGTCATCCTGTCCTTTGAAACGTTGAAGTCAGGCACCAGTTTCTCCTCTTTAGCTATCAAAGTCTTAGGTGGCATCTTTTTCCAATATAAAGACTAAAGATCTGTTCTTTAGTATAACAACCGTCATTGACCATCTCAACTAGATCTTCTGGAGAACTTACTGCAGCTCCTACATCAGCACTTGCTGCTTCATCTTGCATTTTTATGTGACAGGGATGGCTTCTTCCTTAAACCGCATGAACCAACCTCTGCTCGCTTCCAACTTTTCTTCTGCAGCATCCTCACTTCTCTCAGCCTTCATAGAATTGAAGAGAGTTAGGGCCTTGCTCTGGATTAGGCTTTAGCTTAAGGAAATGTGGGGACTGATCTGATCTTCAATCCAACCACTAGATCTTTCTCCAGATCAACAATAAGGCTATTTTGCTTTCTTAGCATTTGTGTGTTCACTGGAGTTTCACTTCTAATTTCTTTCAAGAACCTTTCCTTGGCATTCATAACTTGGCTAACTGTTTTGTGCAAGTGGCCTAGCTTTTCTCCTATCTCAGCTTTCAAAATGCCTTCTTCACTAAGCTTAATAACTTCCAGCTTTTGATTTAAAGTGAGTGACATGTGACTCCTCCTTTTCCTTGAATACTTAGATGCCATTGTAGGGTTGTTAATTGGCCTAATTTTGTTATTGTTATGTCTCAGGCAACAGGGAGGTCCAAGTAGAGGAAGAGAGAGAGGGGAATGGCTGGTTGGTGGAACAGTCAGAAGACACACATTTATCGATTAAGTTCACCATTTTATGTGTGCAGTTCATGGTGTCCCAAGACAATGACAATAGTAACATCAAAGATCACTGATTACAGAGCAGCATAACAAATATAAAACTATCGAAAAATTCTGAAATATTGTGAGAATTACCAGAATGTGACACAGAGACATAAAGTGAGCAAATGCTGTTGGAAAAATGGCACCCACAGACTTGCTCCATGTGGGGTTGCCACAAATCCCATGTTTGTAAAAGGAAAAAAAAAAACAATACCTGTAGAGCGCAAGAAAGCAATGCACAATAAAATGAGGTATGCCTGTCTTAGCAGCTGATGAGCTTGAAAATATTTCATGTTTCAATCCATTGAAATTACCATCCTTATTGACACTCAGGTTTTTTGGTCTATCTTCTTCAGGGATGACTCTTGATTTGTGACACTACTTTTTACCACATCCACAGCTGTCTTTGTTTCTTTTTGCCACCCCTAGTTGTCCCTGATCGTTTTTGTTCTATTTGTCAGAACAAGTTGTTTCAGGTTCATCTGGAACATTTCCTGCTTCTGATATGGAATTACATATTATTCACCTAGTCCCTGTTCCTTTGATGGGAAAAGGCATCTCAAGACCACAGATTGGGCACTAAAGGGCTTCACTGCTATTGGTTTGTCACTTGGCTTTTACCTTCAATGAAACTGGTCTACAGATCAGTAGATTTTACCTGATCTTGTTATCTTACATCTTTATGTCTCCCATGCCTGCCAAAAGTATCAGTTCTCAAGGACATGGAGGGTGACAGAATTAAATAGCCCTCATTTGTTTTTACCACAGTAGCCACACATCAGTCTCAAAATAATACTGACATTATTACTCACAGTATGATTGCTGAATACAATTCAAGATTTTCCTGCAGTTATATTTTTACATAGGTTATATCTCACTAGGGATGCTCAATCATATTACTGTGGTTTTTTTCCTTTTTTTATGTTTTATTTATTTTTGAGAGACAGAGAGAGACAGTGCGAGCAGGGGAGGGTCAGAGAGAGAGGGAGACACAGAATCCAAAGCAAGCTCCAGGCTCTGAGCTGTCAGCACATAGCCCGACGCGGGGCTCGAACCCACGAACTGTGAGATCATGACCTGAGCCGAAGCCGGACGCTCAATCAACTGAGCCACCCAGGTGCCCCCGTATTACTGTGTTTTAATGTCACTTTGTTTAATGTTTTAATTTAATGTACATTACTCTGTGGTGAGGGCACCAATTGGGTAAAACATACATTTTCTTTTATAAAACGTTTATTTCTATGTATTTAAAAATTATTTTTGAGGGGCACCTGGATGGCTCAGTTGGTTGAGCATCTGGCTCTTGATTTTGGCTCAGGTCATGATCTTACAGTTTGTGGGATTGAGCCCCATGTTGGGCTCTGTGCTGTTAGGGCAGAGCCCGCTGGGATTCTCTCTCTCTCCCTCTCTCTCTGCCCCTCCCCATTTCTCTCTCTCTCTCTCTCTCTCTCTCTCACACACACACACACAGACACAAAGTAAATAAATAAATAAACTTAAAAAAATAAAAATAAAAATTATTTTTGGTTTATAGCTATATGAAATATTTACATGGTTCTAAAATCAAATACAGAAAACAAGTTGTACTTAAAAAGAATACCTTTTATTTCTCCCCCTTTCTCTTAGTTTCTACCAACTACTATGCAGAACCATTTAATAGATTACGGTTTATTCTTCCATTGTTTGTTTATTTTAATATGAGTAGAGTATATTTTGAGTATATAGGAACGTTTGATTTTAATTGATCATTTTTTATCAGCATCTTTATATAATAGTCTTAGCTCTCTTGTTTTTGGTTATAGAATATTGGTTCCCTCCTATGAACACCTTAGGAATTAGCTAATATCTTCCTTCCTCTGTTTTCACTAGAATTTAAAGTTCTATTATTTTATTCATGGTCACAACTATATGGATTCAACACGTTTATTATAATTCTCAACTTTTCATAGGCTCTATCCATTGTCTTCTTTTTTACTGTTGCATTTTATCAAAATTGTTAGAGCATATAGCCATTGTATATTCTATTCTTGTACAATAGCATTCAATATTGAACAATATTTAATATTATTTTTAGTTCAATGGTAAAACTCTGTTTAAAGCTCACCGCCAGTCTTTATATGAATGTCATAAAGTTCTATATGATAGTTCTGTATAAGTTTGAAGGTTTCATGAATTGAAAAATCAGTTTGATTAAATATAAAATCCTACATTTACTTTGTCTCTGAGTATCATAAGTATGTTACTCCTCTCTCACTTTTGGTATTTAGGACTGCTGTCGAAATGGCTGATGATAACGTGATTTGACTTAGTGATTTTTCCTGGATGATTTTTTTCTCACTTCTCTGAGATAGAAGAATTTTACTAGTCAATGTCTCAAGCTGGGCTGTTTCAAGTCAGTTTTCCCAGAAACATAATGTGCCCTTTCTAGATGTAGTTCCAAATCTCTCTTTCTGTTTTTAAAGAAGGGTTTTATTCAATTATAGTTTATAATATCTGTGATGCTGTTATTTTAACTTTTTGAAGAATTATTATTATAAAGATGCTGGATTATCCTTACCTTTATTCTATATCCAGTGAGTTTATTATTCTGTGACCTAGAGGAGTAATTAGTGATATCAACTACGAGAGATCAAGCCAAAAATAAATGCATGCTCTAAGGCAATTGTTTAGGGTTGGCTGCTCAGAAACACCTGAAAAGAGTTCAAGATTGCTTCCCTTGGCCATGTTTCCTTGTCTTTTCTAGCAAGAATCATCGTTTTTTTAAAGTTTTAACATCATAGAATTAGAGTTGGAAAGGACCTCTCTCATTTACTTTTTCTGAACCTTTCTTCCTCACCCTTATTGTCTCTATCCTTGTTACTTTGGATTCCACTCTCAACGATTTCTTGTCAATGTGAAATTTTGTCCTTGAGGATAGCTTTAGATGGTTGTTTTCTAGAGTTCATAAGGTCTAGACTGTTATAGCAATTTCAGATCTCACCAAGGACCCTTTGCTTTATATGTGAATTGGAACGTACAAAAATCGTTTCCCGTGTCTATTTTTTTTTAAAGAAGGGAGTTCTCTCTTTATTTTACTTATTATTATTTGTTACTGTTTATTTACTTTTGAGAGAAAGAGAGAGACAGAGACAGAGAGACAGAGTGCCAGCAGTGGAGGGGCAGGGAGAGAGGGAGACACAGGATCGGAAGCAGGCTCCGGGCTCTGAGCTGTCAGCACAGAGCCAGATGCTGGGCTCGAACTCACGACCTGCAAGATCATGACTGGAGCCGAAGTTCGATGCTTAACCAGCTGAGCCACCTGGGCGCCCCCGTTCCTAGTTTCATTACCTGCTCTCACATTTGCCCACAACTCTTTAGAGAATCTATTCATGATTGGGAGTTGTTCTTTTATATCTGTCATGTGCTCAGCTGCTTGTCTCTGCTTTTTAATATACTCATACTCTGTAGGTCTTATACCTTATAAGCAGTCTGTGCCTAACCACTCATTTTGGGGTATTTTTAAAAATGGTTTTAAACCTGGTTTTGCAGATGGTATTCATGGGTTTTTAATTTTTTTTCTATCCTTTTTGCTCTGGGGACCGTCACCCGCTTCCATACCTTTTCAGGGACTAAAATGTGGTGCCTCTACCTGTGCTTGGGTAGTAGCCCCGCTAGATTTTGTTGTTTCCTCTTCTCGTGCAGATTTTTTTCTTGATTGACTATTGTAAATTAATTATTTTATAATTCAGGAGGAAAATCCTGATTCCTTGTTTAAATCTGGTTTTAAAAAAAACCTATGTTCTAAGGGCGCCTGGGTGGCTCAGTCGGATCTCATGGTTCATCAAAAGTCCAACTTTTGATTTCGGCTCAGGTCATGGTCTCATGGTTCATCAGGTTGAGCCCCGCATCAGGCTCTGCACTGTTTGGTAAAAACCAAACCTTGTATGTGGTTCAGACCTAATATTATTTTCTAAAGAGTATTAATCATCCAGTCCTAAAAAAAAACAATATATATTCAAAAAGGATATGAATGATATAAGCTTGGGATTTTCTCTCTCCCTCCCTCTTCTCTTTCTGCTCTTCCCCTAATGCTCTCTGTCTCTCAAAAATAAATATGTAAAATTTTTAAAAAATCAAAAAACTCTATGTTTTAGAAAAATGAATTTCAAAATATTTTTAGTTTTTGTGAATTACATATATATATATATATATATATATATATATACATGTATATATATATGTAAAAGAAAGACAGAGAGGGAAAGAGAGAAGGAAGGAAGGAGGGAGGGAAGGTTTACTCTGGTCATAACACCTCACAAACATAATGGATCAAGATTCATAAATTGAAAACTTTTTAGAAAGTATGCTAAAGGGAAATTTGGAAATGCATTTAAAATCTTGCTAAACCCTTTGGTGGAGAAACCACTTTTCCTATGTGGATTAAATGATTAAACAGTAAACATCTAGTAGCAATATCTTGGAGTAGAATAAACCCAACCCCTTTAGTAGGTAAAATTTCCTCCAATTGGGGAGAAAATGGTCTTCATATACTCAGTGAGCCTACATCTCTCTCATCACTAGATTTTGGAAAGTTAAATGGAGCAAAAAACCAATTTCTACATTAGCTAAATAAACAGAGGATAGTTAATTATAAGGTATGAGTCAAGCACTAGTTAGCAGATAAAGAAAGCCAATGGTAATCAAGAGACTTCTGTCCAGAGCAGAGGAAATGCGTAGTGTTTTGAGTATCTCAACAAGGTACAATATGGTGTTCAGGAGAAGAGTAATGCCATGGAAAAGTCAGTATGAAGTCAGGATGACTCCTTCTCTAGTTTAGATATCAATCCAGGGTTATATTAAAGTAGTAGTTGCCAGGGGCGCCTGGGTGGCACCGTCAGTTAAGCAACCGACTTCAGCTCAGGTCATGATCTCACGGCTCCTGAGTTTGAGTCCGAGTCAGGCTCTGTGCTGACAGTTCAGAGCCTGGAGCCCGCTTCACGTTCTGTGTCCCTCTCTCTCTCTCTGCCCCTCCCCTACTCGCATTCTCTCTCTCTTAAAAATAAATAAACATTAAAAAAAAACTTTAAGAAAAAGTAGTACTGGCCAGCCATTAAAGTTTTTTGAAAATATTGCTAGCTTCTACGTTTATGTTGGTTTTTCTTTTACAACACTACATCCTCACCTATCACGTAGACAAATCAAGAAACATGTAAGTAAGCAACAGAAAAACAGTTAAAATGGTTTCTTCTGGGGAGTAAGGAACTATTGTTTTTTATTATAAGCCCTTTATATGTGAGCAAATACATTAAATACTTTGCGAAACCATTTTAGAAATAAATAAATTAAATTAAATCTTAACCAAAGCTGGGTACTACTCTTTAACATATAATTACCAGGGTTTAATTTATTTTTAGGCTTGACTTAATATAGCTCTAGTTCAACAGAAAAATCATGAGGCTCTGGGGAAACATGATATAATCTCTTTGATTTAGTTATCTGAAATTCATTTGAAATTTTCTATTCAAGCCATATGATCACTGCCACCCGCGTGCCATCTGGTGGCCCATCTCCAGATGGCACCTAGGAAGACATAAGCCTCTACAATTTTGCCCTATAAGTCCAAACCAAGAAAGTGCTTATAAACAGGCTCACATTGCTGAATGGTGAGGTAGAATTTTCTGTCTTTTAGGAAGTATTTTTAATTTTAGCTAATTAAACAACAGCAGCAACAACAACGAAAGCCTGCAATTCTACTCAGTATTATTTGATTGAAATTCTGGGTCTTCTAGAAAAACAACCAGATTCCATGTGGATGAAATTTACCCTCCCAACTTCAATTCCTGTTTCTGGTGAATCCCCCAAATATGAGAGCTAGTAGGACAATATTGTTATAACATATCTTGTTCGTCATGAAAGTTGCTGCTGGAAATTGCCTCTGTTTAATGTAAATGCCCAGAACGGTGGTTCCGAGCATTGGTTGTACGTTAGGACCACCCGGGGTGCCGTGAAAAAATCCTAATGCCAAAGCACCCCACACCACACAGATTATATGAAATTCTTGGAGAGTGTGATAAAACTCTCAGAGGGTGTGAATGAGGCACCTAAGGTTTTAGAGCTTTCCAGATGTTGACAATGTGCAGCCAAGTTTGACAGACACTGACCTAGAAGAGTGCCTATTTGACTTAAAACTGTATACCTGTGTAAGTAAAGTATTTGAGGAAATTTTAAAATACGAAAAATGTGTTGGAATTAACTAGGTCATAGTTTTGTGGATTGGAACAAAGACAAAAAGTAAGAGACATGCTTTGGAGGGATATTGAAATATGAAACAAGCTAAAAACCAAACTTTGTATGTGGTTCAGATCCATTGTTATTTTCTAAAAAGTGTTAATCATCCAGTCTTAAAACAATATATAACAATATATAATATTCAAAAGGATATGAATGATATAAGCTATTTAATATACATGAGGAAAATAAACCTCTTGCATAGGAAGAATGAGTTTTCCAAAGACCTAATAGAAGCTCTTACTCAAATTGAGTGCAATAGCTTGTTCTAACACACAATAAAAGAAAATAAACATCATAAGAAGATCAGATTCTGCATATGTTATGTTTCCCCAAACACTACTGTAGTGTTAATTTATTCATTTGGTTTTTTTTGGATAATGCACTGTCCATATATTTATCTGTGTGTAACCCTTGGTTTAAAATTAACATAACTTCAAATAATTTTATTTGAAAATTTCCATTATTATTTTAAACTCTTATTTGCTTTATGTTATTTTCTAGTCTGACCAGGAGACTTTAGTATAAAAAGAGCATGGCTGTTCATTACAGCAACAACTAAAAAAAAACCCCACAAGTTTTATTTTCTTTTTAACTTACCTCTACATGTTCTCATTATCTCTTTTTAGGACCTTAAAGTCTAAGCGGAAAATAACAGCACTTACATTTCAATTTATGCTGCAAGTTTTGCACCTGTTGTATATTTATATCATTTATATATAATTTCATTTGAAATTAAAATGTTATTCACTCAATAAAGATTAGAAGATATCTCATATGATACCATCACCTAGGAAAACCTTTCCTTAAGACCAAGTTTAATAGCAGTTAGAAAATCAAAACTTAATTTCCAATTATCAAAATAAGAGTCGTTCATGTGAAACATTCTGATGGATTTACGTATTTATGGTAATGGTGGTTACAGTTTGCCCTTTTAATATATTTATATAAATTTATATTCATATTATAAATATATACTTATCTTACATATAAATATGTAAGATATAAAAGTATATAATACATAAATATATGTATAATATATAAATGGATGTATAATATATAATACACATTATATAACATATTATGTATATATTATAAATTTATGTATATATAATATATATATACCCTATGCCATCTAGAAAGAAAAAGGAAATTAGAAGATATGTTAATTAAAAGTCTTAATTTTTTAGACCCACACAATCTTCCAACCGTACATTTTGTTACACTTTGAAAAGAACCATAAATATTGACATCACCATTTCTGAGTTTGACCTGCATTTTTCTATTTAAATGTTTCAAAAATATTATTCCCCTTGCCGTTGAAGTTCAAAAAGTCACACAGACTAATTAGGAGAAACCACCCCCCCCCACACACACACAAAAACCCACATTGACTTAAATAAGACAAAAATGTGATATATGTGTACAATGGGATATTATTTGGCAGTGAAAAAGAATGACGTGCTGATACATGCTCCAACACTGATGAACCTTGAAAACCTTTTGCTACCGTGAGATAAGTCAATCACAAGGACACCATATCCTATGATTCAATTTATATGACCTGTCCAGAAGAAGCAAATCTATACAGAGAGAGAGTAGATTAGTGGTTGCCTAAGACTGAGCAGATGTGGGAGATGGGACTGCCTGTTAATGGGTGCAGACAGAGTTTCATTTTGGGGTGTTGAGAATGTTATAAAAATAGATTGTGGTGATAGCTGTATAGCTCAATAAATACACTAAAGTACATAGAATTGTACACTTTAAATGGATAACTGTTAGGGTTTGTAAATTACAAATGCCTTTTAAAAGAAGATAAATTCTGATGATTCAAAAAGGCTAGTTTGGTGTTAATTCTCCTAATGAGATAGCCTACTTACATAGAATATAAGCCCCAGGTTGGGGCGCCTGGGTGGCTCTGTTGGTTAAGTGTCCAACTCTTGGTTTTTGCTCAGGTCATGATCTCAAGGTTCATGGGACTGAACTCCGCATTGGGCTCTACACTGACAGCCTGGAACCTGCTTGGAATTCTGTCTCTCCCTCTCTCTCTGCCCCTCTGCTGCTTGTGCACATGAACTCTCTCTCTCAAACTAAATAAATAAAATTAGAAAAAAAAGACCCATATTATGTCAACAGTGCTGAAGTGAATAATGTGGGCAAGTAAAAATATGGTATGAGTCCTACCAAAAATTCTGACAAATTCAGGAAGAATTCTGTCTGATGTGAGACAGAGCAGGCAAATACATAAAATATATGTAAAGTGCCTTGCGCCGTGCCTGTTCATTAACAATGTGATTGGGGCGCCTGGGTGACTCAGTCAGTTAAGCATCGGACTCTTGGTTTCGGCTCAGGTCGTGATCTCACGGTTCATAAGTTTGAGCTCCACATGGGGCTCTGTGCTGACAGTGCTTGGGATTCTCTCTCTCCCTGTCTCTCTGTTCCTTCCCCTCTCATGCTTGCTCATGCTCTCTCTCTCTCTCTCTGTCTTTGTCTCTCTAAATAAATAAATAAATGAACAAACATTTTAAAAACCCAAACAATGTGCTTAATGAATGAATTTTATCATCATCATTATCCTTATATCCAACACCATCATCATCAAGTTTTAGGAAACATATGGACACACAGACTTTGTCTTACTTCTGGATGTTATACTCGGTTGAGTGGAAATGTAATATTGGTGCCACTTTATCATGTGGTGTCAGCTACTACAATTACAGATGGTGTGACTTTGGGAAAATTGGTAATTTCTGTTGGGCTTATCTTTAAAATTCAATCCAGTGAAGTGGGGGCAAATCTCACTCTACTTGCTCATGGTTGAGAACATTTACATTTCTTTTAAAAGATAAAAATCATATTCTTAAGTATGGAAATGAACATCAGTGCAGCTTTGTCTTTCAAATATTTTTTAATGTTTATTTATTTTTGAGAGAGAGAGAGTTGGAGCACGAAAGGGGGAGGGGCAGAGAGGGAGGGAGACACAGAATCTGAAGCAGGCTCCAGGCTCCGAGCTTCAAACTCCGAGCTGTTAGCACAGAGCTCAACAAGGAGCTCGAACTCACCAGCCATGAGATCATGACCTGAGCGGAAGTCGGATCCTTAACTGAGTCACCCAGGTGCCCCAATTAAGCTTTGTCTTTTAAAGCTAGTATTCTGATAAAGCTTCGAGACGAATACTATGACACAGAAAGAAATTTCAAATCATAGAGGTAAGCCTTTAATTTGGGGTAACAATGGTCTGGAACTTCGTCACATTTATCTTAATAAAACTCCAAATTCTATGTGTTGCATTTAGTAGGTGGAAAACACTTCCTGAGAGTATATGGAAATTGTATGAAGATAATGCCCTCCCTAGTTATCTTAGAAAATAGAAACTAATGGACCATGCTATTGTGGAGGATGAAAATAAATGGCAGGATTAAAAAAAAAAGTAAAATACCTTTTTTATATGCAGCCACAGTTTGATTTGTTTCAAAAACTTGGCATTTCCACCCTCACCGCCCCCCCCCGCCAAAGTTATGGAATTTTGAAAGCATTTTAGTGATGCTTTTAATGGACTACTTGCATATTTGGGACTTCTGTGAGTGGAAAGCTGTGTAAGAAGCATGAATTATAGTACTGAAAAAAATTATTGAAATGTCATTTGATTTTACCTGCTCTCTCAACACTGAATATCCATACGAATATTGGATAGTCTAAATATTCAGTCAATATTGGATATCTTATCTGAGATTTTATTCTATGGGGTAGTATTTTCATACTTCCTTTACCCTCTTTATTTTATTTTTTATTTTATTAAAAAACTTTTAATGTTTATTTATTCTTGAGAGAGACAGAGTGTGAGCTGGGGAGGGGCAGAGAGAGAGGGGAACACAGAATCCGAAGCAGGCTCCAGGCTCAGAACCTGACGCGGGGCTCAAACCCACAAACCATGAGATGATGACCTGAGTTGAAGTCAGATGCTTAACTGACTGAGCCACCCAGGCTCCCCTTTCATCCTCTTTTCCAGGATCTACCTGCCACCAATATCACATTAAATTCTCTTCTAAAACTGCTTTACTATTTTAGATAATTGGCCTCACCATCTTTTCAGCCACCCAGACTTGGTATTTCAGTTATTTTTGACCCTCTCATTAGCTGCCAAGTTTATCTGACAGAGAAAGAACATATCTTAAAGGGATAATAGGAAAGCCAAAAGAATTATTTTCCCTTATGCTTGGGGAAATTTGCATAGTCAGTTATTATTTCATATTTTCAACTTTTCAGAAGAGAGAAACACCTCGCTGATAAAGGGAAGGCTATTAGCATTGATTTGTTTAAAACCCATTGGCTGTTATTCAGCAGATGAGTGACATGCAGAAGGACATATCAACCAGTGACTTATTAGCTGAGGGAATAGTGTCCCCAGTCAAATATTGTCTGCAGATGTCCTTTCTGGGAAGGAAGGAAAGCAGCAGGAGAGGGTAAAAGAATCTTGCTCCAGCTCCAGAACACCCAATTTCTTAGCAATTTCTTACAATTTCTTAGGACTTCTTAGCAGTCAATTAGGACCAAACAGATCAAAAGGAGGCCAACTTCAGAAAAGAAATACTGTTTAGATCCGTGCCTGCATGGCTTATATTTCTACCCATCTAGCGTGGCTTCACCTTGGGTAGCAGCCAGTAGACACAGGCTACAGCACTTGAGGTCTTGCTCAAATTGGAAGCCATTAAAGTTTCAAGAGGATTTCAAAATGAGTCATCACTTTGAGTGAACACATTCAGCTTTTTCTGAAACAGTCATTCTGAAAGCGTGTTTAGTGAGGTAGAAGGTTCATCATTGCTGAATACATTATTCTTTTGAACTCTTTGCTCCTTATGTTATTTTCATATTCAATCGTGTCTCAGACTTGGGTACTTAATAATTGGTTACTTAAGTTACCTATTAGAATATAGGTAAACCATTTACAGTCTGATGAAAAAAATCTGTGGATGTAAAGTGGTTGTCAGAGACCTTATTGAAGCCCTTGCTTCTCTGCATCACCATCTAGTGGTGAGAATCCCAAAAAGACTACAGAGGCTTCCAGAGATTGTAAACCTAATAGAATGCATGCAGGTAGTCCAACCGTGGTACACAGTGACACAAATACCACAACTGACTTAAAAAATACTGTAGATTTTTGTCCAATTCAAATGACCTAGCAGACAGTATTTTTATGCTGTGTTAGAAGGAAAGAATTTACACTGTCATTGTAGGTTGCGTTACATGAATACTCTTATCATTTAGGGAAATAAGCAGATCCACGATATACCCTGTTTGTATGTATTTGCATTTTTACAATAGTCATTCCTTCAATGGTACGATCAAAGTTATTAATTTATACTGCTTGGAAGATAGATTCCTTTGTTCCCCAGAGATTCTTTTTTTATATACAATGCTTAACAACCACAATCTCTGGATCCTTGCCCTCCTCTCCTCTTTACTATCAGTAGAGGTTCAGAGAAGAATCTACTCCTTCCTAAGGCGAATCTGTTTCCATATGGAACTGATGCACCATCTGGGCCCACCAAATATCACTGTTAGGATTTGAACTTTTTCCTATGCATAGGTTTCAAAATAGTTTTTTCCTTCAGCCTAGATAGACCTATGATCCTGTTTTAAAAATCCCTGCCTTGCCTTTGCTACTTTCTAACTCTATAGACTCTTTTGGACCAAAGTTCTAGAAAAAGTAAAGTATACTCAATGCCTTTCCTTCCTTACCTTGAAGTCATTCCTGCACTCCTCACAGTACGGCATCTGGCCCTATCATTCTGTGGCAATTTCTCTTTGAAAGATCACCGATGACCTGGCTAAGTTCGAGTCTGTCCTTAATCTTATGCCTTATAACAAGGTCTCACAATTTATACTTCATTAAGCCAGTATATTATGTAATAATTCATATATACAAAGAGATATAAAAAATAATGTGATGAGCATCTGAGTTTCAACTAAGTGCGGGTTCAATACATAATACATTATAAAACTCTGGTGTCTGTCTCTGTTCTCAGGTCACATCCTCCTTTCCTCCTTATTGTTCCTCCCTCCTCCAGGAAACCAGTACCCTGAATTTTGTATTTATCTTTAATATTAATTTTTATACTTTTACCACATATATATGTATCCCTAAATAATATTATAATATTGACTGCAAAGTTTTAACATTTTGTTTAAATGGAATTATACCATATGTATTTTTATGCAGTTTGCTTTTTATATTTTTGTTTATTTATTTATTTACACACACAAGTCGGGGAGGGGCAGAGAGACAGAGTGACAGAATCCCAAGCAAGTTCTGCTCCATCAGCATAGAGCATGATGTGGGGCTTGAACTCACAGACTGTGAGATCGTGACCTGAGCCAAGATCGAGAGTTGGAAGCTTAACTGACTGTATGACCCTGACATCCCAATATGTTTAAAAATGTTTTTAATGTATATTCACTTTTGAGAGAGAGACAGAGACAGAGACAGAGAGAGAGACAGACAGAAAGAGAGAGAGCACGAGTAGGGGAGGGGCAGAGAGAGAGGGAGACACAGAATCTGAAGCAGGCTCCAGGCTCTGAACTATCAGCACAGAGCCCGACGCAAGGCTCAAACCCATGAGCTGTGAGATCATGACCTGAGCCGAAGTTGGACACTTAATTGAGTGAGCCACCCAGGTGCCCCATGTCCCAATATTTTTAATATTCATCTGTATTGATAGCTGCAGCTGTGCAATGTCCATTTATAATGTGTATAATAGTTTATTGCAAGAATGCAACCACAATTTATCTCTTCTCCTACTGAAGGGCATTTAGGTTTTTTAGGTTTTCTCCCACTTTTATTTTGATATAATTGACATGGAGCACTATGTAAGTTTCAAGTACACAGCATAATGACTTGAAATACATATGTTGCAAAATGATTGCCATAGTAAGTTTAGGTAGCATCCATCACCTTATAGAGTTACTAAATTTTTTTTCCCCTGTGATGAGGATTTTTAGTATTTACTCTCTCAGCAACTTTCAAATACATCATACAGTGGTGTTAACTATAGTCACCATGCTGTACATTACATCCCCAGTACTTATTTATTCTATAACTAAAAGGTTGTACCTTTTGACCACCTTCATCCGATTCTGCCCCCCCCCCTCTGGTAACCACAAATCTGATCTCTTTTTCTATGGGTTTGAATTTCGTTCTTTGATTCCACATTCAAGTGAAATGATACAGTATTTGTCTTTGTCTGACTTATTTCACTTAGCATAATGCCTTCAAAGCCCATATCCATCCTGTTGCAAATTGCAGGATTTTCTTCTTTTTATGCCTGAATAATATATGTCACATAATAACTACATTCCATTATAGATACCTATATATCCACATATCTACATATCTATACATACATACATACACATATATACATATACATACATATATATATATATATATATATATATATACACACATAGTGCTGATATCTCTTTGACACACTGATTTCTTTTCCTGTGGATATATACCCAGAAGTGGGATTGCTGAATCATGTAGTTCTCTTTTTAAATTTTTTTTTTACATTTATTTATTTTTGAGAGACATTGACCCACTCACAAGTGGGTGAGGCACAGAGAGAGAAGGAGACACAGAATCCGAAGCAGGCTCCAGGCTCTGAGTTGTCAGCACAGAGCTTGACATGGATCTTGAACTCATGAGCTGTGAAATCATGACCTGAGCCAAAATCTGACGCTTAGCTGACTGAGCCACCCAGGCGTCCTTCTCTTTTTAATTTTTTAAAGATCCTCCATACTGTTTTCCACAGCGGCTATACCAATTTACATTCCCACCAACAGTGCACAAGGATTCCCTTTCTTCAGATTCTCATCAGCATTTTTTTATCTGTCTTCAATAATAGCCATTCTAACAAGGCCTGAGGTGGTATTTCACTGTGGTTTTGATCTGCATTTCCCTGATGATTAATGATGTCGAGCATCTTTTCATGTACTAGTTGACCATCTGTATGTCTTCTTTGGAAAAATGTATATTCAAGTTCTCTGACCATTTTTTAATTGGATTATTTGGTGTGGTTTTTTTTTGATGTTGAGTTATAGGAGTTCTTTATAAATTTTGGCTATTAGTCCTTTATCAGATAGATGGTTTGCAAATATTTCCCCCCACTACATAGGTTGCCTTCTCATTTTGTTGATTGTTTCTTTGCTACGCAGAAGCTTTTTAGTCTGATGTAGTCCCTCATTGATTTTTGCTTTCTGTTGCTTTTGCTTTTTGTGTTATATCAAAAAAAAAAAATCATTGCCAAGACTGAAATCAAGGAGCTTTTCCCCTATTTTCTTCCAGGAGTCTTATGGATTCAGGTCTTACATTTGAATCCTTAATCCATTTTGGGTTATTATTTTGTGAGTGGTGTAAGATAGGGAGCCAATTTCATTCTTTTGCATGTGAATATCCAGTTTTTCCCAACGCCATTATGGAAGAGACTATCCTTCTCCACTGAACATTCTTGGATACCTTGTGAAATATTAGTTGAACATATATGCGAGGGCTTATTTCTGGGCCCTTGATTCTGTTCCATTAGCTTATGTGTCTATTTTTACTACAGTTCCATTGTAGTGTGATTACTATAGCTTTGTCATATAATTTGAAATCAGGAAGTGTGATGTCTCCAGCTTTGATCTTTCTCAAGATTTCTTTGGTTATCCAGGGCTTTATGTAGTTCCATATAAATAATAAGGTAGTTTCTTTTTCTTTCTTTATAAATTTTTTTAGAGAGAGCAAGAGCACATGAGCAAGGGAGAGGGGCAAAGGGGGGGGAGAGAGAGAGAGAGAGAGAGAGAGAGAGAGGAAGAGAATCTTGAGCAGGCTCCGTGCTCAGCACAGAGCCTGATGTGGGGCTCGATCCCATGACCCTGGGATCAGGACCTGAGCGGAAATCAAGAGTCGGATGCTCAACCTACTGAGCCATCCAGGCACCTAAGGATAGTTTTTTCTATCTGTGAAAAATGCCATTGGAATTTTGATGGAGATCGCATTGAATCTATAGAGGGCTTTGGTAGTATGGACATTTTATCAGTTAACTCTTCTGATCCATGAACGCAAAATATCTTTCCATTTATTTGTGTCTTCTTCATTTTCTTTCATCAACATCTTAGAGTTTCTTTCACTTACTTGGTTTTACATATAAGATCTATTGTATTCTGTGTCTTAATTATATAGAATGCTCTTTTACTAAATTTTTTATTATTTATAATATTTTCCATGGATTCTTTTGAGTTTTCAGTTATATAATCATATCACCTGCGAATAGAGACAGTTTTACCTCTTCTGATTTATATTTTCAATTGCTTTCTCTTATCCAATAGTATTGACTAATACATCTAATGCAATGTAAGTAATAGTAGAGAGAGTGACCATAGTTTAGTGGGGGAAGTCTGTGATATTTACCAATTGAGAAATACGTTTGTTCGGAGTCTGATGATTTTACATATGGAAATATATACATAGATTCCTATTTAACTTAATATTTTTTAAAAAATGAATGGTTGCTGAATTTAGCAGAATGCCTTTTAGGCATCTTATAAAGATGATAATGTGTTTTTCCCCTCTTAGTTCTATTAATATGGTAATTGTGTTCATTTGCTCTTTATGTTGAACCACTATTGCATTCTCAAATAAATCCCAATTAGTTATATAATCCCAAATCATATGCTATTTTTTAATATGCTGCTGGATTTTGTTTGCTAATATTTTATGTAAGATTTTTGTATTAAATATTAATAAGTGATACTAGACTGTAGTTTTCATTTGGTTATCAATGTTATACTTGCCATATAAAAATAATTTGGAAATTTTCTTCCTTTTTAGATGCTCTGTAACAGTGTTAGAAGCATTGGGATTAACAAATCTTTAAAGGTTTTGGGGAGAGTTTCCTTGGGAAGCTAAACAGGTCTGGTGCATTTTTGCAGGTGAATTACTTATAATTGTTTATGTTTTTTCTATAGGAAATTGTTTAGTATTTTTATGTTGGCTGCGGTTAAATATTGTAAACCATATTTCCTAGGGAGTTATTTTTCTAGATTTTAAAATTGAATTGCATATACTTGTGCAAAATAATCTAATATAAAATAAGTGATGATTATTTTCCACTTGTCATTTCTGATTATGTGAATTTGTAGTTTCTTTCCCCTTTTCATTAGGTCAATGATATATCATTTAAAATTTTTCTTCCACTGAACCTTTTTTGTTTACGTATGATTTCTATGTCTTCTAATCTGATGTTATTATTTCTTTAATTATTTTTCCTCTTGATTTTTAAAAATTATTTTTCTGGATCTTTTTGGTTGAGTAGTTTATTTTGATTTTTCAATTTTGTTAATATAGTTACTTAATTTCATAATTTTCCACTGCTATCTGCTTTTGCTGTATTCCATTGCTGTTGTTTACAAGAAATCCTCCAATTTTTGTTTTATATTTCTACTTTGACCTACATGTTGTCCACTAGCATGGTTTTAAACAAATTTCCAGGTAGAAAGATCTTCACAAAAAATGGATTAATTTCTAGTTTTATCACACTGGAGTCAGAGAATTCTGTCTGGACCATTTCCATTTTCCAAAATTATTGAGATTTTTCACAACAACCAAATATACAGTCAGTTTTCAGAAATGCTTTATAAACACTTAGAAAAAAAAGATATTCTTTGTAATCCAGGGTACCAGGAAAATATTTACCTATACAATATTGATTATACCATTGTGAATTGTAGACATAACATTATAAAGTGTTCTTGTAACGCTTTTTAGTCTGAATTCTACTTGGTTAATAATCAAGATCTTGGCTCATGCTTTTTTTATTTGCTTTTTCTGTGTGAAAATGAGTAGCCTTTTATTATTAACCTTTTGAATCTCTTTATGTCGGATGTGATTTTGCATCAAATATAAACTTTGTATAAGTTTGGATTCTGCATTTTCAGTCAGTCTAAACAATTTTTTCTTTTAATATGGGAGTCAAACTATGTCAATATGTGTGATATATTCAGTCTTAGTTGTGATTGCTATCAAACTTTGTATCTAAAGTTTTTTTCTATGAGATTTCTTTTTTCTCTTTCATAATAATGTTGGTATTTAGGAAGATTTTAATTTTGGTTCTGATAATTGTCATTATATTAATCCTTTTACTTATCCTTAATCTCTTCCTTCTTTTAAGGTATTTTCTGTTAGTTTCTTAGTATAGGCATTATTAAATAGTTACAAACCTCTTCTTTTTTTGTTTTTCTTTTCTTACCCCTATCATTTAAATTAAAGCTATATCCCTATACTCCCAATAAAAAATATACAAGGCAGTCAGCCAGATTATTCTACGTTTACCATTGATTCTCCTTCTCCTCACCATTTTTGATAGTCACGATACATATGAATACATCTGTTCATTCACCCTTATCTTCATTATTTATACTTAGTGACATAGTTAAGTAGAGTTGATGCTCACAGCCATTTGAACATTTTCTTGGTAGTCTGAAGCTCATTCCTTAGTAGATTATTCGGGAAGAGCGCATATGTACAGTATTCCCCGAATTCTTGCACGCTGACAACAATTTGTTTGTCGTCTTCCTGGTTCACATGTTCTTTGTGTTTCTTAAGTTACTTTAGTTACTCTGGCTCAGAGCATTGCAGTCAACAAGTCTGATGCTAATCTGATTTTAAAAACTCTTTGGCTTGGTATTTTTACCTCTATTCCCCAAATATGTTTTCTTTTCTTTTATTTATGGATTTTTTTTCTTGAATAAATCTTTATTCGATCACTCAGGTTGATTTTCTCAGGGATCTTGAACCTTCAAATATTCCTTAATTTTAGAAAAGTACTCTTGATTATGGTTTTAGTATCAGTAGTGTTTTATTGTGGTTTCATTCTTCCAGAACTCATTTTGTATATACATTGTGTTTTTTCTTTTTTTAAATTTAATTTAATTATATTTTATATGTTGTATTTTCTTTTTCTGTTTTCAGAATTTAGAACTTTCTTTCCAAAATTTTTAAGAATCTCTTTTTTTTGAGAGAGAGAGAGAAAGAGAGAGAGAGAGAGAGAGAGAGAGAGAGAGAGAGAAGGGCAGAGGGAGAGAAAAAGAATCTTAAGAAGGCTCCACTCTCAGTGTGGAACCCAATGCAGGGCTCAATCCCATGACCCTGGGATCATGACCTGAGGTGAAATCAAGAGTTGGACGCTTAACTAACTGAGCCACCCAGATGCCCCTAAAAATGCCTTTCTTAATACATGTTCAGTTTGTCTTTGCTTTTCCTTTCTATTCTTTAGTTCCCTCACTGTACTTTAAATCCATCCATTCACTTTGTGTTCCTTGTGGTTTCTCTTAATTTACATTTTTTTCCTGTTTATAATTTTTACCCGAGCTGTTAACTCCAGTCATCAAGCTATCTCGTTCATTAACTTCTCTCATTCGAATTTGAGTTTTTCAAATATAATTAATATATTTTTTCATAATTGCATTTAAATTGCTTTGAAAGAATAGGTTGGGGTTTTTATTGGCTTTGTGGCCAAATATATATATTTCTTTTTTCTGGTGTGCCATTACATTTTTTGTAATGTTATTTGTATCATTATCTTCTTTTCTTACTCTGTCCTTGTATGAATTTCAACCATTTTCTTTTCTCTCTCTCTCTGTCTCTCTCTCTTTTTTTTTTTTTTTTGTCATACCGAAGCAAGATAGAGTTTCCTTTTAGGCTTTTGGGGCTTAGGTGGGCCAGGATAGCTTTTCTAGCTTGATTGCCCTAGGACTTCCTTTCTATTTTATTGTCAAGTAATAAAAATATGCCCTCTTGCTGCTTGAACATCTTCAATACTATGTATTGTCTGCAACTCTTGTCTTTTCCCTAATTATTATCTGATTTTTCTCTCTCCTTGCTCCCAGTGTTCTGACTCTAATACTTTTGTGTTCTACTTCCAACAGTTGCTCTATATCTATTGATTTTTATTTTTTAATGTTTATTAATTTTTGAGAGAGAGAGAGAGAGAGAGAGAGAGGAGGGGCAGAGAAAGAGATAGATACAGAGAATCCAAATCAGGCTCTGTGCTGTCAGCACAAAACCCGATGTGGGGCTGGAACTAGAAACCGTGAGATCATGATCTGGGCTGAAGTTGAATGCTCAAGCGACTGAACCACCAGGCACCCCCAGCTGTTTATTTTTAGTACAGGGTTTTAGTCTTCTGGAAAGGTTATTCTATCGGGCATTTGCAAACCCTGAGGGCTCAGGACACTCTAGTATCTTTCATGGTTTGTTTATACTCATTGGCAAGTTGGAACCTACATAGGTCCTTCCCAGTTTCCACTGTTCTCAGAGTACTTCCACTACCTTCAGAGTACTCCATCTTGAATGGAGAAGCCTCCTTTTGAGGGTGAGCATTTTTGGTGGTTGATGTGTTTCCCAGATTTTGGGATTGCCAAATATTCCCTTTATTATTTCCCACCCAGTTTCTTGCTCCCTTACAACTGTGATTCCGTGGGTCTTTCTGTTCTAAATTATTTGGTTCCACTCACTCATATTCCGGGCTTTGACATAACGCCTCACCAGCTGGATTCCTTGTCCATGGGTTTTTGTTGTTGCTAGTTTATTTGAGCTTACTGTGTGTGTGTGTGTGTGTGTGTGTGCGCGCGTGCTCGCACATGCATGTGCATGTGTGCATGCATGTAGAAATTTAGGCAGAGGCAGAAATCATACTGCCACCACTGACTCCGTCACTGCCACTACTTTTGAGATGGCCTACCTGGACATAAGATGTATGCTAATTTTGGATTGTGAATTCACAATCAGTCTAATTTTGTGGGAATCCAGAAGCCTGTGCTAGATTCTGAAAGATATTTTAGTTTACTACCAACCAAGGATTAAGTTACATTAATTTCCTAGTTTATGTTTCCGTGGGTCATGTAGCTATTATAAATTAAAACCTGAAGACAAAGTAAAAATACAGTCAGTCCTGCTGATAAGACACTACTCTTAGGAAGCTTTTATCTACTCAGAGGCATGCCTATTTTTCTTGTTATTTTCCTTTACTATCAGGGAGATTTATTTTCTCTAATCTACTGTTTCCTTGAGTATTGAGTTATTTCAGGTTTCTTGGGGTGATGATGTTAGGTTACAATTCTCTCCCTTGTATTGGCCCAAGGATATGTCACCTATGCCCAGGTGATAGATTATTAAATACAAGCCTCTCAGCTAAGGCGAGTGGCCAACACTTCCAGACATCTGGGGGGTTGAGCTTCAGGGTATCATTTTCTTTTCCAGCTCTTCCTTCAGTTTGAATCCCTGGCAACTTTCCTTCCTTTCCTATTAGCTCAGCCATGTATTGGTTTGAAAAGATATTTATTAGATTTTACCCTTCATTTCTGCATTTTCAAGATTGTTGGGGCTTTAACAATCTAGTTAATCATATTGCTGGAGATAGAAGTCTTGACTCATAGTTCCACTCGACTAATTTACACCCTCATTGCTCTCACTTAGACAATTATGAGATCCTTGTTTTCCTTATTTCAGTTCCCAGTCTTTTTCAAACTCCATTCATTTCAATCTTACAAATCAATGCATGATTTTTAATACATCACTGCAGTAATCATGTCTTTCTAAAAATTTAATTAGATGCCTATTGCCTACAGATGCTTTAATCTGATATTCAAAATTGTCTACTGGCTTGTCCCAACCCCCCCACCTTTGCTCTCTGGCCTCTCTACTTCCTTTATATTCTTTGTGATCCAGCCAAACTAAATTGCTTGCAGTCTCTTCAGGCATTTATATATACTTATTCCAATGTGATTTTGTTCATACTGCTTTCTCTCCCTGAAATGCTCATTCCTATGTTCTTATGAGAATTCTCGTGTTTCTAAATCCCTTTGGAAGTGTCAACGTGATATGTTGTATCAGTAGGATTGGAGTGAAACATACATGAGTTTATTTTTCCATCTCGGCGGCTTCCTAGGCGTGTGGTCTCAACTATAATTTTCTTATCTGTGGAATAAGGAAAATATTACTCTAGATATTTGAAAGAATTGTTGGGAAAGTGAAATGAGGAAACCTATGTAAATGTATTTTGTAAACTTAAAATTGATGTAAAATTACAAGCATTAATTTGCTTTTGCTTGCCCTTATTCATTCTTTGAGGCCAAGTTCAAATGCCACATCCTTCCTTAAACTTTCCCTGAGTCTTTCTAGTCCAGCCAGCACTATATCAGTACTTACCACATGTTACTTTGTATCATTAATTGTCCCCAACTCTTATATCCCCAGTTAGGATGTGGATTTTTCAAGGACAAGGGCCAAGTCTGACTCCCCCTCACACAATTCCTTGAATATTGTAGGTGCCCAATAAATATTATTTCAAATATTGAGTTCTTAAATACAGCAAGTTAGGGTAGGTATAAAGTGCACTGGCAATGGACTTTTTATTAAGTCACTCCTTTTTATTTTTTATTTTTTTAAAGCTTATTTATTTATTTTGATAGGGAGACAGAGAGAGCAAGCAGGGGAGGCACAGAGAGGGAGACGGAGAGAGAAAATCCCAAGCAGGCTCTGTGCTGACAGCACAGAGCCCGACGCGGGGCTCGAACTCATGAACCACGAGATCTTGACCTGAGCCAAAACCAGGAGTCAGATGCTGAACCGACTGAGCCACCGAGGCGAAGTCATTCCTGTTTATACTAAAACTGTCTACAGGTATTGACTCCTTTGTTAAAAATAATCTCAATTTCTCTACGTTTTTAAAACTAGCATTTGTGATAAGGTTTTCTTCCGGTCCTTTGGTAGATACAGAACACTGATTTATTCAATATCTGTTTCATCTGCATCCTTTGGATGGCAGATGCTGGAAGTTTAAGCACTAAAAGTTACATTTCTAAAATCCTTTGTAGCTAAGGTTTCAGGTTTCCACCAGTAAGAGTTATTTACACAACACATACACTCATAACTGTATTAAATGTCAAGAGAGACACTAGCAGAAGAAACATTTATCTTGATGACATGGATCTGGGAAGCATGGTGTCATTCTGCATTTAACAGTTCTGTCAGTGGTGCTCTGATTTCCAAATCGTACCTCAATTGATATGACACTTTTGCGCAGCGCTTTTTACAATGGCTTCTTAATTTCCCTGATTGCTGATTGTGATATAGATAGCTCCTACGGAGGGACCATTCTGTGTTGTTCGTGGTCACCCAGCCCTTCTAACAATTTTGTAAGCACAACATTTCCTGTATTAAAAATCTCTTTCTATTCAAAACAGCTAGAGTGATTTGTTTTCTAGATTGATACCCCCATCACCATTTCTGAAGTTCCACATGATTCATTATGTCACGTATGTGAAAACATCCGAGCATCCTAATTTCAGTATTTTATTAAGAATTGCGCTTTCCTCCTATTTCATGTTCCATGAACCAGTTTTCCAAATGCAGTTGTATTTTTTAGCTAGGGTTACCTCAACTAGGTAGCTTGAGAACTTGTATTTGTAAATCTCTATTCTTTTGAGCTTTGTTGCCTTGCTTAATCATGACTATTTTAATATTGTTAATATAATAAAATTATCTTGGAGAGGATCAGAAGAAAACTGAAAACAGTTACAAAAATACGAAAAAATAGGGGCCTTTGTGGCTCAGTCGGTTGAGCATCTGAATCTTGATTTTGGCTCAAGTCATGATCTCATGGTTCATGAGTTCTAGACCTGCACTGGGGTCTGCGCTGACAGTGCAGAGCCTGCTTGGGATTCTCCTTCTCCCTCTCTCTCTGCCTTTCTCTCTTTCTCTCTCTCACTCTCTCAAAATAAAAAAAAAAGTACTAAAAAATATAACCAGCAAACAATGAAGGAGATAGAGATAGGAAGACAAAAATAAAGAACTTGATTATTATCATTATTTCAGTATGGCTAGCTTGTCAAGCGGCTTTCCAATTTATTCACAAATCAATCCATTTAAATGTCGGAATAGAGTTTTTTCAACAGGAAGCCTACCTAAGCTATTTGCCTCCTGCTCGGGTCATTTATGTCCATGATAAAATGAACAGTGATCAGAATGTCTGTCTGTTGCAAATTGCACTCAACTTCTCGGGTAGCTCTTTTGAAAACTATTTCCATTTCTTTCCGTGTGAGACTTCACCTTATACCATGCCAAGATGCATTTTTAGAAATTTTCTTTCCGCAAAATTGGCAGTAGTTTTACAGGACAAGGGGAATGTGCCTCAATTTTCTCAGAGGGGAGGACCAAACACTGCAAGAGTGCAGGATAGGCAGAACAGAACTTAATGAGTTAAATTCTTTTTCAAGAGAGCTTACTTGTTATGCCTCTACAAGAGCCTTCATGATCACAGGCAAATAAACTCACTCAAAATCCTTGACAAAAAGAATGTCACAATAGCTCAGAATGGATTGATGAAATGTTTGAAAGCTTTTATGAGAATTCTGCAAATTGGGAACACTTCTCTGAGCAAACCTTGCAAAGAAGGAATATTTCATCTGACTGCTAGAGTAAGAACAGCAGCGTGAGACTCACTCTGAGTATAATCACAGAGAGACGCCTTTTGATAATCTGGAGGCCTTACAGTAGCTTTGCCTATTTTATTTTTGATCCTGTGTTTAGCCCTGATGGGGCCTTGCTCTAATCTAGTCGAGCTAGCTAGCTAACAAGGAAAGCTAACTACACGAGAATCTGACAAACATGCATTAAAATTCCACCTTCTGCCACTTATGTGGATGGCTCTGGGTAGGTTACTTATGCTCTCAGAACTTCAGTTGCCCCTACTGTATAATGAGAATAATGAAAGCACTTAATTCACCGGGTTGTTTTGTGGATTAAATGAAGGCAAATGTCTATAAAAAGCCCCCAGCACATTGATTGGCATTGTAGTGAAAGCTAATTAATGTGATTCTTTTCCCTCCCATTTCCGAAAAAGAAAATGGACATCGCCTTCAGTTTGTGATACGTGATTAGCTAAAAGTCTTTGGGGGTGCTGATTGGAGATACTTATTGTGTGATGCAAATTTGTATGATGAAGTATCTTTAATCACAATCAGGTAGTTGATTTGAACCCTTGAGCAGAGGAAGCTAATCACCAGAAAGATATCTGACATATACAAACCTCAGTGCATGAGGTGGAATTTTCAAGGAATGTCATTGCTTTCACCTATTTTCAAATGAAGACAAAGTGCTTTCCCTTGTCACTTTTTTGGTTCACGTTCTCTTCCAATATTTCTAGCTCAGGTGCTAAGAAATATTTATTAAAGATCATCCACGGTTTCAAATCACCTCCGTAGGTATTGCAAATTACACTTTCAACTCTAATAAAGGAGAGATTTGGTCACAAATCACTCCTCGGAAATATATTTTTATGGATTCTAAGCTAATTAAGTCAGACAGCCTCATCATATACACAAATTTCATAGAGAGAGATACTTTCTCAAAGACAAAGCAGTTCTTCCAATTTAAAACCGAGCTAAAAACCCAAAAGTTACCATATCAGAGTGACTTGACCAGATAAAGCACTCAAGTGGAAAAGACCTAGGACGGAGAGCTTAGAAGGACCAGGTTCTAAGTCCACAGTAGTAAACTCATGCCCACAGAGGCCAGTAAAATAATGTAAATGAGTGAGCTGGGTCAAATGCATGGTCACAGTAAATGGTGGAACTGACAGTCTACCTGATGGAGTGGTAGTTACTTGGCTCCAACCAATTGTTGCAGGGTGTGACTGCAGTCCAGTATTTCCGTATGTTCCAATATTTAAGAAAACCTGGGCATCCAGATTTTTCTATGAATTCTCCCAATTTTTACGTATTGAAAAACAATTGAATTGCGGAACCAAACAAAACACATCTTCTGGGTTGCCCACAACGTGGACTACATTCCTGGATCCTGTTGAATCATCAATGAGTTTTGCGATCCTTGGGTAGTCTTCTAAGTTCTTTGTGCCCCAGTTTTCTTGTTTTACACATATGAGAGATTAGGGACAGGAGAACTCTGACCTGTCTTGTAAATAAAGTTTTATTGGAACATAGTCACACTTATTCATATTGTTTGACTTCTGCCATGCTACAACAACAGATTTGAGTACTTGTGATGGAGATCATATGGCGCACAATGTCTCAAATATTTAATATATAGCCTTTTGTGGAAAAAAGTTTACTGACCCCAGGGATAGATGTTTGGTGCTTTTAAGTATTAAAAGTGTTGCCGGAAATGAGATAAAGAGTAACATGTTCTTAAAAAGTTCACACATTGACTACTTCTCAAAAAGAAAGATTAAGAAAATAATTGTACTGAGGCGCCTGGGTGGCTTAGTCAGTTAAGTGTCCAACTTCAGCTTAGCTCGTGATGTCACAGTTTGTGGGTTCGAGCCCTGCATCGGGTTCTGCACTGACAGCTCAGATCTTGAAGCCTGCTTCAGATTCTGTGTTCCCCGCCCCCCTCTACCCCTCCCTGTCTTGTGCACGCACCTCTCTCTCTCTCAAAAATAAATAAATATTTTAAAAAAGAAAAAAATAGTTGTATTATTGGCCCCAATTGGTTCCCCCCTCCTGAGTTCACACCCTCTACAATAGAACTTGATAGTGCCTTGCCCCTTGACACTGGGCTCAAGTGTGTGACTTACTTTGACCAATTGGATAATACTGTATGTGACACAGAGGCTCAAACTTGGCATATGACTTGATGCTTACTTTTTTCTATCATTACCATCAACAGAAGAACATGCCGGGGCTAGCCTTTTAGAGCAGGGGTAGGCAAACTTTTTCTATACAGGTATAGACTATAAATATTTTATGCTTTGTAGGCCATATAGTTCTGCTACAGCTATATCACACTACTGTGGTAGTGCAAAAGCAGTCGTATATAGCATATAAACCAGTGGGCAGGTCTGTGTTCCAATAAATCTTCACTTTCAAAACCAGCGGTGAGCTGAATTTGGCCTGTTAATCTTTTTTGTAACGTTTATTTATTTTTTAGAGAGAAAGAGAGAGAGAGAGAGAGAGAGAGAGAGCAGGGGAGGGGCAGAGAGAGAGGGAGACACAGAATCTGAAGCAGGTTCCAGGCTCTGAGCTGTCAGTCCAGAGCCCGATGCAGGGCTCAAACTCATGGAACGTGAGATCATGACCTGGGCCAAAGTCTGACGCTTAACCGACTGAGCCACCCAGGCACCCCTGGCCTGTTAATCTTTATATTGGAGGAAAAGAGACTTGTGGGACAGAGCTAAGTCACCCTGTGCACCTGAGCTGAGACAATAGACCAGCGAGCTAACCCACAGACACATGAGCAAACCCAGAAAACATACACAGAACTGCCTGGTTCAATCTCATAAGCATAAACAATAAATATATCTTTATCGTTGTTTGCCACTGGGCTCTCGAGGTTGCCTGTTTCACAGCAAAAGCCAACTTATTCAATGATTAGTCTTCTAAAACTCTTGTGTAAGCAGTTTGACAAAACTCACACAAACACACACACACACACACACACAAAGGACTAAATAGTATTTATAGATATCTTGTGTCTACACTAGTAAGAGTAGCTGCAATTTACTGATTGCCTACTACTACGGGTGAAGCAATGTGCAAACTCCATACATAATCACTAATCCTTGAAACTTTCCTGCACTATAGATTTTTTAAATTGTCTATTTTTTTTCATATGAGACAATAAGCTCACTGAGTAGATCTAGCTTGGCCAAGGTTTTTAGATATATGACATATCAGAGCTCAATATTTATTCATTCATTTATTTATTCATTTATTTTTAATATAGTTTATTGTCAAGTTGGTTTCCATATAACACCAGTGCTCTTCCCAACCAGTACCCTCTTCCATGCCCATCACCCATTTTCTCCTCTCCCCCGCCCCTCATCAATCCTCAGTTTGTTCTCAGTATTTAAGAGTCTATCAGAGCTCAGTTTATCTCCAAGTTTCTTAACGTCCAAATGTTTGGACATCCTACAGATATCTAAAAACTCAAATAACATTTCCCAATTTAATGTAATCACTATTTCTTTCCAGTATCATGTTTAAAGTTATCTTTAAGTAAAGTGTTTTCAAACATCTTGATGGAAAAAAATCCCATCACAACACACACATTAAAACACTTCCTACTTTCCAGGCTGAATCTTAAGTAAAAACTGAGTAAGAATCCAGAATTCCATCATTAATAGAATAGCTTGATCAATCTGTGCCCGAATCTGGTCTTGTCTTTTACTATAAAATGATAGGTCAGTTTCAGTTTGGATGTGATCATTCAGTACATTTGCTCTGTTATATTTTATGAATATATGGTACTGATGCTATTTTCATATCTAGAACTTCTACACTTGTGTATTTTATCTTTCAGCTAAGCATGAGCAAATCAGCTATTTCTCAGTTAGCCTGGTTATCCTGACCTTAGGGAATAAAATGAAACAAATAAACAAAAGCACTGCTGCACTGCTGAAGGAGAACAAATAAATCAAGGAGTAATTAACTCTTAAGTCCTTGATTACAGCAAAATGTAAATAATAAAAGTAACTGTTTCTAAAAAACGTCACCAAATAATATTATCAAAACCAGTATTATAACTTTTTCTTTATTTGATCTCTGAACTTGAATTCGGTTTCTTTTTTTTCTGATTTAATTTATTTTTATTATTCTTATTTGAGAGAAAGAAAGTGTGAATGGGGGAGAGGGGCAGAGGGAGAGAAAGAGAGAATTTCAAGCAGGCTCTATGCTCAGTGCCGAGCCAGACATGGGGCTTGATCCCAGGACTCTGGGATCATGACCTGGGTTGAAATCAAGAGTCAGATGCCCAACCAATTGAGCCACGCAGGTGCCCCTGAATTCAGTTTCTCGTGTGAGTAGTGGCTATTTCTAATATATATATATTTTCACATGTTCAAAGGATTTCACTAAATTCTAACTTGATTCTACAATTCAGTTATTTGACCTTGAGCAAATCACTTAACCTCTCTGATCAGAATCATCCTAATCTGAAAAATAGAGATGATAATAATACCTACTTTTGTAGAATTGCTATAAAAATTTAAATGCTGAGGGATGTGGGGCGCCTGGGTGGCTCAGTCGGTTAAGCGCCTACGTTGGCTCAGGTCATGATTTCACGGTTCATGGGTTTGAGCCCTGTGTCAGGCTCTGTGCAGACAGCTCAGAGCCTGGGGCCTGCTTTGGATTCTGTGTCTCCCTCTCTCTCTGCCCTCCCCCCCCCAAAGTAAATAAGCATTAAAAAATGTTTTTAAATGCTAAGGGATGCAAAGTCCTAACTAGAGTCAGTGCCTGGCACAATCATAAAAGTTCCTTATTAGTTGTTTGTTGAATCTGATTCTGTTGCTGAAAACAATGGTAGTCAGTGTAGTTGTTTAATCTTTATTTACATACCATTAAAAAGTACTTCAAGTGAGACAATAATTAAAAATATGATTCAGTGAATGGTACATGAGAATTATTGTGCATTTGATTACATTCCCTTGTGGAGAGGATATGAGAAGTCAGGGGGCCACGTTTCTGTTCACACAGGGCATTGACTCCAATCATAAACTCACCAACTTATTTTGGTGCCAATAAAACGTGTTTCCGGAGACAAATGAAAGTTTATATTGGTTCTCATTTGACCTGTCTTCTGAACAGCAAATTATTTTATTTATTTGTTTATTTGTTTATTTATTTATTTATTTATTTATTTTGAGAGAGAGAGAGAGAGCGTGCGCACGCATGTGTGAGTGGGAGAGGGGAAGAGAGAGAGAGAGAGAGAGAGAGAGAGAGAGAGAAAATCCCAAGTAGACTCTGCCCTGTCAACACAGAGCCCAATGCGGTTCTCGATCGCCTGAACCATGAAATGATCACCTTATTGGAAATCAAGAGTTGGCGCTTAACCGACTGAGCCACCCAGGCTCCCCATGAACATTAAATTATAATATATCATATGGTAGTTGGTTAAAATTTCTAGGACATAATTATACAGAAGTAATAATAATAATATGTAAAACAAATCTTATAAATGTAAGATACACAAGATAAATGAAAGAGATTTTATATCTAAGACAATAAGCCAGTTTGTTATTATTTGTTACCTAATGACCACATCATAAGAAGGCAGTGTATAGTGATGTGTTCTGGAAAAAATCTGGAGCATTTTGAGCGTCAAATGGGGCTATAGTCTATCACTTACTAGCTAAATGATCTTGGCAAGTTTTTAAATCCGTAGGTTTCTGATTTCTATAAAATGACAATCACTCGCTCTTGATTCATTCATTTAGCAAATATCAATTGGGTACCTCTGTATAATACAGAGTACAAAGAAAAGGTGGACAAAATTGATAAGGAATATATAGATATCTATATCTATCTACCCAACTATGTCATACCTTCCTGGAAAAGCTTTTAACACAGTGCCTGGTACTTATTTTGTTCACGAAACACTTCTAGTCTTGTTAAACCATGTGCCACTAATTGAAAGTTGTTGAAACCTCCAGGACCAGCTTTATGTATAGAGATTGAAATGGTCTGTTCTCATTAAGTATGTAATAAAGTATTCCCCAACGAGTTCTGGGGACCGCTGAATCATTTATTTTCAGCACATAAAAGTGTCCATCCAAGAAAGTTGTGTTACATATATTCTTCTGCTACTTATCCAAAGATGGAAACACCCAAAGCATTTGAATCAGCCACGTCCTTACTGTGTACTTTGTCGGAGAGCATGGCATGATGTAACTTTCCTCTCGTATCTTTTCTCTTCCTATCAGAACAGTTTTACTTTTAAATGTGTTAAGCTTTTTTGCTGAACCATTTTTTTCACTATTATCAGTTTGACCATCAACCACGAAATGGACCTTTCCTCCTTTGTCTTCTCGTGTTCCCTAGTACACTTGGTTCTGAAACCTACCAGACATAAATAACCTCTGATAAACATCAGCAATTATTAAATCCTATGGCTACTGATAAATACTGCTTTTCCCAGCTATAAAAACAGATAGATCTTTTTATTCCTTTTCACACTATGTACCAGAGCATTAAAGGATGTATCCAAGGTGCAAAAGGCTTTTTAAGAAAAGCATGCTCATGCAGAATTAAATGAGAGTTCAGAAATGAACATTTTAATATACAATTTTCTTCAATGCTGCCAATCTCCTTTTCATCTATTGCTTTTTAAACTGAATCGACTATTTTATGTGAGTCTCTATAACAGCAAAAAAATATTTATATGATTTCTGGAGTTTCTATCTCAACCTTTCTCTTCTAGTGTTGGTTCCTTCTTGAAACTGAAGAACATTCACTTGCTTTCTATGACCTAGTGATCTCTTGTTTTTCATGAAGCTCTTCTCTGTGTTGATCGAGTTCCATTATTCTTCTGTATCTCTCTAAAGCCATCTCCTCTGTTCTTCCAATGGCAGAAATCAACTCACAAATGTTTGTATTCATTCTTTGCCCAGGGTTAAGGTCTTCATCTGCAACTTCAAAATGAGCCAATAAGAGACTAGATATGTGCATGACACTTGCCATATTTTCCTCCTCATAAGAATTTTTTAATTAAAAAAATTTTAATTTATTTTTTGAGAGACAGGAAGCAGGGAAGGGGCAGAGAGAGAGGATGACAGAGGATCCGAAGCGGGCTCTGCACTGACAGGCTGACAGCAGTGAGCCCGATGTGGGGCTCAAACTCAGAAACTGTGAGATCATAACCTAAACTGATGTCGGACCCTTAACCGACTGAGCTGCCCAGGTGCCTCCCAATAAGATTTTCTTATCGGTATTTTTCAGATCATTTCTTTAATTGCCTTTGATTTGTGCACATTCAAGTTGGTGTTGTTTTGTTCATTTTATATAGTTTTGTTAACTCAGAGTAAATGAAGGTATGTGGCAACTTGATGAGGAATAAAAACAGGGAAAGAGGTTGGTATCCATACATGTGCAGGAGGTAGGAGATCGCCATTGACACATACATATTCAATGTTTTAACAGTTGTAGTGGTGGAAAGAAGCACCCAGCCCAATTCTGGAGTGATAGGATGGGATTGATAGTGAGGAATTTTCATAGATCCCCCTTTTTTTTGCAATATTCTTCTGGAACATTTCTCCCCCAGTAAGACACACTCTCTTTCCCTTTATCTTCTCCTCTTAAATCTTTACTGAGTTACTGAACTAAGACGCCCTTGGAAAGGAAGGAGTAATGTCTGACAATGCGTAATTGAGTTGTCTCTGATAATGTGTCTACTTCAAGCAATTGCTTCAATGTGTTCATGGGCAAGGGATGAATAAAGGGACAGATTTAGGCTTAGTGGCAAAGGTACATAAGTCGTATCTAGGGTCAAAACAGACTTTCAGGTGCCTTGTAATTTCTAGCATGTGTTATGCAGAAATAGGTAGATTTTATGCACTGTGTTCATAAGGGATAAAAGGACAAGTGGGACTTATTCACATAACTCAAATAAGATGGTGAAGATGAAAATCATCGCTAAGGCACGGAGGACACAAAGCTTTCAAAACAGGTAAGAGGTAAAAAAGTGTGGCTAGTAACCAGGGGCATAAGTAAATCTCCGATTAGCCATAGTTATTTCCTAGCGTTTAGTCAAGAGAAAGAACATTAAGGTTTACAATGGAAAAGAATCAGTTCTTTTTGTTGAAAAACTCATCACCGTTTTTCAGTTCACACATTAATAATTTTTCTGTGTATGTTTATATCAATCTGCCCGATATTTATATTAAATGCATATTTTAAATCTACACAGTTAATGCAGATTTTAATTTCATTCTACCTGGTGAATGCACTAAAGCTCTAGAAAATGGAACAAAAAGTAGATCAACATCACAAAGAACTAGCTCTTCAAGTATGGTCTGGAAGTTTGGCTTTGTAAATAGGGGAAAGGAGTATTTTATACTCAAAAGTTATATTAGGCAAAATATATGATAATACATAAAAGGAATTCATTCAAGGAATTCCCATTTGTAACTCTTATCTTCCTCATTAAATTCCCAAATTAAGGGTGCACAATTAAGTTTTTAAAAAAGTTTTAATGACCTATGGGGCACCTGGATGGCTCAGTCAGTTGAGCATCTGACTTCGGATCAGGTCATGATCTTGCGGTTTATGGGTTCGAGCTCTGGGCCGACAGCGTGGAGCCTGGAGCCTGCTTTGGATTCTGTGTCTCCCTCTCTCTCTCTGCTCCTCCCCTGCTCTCTCTCTCTCTCTCTCTCTCAAAAATAAACATTAAAAAACGTTTTAATGATCTGATAAATGAACTTCAGGGTAACTGGGCAAGCTTTCATTGTTAGGTATATCAAGACTGAAATTTAAAAAGTACTGTTTTCAAGATTCTGTTCAAAATGCAATGAGACATTGTCTATCAAATGTGATCTAGTTCTGTCTCTTCTGTTTCTCTATAAGGTTTGATAGAAAAAAGGTTCTTTGAGGCACCTGGGTGTCTCAATTGGTTGAGCATCTGACTTTTGGTTTCTGCTCAGGTCAGGATCCAAGAATATGGGATTGAGCCACACGTGGGGCTCCATACTGACCGTGGAGCCTGCTTAGTATTCTCTCTCTCTCTCTTTCCCTCTCTCTCTCTCCCTCTCTCTTTCTCTCTCTCCCTCTCTCTCAAATAAGAAAAGAAAGAAAGAGAAAAAGTTTCTGGGGGAGTGATTAACTTAAAGCTATGGCCAAGCAGTAGAAAAAGGTAAGTGAAGGCATTAAATAGAAAGCAAGAAGATGGTAGCAAGAAAAATAAAAAGAGAAGAAAAGATGAGAGAGAAAGACATAGAAAAAAAGATAGTCCTTGTCATCATGAAGCAGATCTCCCAAGATTTCAATGTTCTGGGTACTCTTCCTTTCTCTTGCTGGACCAAAAGCTTCTTTACCTCTAGGTGTTTTTCTGAAACCTACCTACCTCGATATCGGCTCATCCCAATTCTCATGTTAACCTATGGTAACCTGACTGCACAGCCTTGTACCTACCCTTCAGGACCCATAATGTCCTCTATTCCTGCTACTTTGAAATTCCTGGTATTTCATTCGAAAAAGGGACTCAGTGAACATTTTCGTTTTCCAAAGAGCAGAGATCTTTCAAAAATTGACAAGACCCATCACCTCTTAGGGTGATCAGCATATAAACTAAAATCTCTGTTCTTGTTGCGTTACGATCTTACCAATCTTTCAGCATTTTAAGAAAGAAAAAAATTAAAATTAACTTCGAAGATGTTTGGAAATAAAAGAAGATCTGCTTCTGAGCTACTGCTGAAAGAGAATGAAATAAGAAATATCTTAAAATTAAAATTGAGAAAGTTTGGCATTATTTAAAACAACTATTAAAACAAGTCTCCTACAGTGTAGATCTATAGAAATATGTGACAGGATTTGAAACAGCTTAGCAGGGACTAATATACTTGTATTAAACTCTTTAAGTAGGATTTTTTTGTTTTGCAAATCAGCTTAATTACCATAGGAAAGAAGCAAAAAATAAATAAAACCCACAACTTGTATATTAAAGTATTTAATTCATGTGGTCACCTAAGGACACCATTTGTGTAATTGCTCTGCTCTCTAAGAAACTAGAATATTTCCACTAAATTTACCATGAATTCCATAAAGCAAAGTGGCCAATTTTTCCTTCATGGATTATCCATTTTATGAAAAAAGTAAGGGATGGCGATCTTTAGGAAATCTGGTGCTGAGTCTTACCCATACTTGTCTCATAAATAAGGTCTCATTGATAGAATCTGTTGTAAATGGGAAGGACATCTTCACCACTTTTTATTAGGGGCAAATATTTTAGTAAGTCCAAATGAGAGTACAGTGATTAAATTATTTACATTTGGGGTAGTTCAGGGTTGTTGGATTTGTTAAGTAGAAATATAGGAAGACCAGTTAAATTCCTTTTTTTCTAATGTTTATTTATTTTTGAGAGTGGGGTGAGGGGCAGAGAGAGGGAGAGAGAGAATCCTAAGCAGGCTCTGCACTGACAGTGCAGCCCCGATGTGGGGCTCGACCTCATAAACCCTGAGATCCTGACCTGAGCCAAAATCAAGAGTAGGACGCTTAACCAACTGAGCCACCCAGTCACCCCAGACCAGTTAAATTTCAATTTCAGAATAAACAAAATTTTAGTATATGGCCCAAACATTGCATAGGATATACTTATACTCTATATTTTTAATTTTTTATCTGAAATTCAAACTACTGAGAACCCAAATTTTATCTGGAAACCCTATATAGGTCTTTCCAAAGGCTAAGAACTATTCTTTTTTTAATCTACATGTGCATTTTTTCAAATAAGTCTGACTATTTCATTCATGAGCTTCTTTGCTTTTTATTCTTCTGCATGTGATTCCCATCTTTCTGAATTTATTTTCCTGAAATAAGAATTCTCTGGACCCAATGGTAGAAATTGGGACTATGCTAGAATATGCATGGTTTGGGGTTCCTTTCCTATATATAGATTTTAAAACATTTAGTAACTGGGGAAAGAATAAAAATATTTATGATTTTTAGTTGGACCCAAACTATATTAAATTTAGTATATATACACACACACATACACATATACATATATATACACACACACATATATAAATACATTACACAGATATATACATATGTGGGTGTGTGTGTAACTTATTATATAGCTTATATTCCTATGAGGGTGTGGTCTGTACTACAGTGTTTGCTTAAGAACTAAGATGATCTTAAGTGAGTCATTTGTTTTCTTATTTTCTTATTTTGTAATGTTAGATCCTTTCCTATTTCTTTCCTCTGTGATGACTTTTCCTTGTGATTATTATGCAGTGAACTTTTGAATTTCCATATTAATTTTATAGTGATTGCTAAAATAGTTTAAAAGTTAGACACCACATAAGTTTGTACATGGATTATTTTTTAAATTTTTTAATGTTTATTTATTTTTGAGAGAAATAGAGCGTCAGCGGGAAGGGGCAGACAGAGTGGGAGACACAGAATCCGAAACAGGCTCCAAACTGTCCGCACAGAGCCGGATGCGGGGCTAGAACCCACGAACCGCAAGATCATGACCAGAGCTGAGGTCGGAGGCTCAACCGACTGAGCCACACAGGCGCTCCGTACATAGATTCTTAAATGAGTATCAATCAGCTGAAATATTTGGGGAGAAATAGCAACCTCGTTCTCTGCATTTGACTACTCAGTTGTGCCTTGGATTCCTTCCTGAAATAATGAGCATCGGAGAGGAAGGGAGGAGGTAACAGGGAGAGGTCCGTTTGCTGGTACTTAGGTTTTGCAATGGCAAAATTGCGTAAGTGAATTTCTATTCCTGCAATTAAAGTATACATATTATACCACAGAAATTTAGTGTATTTGCAAATTTTTGTCTATACAGCTTGTCTAATGTCTCAATATTGGTTTAGGAAGAAAGTAGTTAATATCTATGAGTCTGTTTATAGCATGCTACAAAGTTTTGATTGAATTCCTTCTTGAAATAAAATTTTATATAGAGAACTAAGCAAAATAATTACAAATTTTAGTTTATGGAAACTATTTTAATAATTCTATAATTTTAACTTTGAATATTTATCTTGGTGAATTAGAGAATTTGCTTAAAAATTAATAGACAAGGTGACTGCCTATATCATGACATTAATGGTACATATAGACACCAATTATCTTTCTGGAAGGCCATTAGGACTGTAATTCTTCCTATTAAAAGTAGAATCTGTGGGGCCCCTGGGTGGCTCAGTTGGCTAAGTGTCCAACTTCGGCTCAGGTTATGATCTCATGGTCCGTGGGTTCGAGCCCCGCGTCAGGTTCTCTGCTGGCGGCTCAGAGCTCAGAGCTTGGAGCCTGTTTCAGATTCTGTGACTCCCTCTCTCTCTGCCCCTCCCCCACTCATGCTCTGTCTCTCTCTGACTCTCAAAAAATAAATAAATGTTTAAAAAAACCTGTACCTTTTGAAGGATAGAGCTTAGGAATGCCCATGCCCATGCCCAAGATGATATGTACACAAGACAAATAGATAAATTTACAACTAGAGTTAAAGAATGTTCTCTGTTAGTAATTCATAGAAAAACATAGAAGACCTGAACCTATCAATCAGTTGACCTAATTGATATTTATGGAACCCTTTACCCAACAAGGATAATGTACACAATCTTTTAAAGTGCATTGGTAACATTCATGAAGATGGACCATGTTCTAGGCCATAAAACAGATGTGCCCATATTTAAAACAATTGAGACCATTAAAATGTTTTTCCTGACTGCAACAGAAATAAACTAGAAAGCAATAATAGAAAGTTATTTAGAAAGCCTGACATATTTGGAAATTAAACAACTTAGTTTTAAGTACCCCATGAATTAAATAGGGAATCACAACGATAATTGGACAATTGTTTTGAATTGAATAAAAAGGAAAATACAGCATACCAAAATTTGTGGATGCAGCTAAAGTAACACTTAAAGGGAAACTCAGAGCACTAAATGTTTATATTGGAAAGAAAAAAGTGTCTCATTAACCCTCTGACATTCTAACTTAAAAAACCAGGAAAGGAGGGGAAAAATAGCTAAAGCAGACACGAGGGAGTAACGTAGATGATAGCGGATGTCAATTACATTGAAAGCAGAAACGAGAGAAAATCAATTAAAGTCTGATTCTTTGAAAAGGTCAATAAATCTCATATATCTTCATGCAACCTAACCAAAACAACAACAACAACAACAACAACAACAGATATCAGGAATAAAAGAAAGAGTATCTGTAGGTCTCATCATCCTTTAAATAATACATGGATATTATGAACAATTTTGTGTCAATAAGTTAGATCATATGGATCAATTCATTAAAAGACACCAACTACTGAAACTTACTAAAAAATGCAACTATATATAAGATTTTAATATATTAAGTAAATTGAAATTTTATTTTAAGCTTTCCAAGAATAACACTCCAACCAAAGATGGTCCTCTTGGTAATATACAGCTTTTTATTAAAGAGATAATTTCAGGTATATACAAAGCTTTCTAGAAAATATGAGAGAATCAAATACTTTTAACCTCATTATTTAAGGCTACTGAAGCATGAATCCAAATCAGACAAAATGACTGAAATGAAAGTATTCCTATGGAACACAGACACTAAACTCCTTCACAAATAGTAGCTAATTGGATCCAGGAGAAAATATATACTACACTGGTCATTATATATTATATACATTATATAATATATATTATATTATGACCAAGTGTAGCTTTTCTCAGAAACAAAATGGTTGTTTTAACATGAGAAAATCAATTTTATATTCATTATTAACTAATAAAGAAATGGAGTACGATTATCTTAACAGGTGTAGAAAAGTACTTGACATGATGAATCACTATCTTATACAACTGAAACTAATATTACACTGTATGTTAACTACCTGGAGTTTAAATAAAAGCTAAACTAATCCAAACTAAAATAAAATATTTGAAACTGCTAAAAAAAAGTTGAAAAAATTAAATATCCATTCATGATAAAAACTCTGATAGAAGGAATAAAAGATAGTTTCCTCATCTGGACATAGGGTATTTATAACCAATATCATACTTAGTAGTAAAAGACTGAAGGGTCTTTTTCTAAGATCAGAAATAATAAAAAGGACATCTGCTCTCACTATTCCTATTCAATATCATAATGGAGATTCTAGCCAGTTGAAAGACACAGTAAAAAATAAATACATTCATACAGATTGTAACGGAAGAAATAAAAGTCTGTATTCGCAGATGACAATGCTCTTTGTAGAAAATCCCCTGAAAAATCTGCTACAGCTACTAGAACTAATAAGTATGTTTCGCAAGGTGGCAGGATATAAGGTAAATAAGTAAAAATTATTTTTATTTCCTTATGTTAGAAATAAACAATAGGAAATTAGAAAAGAGCAACAAAAAGTACCATGTATAATAGCACCAAAAAAATAAACCTCAACCCACATCTTTCAAAAAATTAACTTAAATGAATTATAGACATAATATAAAACTAAAAAGTAAAATAATTCCTAAATGAGCACATGATGAAATCTTTGTGACCTCTGGTTATGCAGTTTCCTTTGATAGGAAACAAAAACAAGAAACCATTAAAAAATGATAAATTGGACTTCAACAAAATTAAAATCTCTTGCTCTTCAAGTCCCTGCCAAAGAAAATAATGTGAAGCATAGACTTGGAGAAAAATATCTGCAAAACAATTATCTGACAAAGGAATGGTATTTTATAAGTTTTATTATATATCTATTATATATTAATATACACATGCATATACATGTATGTATATAAATACATAAGTTTTTTGAAAAAAATTATAACTCAGTCATAAAAATCAAATAATCCAACATAAAAATGGGGAAAACGTTTGTGACATGACAACATGAGATGTTCCTCAAAACTGCTCCCTTGGTAAACTGGTGAAAATTATTAACAACTATTTAAAGTCTCTAGGAATGGGGGTGCTTGAGTGACTCAGTCAGTCAAGCATCTGACTCTTGGTGTCAGCTCATGTCATGATCTCACAGTTGGTGAGAATAAATAAATAAATAAACATTAGAAAAATAAAAATAAAGTCTCTAGAAATGGTCGGAACTAGGGTCACACAGCAAATGAAGAAATATTTATCAGGAAATGAACAGCCCTTATAGAAAGCAGTATAGCAGATTCCCAAAAATTAAAAATTGGAACCATCATATAATCTAGCAATCTCACTCCTGGTTATATATATTCAAAGAAAACGAGAACAGGATGTCAAGGAGATATATGCAGATCTCTGTTCATTGCAGCATTATTCACAATAGCCAAGATATAAAAATACCTTAAGTGTCCCTCAATGGATGAATGGATAAAGAAGATGTCACACACACACACACACACACACACACACACTGGGATATTAATTACTCTTGAGAAAGAAGACAATTCTGCCATTTGTGACAACATTGATAGTGAGTGAATGACACCGAGAAAAGTCAGACAGAGAAAGACAAGTTTTGCATATCACTTATATGTGTAATCTAAAAAAGCCACACTCATGAAAACAGAGGGTAGAATGGTGGTTACCAGGAGCTGGGGGATCAGGGAATTGGGGCAATTTTATTTAAGGGTACAAACTTGCAACTAGTAGGTGAATCTGGAGATCTAAGGTACAGCAGAATTAGTACAGTCAATAATACTATGTTATAAACCTCAAAGTTGTTAAGAGACTAGACTAGATTTTAAGTGTTCTCACCACAAAGAAGAAATGAGAATTACAGGACATGATAAAGATGATACCTAATGCTTTGGTGGTAATCATGTTGCAGTATATAAACATATCAAGCTGATACGTTGTTTACTTTCAACTTGCTCAATGTTATATGTCAATTATAATCTCAATACATTTTTTTAAAAAAGAAAAATGAACACTCAGTGAGAAGAGTGGGAATCTGTGGCAAATGAACCAAAAAACCACTACCTTTTCTCTCCCCTCCCATTTCAGAGTGACAGACTCGATCCAGCCTCAGAATGACTAATACTAGCCAGCCAAATGGTTGTAGTCCAAAACACAGGGCTCTCTCACTCACTTACCCAGCTTAAAGTCGGACAACTATAGCACCTCCCAGGAGGGACAGGACCTCAGACTTTCTTATCCTGCCCCAGCTGCAATTTGCAGTGGCTACCTGCTGCCAAGAGGTAGGGGTTCCCTTTTCTTCCTGTTAACCTCCAACTGTAAGGCATAGGCTCTCCTTGGGTACAGTGCAGTGAGAATACATGGACCCTGATTGATCATCTTTACTATGATTCCTTTATAAAGCAAAGTCCCCACTGAGAGGCCAATTGAGAATTCCAGAGACTACAGTGGTCCTACATCCTCGGCTGAGTGCTCGTCAGCTGAAGCAGGAGTATTACTCAGAAAGGAGTCTGCCAGTGTTGGCCCCATAACTTCAAGGGCAAAGTCTCTGAGGCTTTGTCTATGGATTGAGGCAGGCTGCAGCTTTCCCCAAAGGAACTTATTTCTATTTGCCACAGAGCAAATGCATCTAGCCTAAGGATCCCCTCAAAAACAATGGAATTTGTGGTGAAAAGCATTTAAAGAGGAAACAGGTAGACTCATTAGAAATAGAAAGTCAAAGTCAACCAGAAGCCAGCTAGTTCACCAGTGAACCAGGGAAGGGCCCAACTAAGAAGAGCCTTTCTAAGTTCAGAACAAATCACAAACACTGACTTCAAAAACTATACTTGTAAAGGCACCAGAATTTAATTGAGTCAGTTCGTAGAACAGTTTATGTCCTAGATATTGTTAACAACAACAAAGCAATCATCCGGCAATTACTGGAGCTTAACAGCTGGTTGTGGTAAGAGAAAAAGATAGTAAGAGGCGGTCCAGTGAAAACTCTGTTATTCCATAATGCCTACGCATATGCCCAAGATGGCACCCTCCAACGAGCAAAATCAAAGGCTTCACACTGGAGGGGTAGGGGGTGCAGATAGGCTTCACTACAATAATTCAGCCAGTCAACACACAAATAAACAAACAAATGACAACAAGAAGCCCCAGGAGTGGGGAGACCAGAACTCAGAGTTGCTACAATGCTATTCTCTAAAGTGTCCAGTTTCCAACAAAAAATCACAAGACATGCAAACAACAAAACCCAGGAGAGTCTGACTTATGCCCAGGGGTGAAAAAGCAGACATCAGAAACTGCCTGTGAAAGTGAACAGATTTAGATTTAACAGCAACAACAAAAAAGACATTCAAGTAGCCAGTATAACTATATTCAAAGAATGAAAAGGAAGTATGCTTGAAAGTAAAAATAGTCCGATGATAAAGTCTCATCAAATAGAGAATATCAATCATGACATAGAAATTATGAAAAAGAAACAAATGGAAATTCTGGAGCTCAAAAAGAGCAGTAATTGAAATGAAAATTCATTAGAGGCACTCAACAGTAGATCTGAATTGGATTTGAATCAAGGGAATTGAGAATAGATCAATTGAAATTACTCACTCTGAGAAACAGAGAAAAATGACTCAAGAAAATTGCACAAAGTCTCAGAGAAATGCGGAATACCATTAAGTACAGCAACCTATGTGTAATGGGTGTGTCATAAGTAGAAGAGAAAGAGACAGGGGAAGGAAATATTCAACAAATTAATGGCTAAAATTTTCCTAACTTAGAGTAAAACTTTAATCTGCATGTTCAAAAAGCTCAGTGAACTCCAGGTAGCATAAATGAAAGGAAATTCAAAAACAGATACCTCAGAGTAAAAAAATGATGAATACCAAAGCTAATGAAAAACTCAAATGCAGCAAGAGAAAAGAAGAATTTACCTAGATTTCATTAAACGGTCAGGTCCATGAAACAAAGGCACCCCAAAAATGGGCGACAATGCTTATCAATCAGCAAAATAAATTGGACATTTGAAAAAATGAAAAGAAAAGAATAATCACTTATAAGGAAAACCCCATTAACAGTTGACCTCTCATGAGAAACAATGAAATCCATAAAACAGCAGGGCAATATATTTGAAGTAGTCAAAATAAACACCTCTTAGCCAAGAACCCCATATCAAGAAAAACTATTTTTCAAAAAAGGTGAAATGAAGGCTATCTTAGATCTACAAAAACAGAGAATTCATTGCCACCTGACCTGCCTTATAAGAAAGACTAAGTAAGTTCTCCAGGATGAAAGCAGACATTAATCAAAATCCATATGAGAAAACTAAGACAACTGTAAAGGAAAATTATGTAATTACAAAAGGCAGTATAGGTAGAATGGGAGGGACATCAGTAGAATGGCCAACTAGCAAGCTCTAGGCCCTTGCTTCAGCACAGAAACGCTAAATAAACAATCAGAAAATGACTAAATTAACCGTAGAATAGCTCTGGTAATCAACCAAAGAGCTATAGCAACTAAATGAAGGCCCAAACAAGGAAAAAGCCTAGACCCAGTAATAGTCTTTTTCTTTAATGGCAGGTGCTGGTGAAGATGTGGAGAAAGAGGAACCATTCTATACTGTGGGTGTGACTGAAAACTGGAGTAGCCATTCTGGAAAACAGTATGGAGGTTCCTCAAAAATTTAAAAATAGAATTATCCTGGGATCCAGCAACTGAACTCCTAGGTATAGACCCAAATGATACAAAAATACTAATTCAAAGGGATGCATGCACCCCAATGTTTATAGCAGCATTGTCTACGATAGTCAAATTATGGAAACAGCCCAAGTGTCCATTGACTGATGAATGGATTTAAAGAAAAAGTGATATATATATATATAGATAGATATAGATATAGATATAGAAAGATATATAGACCAATGGAATATTACTCAGCCATAAAAAAGAATGAAATCTTTCATTGCAATGACATAGATGGAGCTACAGAGTATTATGCTAAATGAAATAAGTCAGAGAAAGACAAATACCATATGAGTTCACTCATATGTGGAATTTAAGAAACAAAACAAATGAGTAAAGGGGAAAAAAAGAGAGAGGTAAACCAAGAAACAGAGTCTTAGCTATAGAGAACAAACTGATGGTTACCACAGGGGAGACGGGTGAGGGGATGGGTGAAATAAGTGATAGGGATTGAGGGCGCTTGTCATGATGAGCACTGGCCGTTATACGGAAGTGTTGAATCACTATATTGTACTCCTGAAACTCATATTAACTAACTGGAATTTAAATAAAACCGTAAAAAAAGAATCTTTTTCTTTGGTTCTTTTATTTTTCTGTTTCTGCAGTCCCAAACATTAGGATTCGTATGAAGGGATTAAAAGTTCAGTGAGCTTGAAGATTCTCAAATAAAATAGTGGCTACAGATTTTGGATAGCATGCACCAGCAATTACAACTTGAAATGGGGTTCCTTGTAAAATCAGCTTGATATCGACAAAGTCAACCTTAGACAAATTGTGTACAGTTGGCTTATTATCAAACCTTCCCACCTGCTTTTTCTTTTCAGTCCTCAAAACAACTAGAGGAATCCTTCCTCTCCCTGCATTTTAGATCGCTAAACTAAAAATTCAGGTATTCTGTTATTATGAGAGTTATTATTTTGGGTCAGATTGATTATTTCTTAAAAATGAAGACCTAGCATTGAAAATGATTAAATAATGATAGAAAAGGAAGGAAGGAAAGAAGGAAGAAGAGAGATAAAGAAGAAGGAAAAAGGGATGGTAAGAAATACAATCATGAATGTGTGAGGATTAGCCAACATACTCTTTATACTTAATATAACTATATATGGTTAAAAAAAAAAAGAGGACAGGGCTCTTGCTGCTATGAAGAGAAGGCTGACTTCAGGTTGGGACAGAGCCATCCATGTCTATGACTCAGATCCATTCATCTATCCATGTAGCCATACATCCGTCCACCAATTTGCATACATTTCTCAGTATCTATTATGAATCAAACATTGCAGTAGGTCCTGGAAACACATCAATGAAGGCAAAATTCTTGCCTATATGAACTTCTTTGTTTTTTGAAATTAGAAAATGTAAGAGAAGAAGCATGTGTAAGGGCTAAAGAAGCATGTGATTAGAATGCTGGGGAAGAATTTAAGACTATGGCCATGCTTTCTTGAATTCTGTGAGGAAAGATTAAACTTTTCTAATGACTTTTCAATTTTAACTAAGTCTTACCAAAGTTTTCTTTTGATATCGAAAGAAAATCTGAACCGCAAGTGTCATACAACAACAAAAACCACCCATTATACTGAAATTTAAAAGGCAGACACAGTTTTATTGACTTGACCTTTTTGCTCATATTATTAGGTCCTATATTCAGATATCCATTTAATGTATGTTTCTTTTACAGTGGCAGTATCTACATCATTTATTGGATCAAATGGGGTGTTTGGAAAGCCATAGTTAGAATGACAGACTTTCAAATATTTAGAAAATCAAATGTATTTTAAATGTGAGGACTTTGTCTTGACATTTTTGTTCAAACTTTGCATATGAATAGAATTGTTAAGAACGTTTATTTAATACTTGGAAATAAAATAGAAGGGTCAGAATGTCTTTTCATTTTATTATTTTATTTTATTTTATTTTGTTTTGTTTTGTTTTACTTTATTTTAGTTCCAGTGTAGTTAACAGGGTTATACAGTATACATTACTTAGTACTGATCAACATGAGTGTACCCTTTTTTAAAATGTTATATTTATTTTATGAGGGAGAGAGAGAGAGAGAGCGAGAGCGTGAGCAGGGGAGGGTCAGACAGAGAGGGAGACACAGAATCCGAAGACAGGCTCCAGGCTCTGAGCTAGCTGTCAGCACGTGGTTCGTGGGTTCGACACGGGGCTCGAACCCACGAACCACGAGATCATGACCTGAGCTGAAGTTGGACGCTTAACCGACTGAGCCACCAGGTGCCCCGCCATGAGTGTACTCTTAATCCCCTTCTAGTATTTCCCCCATCCTCCCACCCGCTTCCCCTCTAGTAACCATCATTTTGTTCTCTATAGTTAAGAGTCTGTTTTGTGGTTTGTCTCTCTTTCTTTTTCCCTTTGTTCATTTGCTTTGTTTCTTAAATTCCACATATGAGTGAAATCACATCATATTTGTCTTTCTCTGACGGACCTAATTCTCTTAGTATAATACTCTCTAGCTCTACCCATGTTGTTGGAAATGGCAAGATTTCATTCTTTTTTATGGCTGAATAATATTCCATCACACACACACACACACACACACACACACACACACACACATATATATATATCACACATCTTCTTTATCCATTCATCTATTGATGGACAAACTTGGGCTGCTTCCATAATTTGGCTATTGTAAATACTATTGCAATAAACATAGGAGTACATATATCCCTTCAAATCAGTGTTTTTGTATTCTTTGTATAAATACCCAGTAGGGCGATTCCTTGATCATAGCATGGTTTTATTTTCAATTTTTTTGAGGAACCTCTATACTATCTTTTCAATAATCAAATAGAAGCAATGATTTTCCAGCTCACCCAAGGATTATTTAAGGTTATATACTTTGATTCACTGCTTACTATTAGTTCAAATTGCCAGTTAGTGAAGTTACATGTAAATTTTTGTCTGATAGCGATATAAATCTTTTCTCTTCAATAGAAAATAAGCTCCCCAAATTATTTTTTATTAACTCCTTAAAAAATACTCTTATTTTTGACCTAAGAATTGTACCCTAGCCTTCTTTTGTTAATGTTACAGGGGAGGAAAAAGTTTTCTTCAATCCTCTTAGGCTTCCTGGCTGAGTCTGAAAATTAAGCTGACAAAGACAGATTAACAGGGAAAGAAAACCCCATACATATTTAGGTTTTATATGGCATGGAAGCTTTCATAAAAAAATGAAGTCCCCTCAAAACAGATATGAGTACTTTTTTTAACGTTTATTTTTGAGAAAGAGAGCAAGCAGGAGAAGGGCAGAGAGAGGGAGACGGAGAATCCAAAGCAGGCTCTGCACTGACGGGGCTCGAACTCATGAACTGTGAGATCATGACCTAAGCCGAAGACAGACGCTTAAGCAACTGAGCCACCCAGGTGCCCCTGGACCTGAGAGTATTTAAATGCTAGGCTTGATGAAGAGTAGAGATCTGTGGAGGAATATGCTAGATGAAGAAGTATGAAGTAAGTGTACTAAACTGGGGGAAATTTGGCAAGACCTGCTTGTTAGAATTCTTCTTGTCTTTGCAGACAAGGATGCTCCTTTCCTCCAGTAGAAGGAAGGCACCTCTTACATGAGAATTTTAGGACCTGCTTCTGAGGAGATGGGCCAGATGAGGGGGGTGAGGGGTACGGAGCAGGTCAGCACGGTTTTCCTGCCTCTGCTGTTTTTTTCAAACTTCTCTAAATTAAAATATTCACCAGGCCAAGGTGCCATACTTGGGGGCTTGTGTACTCAAAACCTTAACAAGTTGCTTGTAAATATCTAGCTTTCCAGATAACTAGTTTACCATCTTACTGGTTCCCACATCAATAAATAATTTGAATAAATCTTTGACATGTATTGAACTTATATTTGTATGAATTATGTTTTCAACTTTTTGAAAGTTCTACTTTGTCAGAAAAGGAAGGGAGAAAAAAACCACATTGTTTCAAAGAACTGCCCTGTAAAATTATTTTGTTCAGGAGCTTTATTTGTTCTAGAATGTGAGCACTGTCAAATCTGCATATTCATGTATGAAGAAGAAATGAAATTTAATTTGTCTTCTGGCCTGCATGCTGAGCTGGAAGTAAAACAGATGTATTACGCAGAAACACATCAGAAAAAAATGATTCCTCTTTGCCATGTTGATGTCAAGAAAAGTGAATTACATTGGTCTCAGAGGTGAATGATATTATACCAAAGTTTAATATTTTATAGGTGTTAAGTTTAGAGAGAATGGCATCATCAATTCTAAGTTCCAACCAGTGATATTATGAAAAAGCTCTAAAAGAATTGAGTGCTTCAATTTTAATGAAAACACAAGCAATCAAATGCATAGGTAGGGGCACCTGGGTGGCTCAGTTGGTTAAGCCTCCAACTTCAGCTCAGGGCATGATCTCATGGTTTGTGGGTTCGAGCCCCACATCAGGCTCTGTGCTGACAGCTTAGAGCCTGAAGCCAGTTTCGGATTCTGTGTCTCCCTTTCTCTCTGCCCCTCCCCTGCTTGCTCTTTGTCTCTGTTTCTCTCTCTCAAAAATAAATAGGGAAACAAAAGCAAAAATGAACTATTGGGACCTCATCAAAATAAAAAGCTTCTGCACAGCAGAGGAAACAATCAGCAAAATAAAAGGCAACCGACGGAATGGGAGAAGATATTTGCAAATGACATATCAGATAAAGGCTTAGTATTCAAAATCTATAAAGAACTTAACAAACTCAAATAATCCAGTGAAAAAATGGGAAAAAGATATGAATAGACACTTTTCCAAAGAAGATATCCAGATGGCCAACCAACACATGAAAAAATGCTCAACATAACTCATCATCAGGGAAATACAAATCAAAACCACAATGAGATACCACCTCACACCTGTCAGAATGGCTAACATTAACAACTGAGGCAACAACAGATATTGGTGAGGATGTGGAGAAAGAGGATCTCTTTTGCACTGCTGGTGGGAATGCAAACTGGTGCAGCCACTCTGGAAAACAGTGTAGAGGTTCCTCAAAAAATTAAAAATAGAATACCCTACAACCCAGCAATTTCACTACTAGGTATTTATCCAAGGGATGCAGGTGTGCTGTTTTGAAGGGGCACATGCACCCCAATGTTTATAGCAGCGCTATCAACAATAGCCAAAGTATGGAAAGAGCCCAAATGTCCATCGATGGATGAATGGATAAAGAAGATGTGGTATATATATGCAATGGAGTATTACTCAGCGATCAAAAAGAATGAAATCTTGCCATTTACAACTACTTGGATGGAACTAGTGGGTATTATGCTAAGCGAAATTTGTCAGAGAAAGACAAATATCATATGACTTCACTCTTATGAGGAGTTTAAGACACAGAATAGATGAACATAAGGGATAGGAAGCAAAAATAATATAAAAACATGGAGGGGGACAAAACATAAGAGTCTCTTAAGCATGGAGAACAAACAGAGGGTTACTGGACGGGTTGTGGGGGGGATGGGCAAAATGGGCAAGGGGCATTAAGGAATCTACTCCTGAAATTATTGTTGTACTATATGCTAACTAACCTGGATATAAATTAAAAAACAAATTTAAAAAATTAAGTAAATAAACATTTAAAAAATTAAATTAAAATGCAAAGGTAAGCTCATTTCGGCATTATGACAAAATGAAAATGAGACTCACAATGATAAGAAAAACATAATAAATGTTTCAGAATGCTGATACTTTATAGGAACACCTGGGTCAGTCAATTAAGCATCTGACTCTTGATCTTGCCTCAGGTCATGATCTTATGATTCGTGGGATCAAGCCCCATATCTCGCTCCTCACTGACAGCATGGAGCTTGCTTGTGATTCTCTCTCCCTCCCTTTGCCCCTCCTACTTCTCAAAATAAATAAATAAACATTTTAGAATGCTGATACCTTATGAATGTTCTTCGATTTCGTCATGGTAGCAAGAGTGGGGCACCAACTTTGTTTCTATTATAGAAAAAGCAAAACAACAACAACAAAAAAAAGAAAAATGCTATTGCCTAAAAAGTATATAATGAATTGGTCTTAGAAAATACAAATTATCTAGCCAATGTTATAATCACCATGCTTTTGTTCAAAATAATAAGGCGACACCAAGTTTGTTATACCAGAAGCTAGCAGGTTGGTACATTAATATGTACCCTCAACTATTCTTTTTTTCGAGATGAACCACTTTTCTAATTTAAAAAAGTCAACTGCCTGACTGAGGGATAAAAGCCTTACATTAATAGAAATAACTCCTTACTGTTAAATTTTATGTATTTGGCAAGAAAGGTAGACACTTACACTTATAAAATCAGAAAGCCATCCAAACTGAAAGGAAAATCACTGAGATTCATTCATTTGTGAGGTTGAGGGGAAAGTATGGTATCACAATAAGTAAATATGATACTGTGTCTTTTCCAACTATATTGTGTGAAATAGTATAGCCATTACGATTTGTACAATCAGAATTAAGTATGCCATTGAAATAAGAAGTTCTATAACTACCTGATTGTGACATCCACTTATATAGCCTCCAGTATCTGTCATTAGAATGAACTTGGTGATAATATGCTTTTTAGCATTGCAGCGTTTAATTGAAACAACCAATAAAACGACAGAAGACAGGAAAAGAGCAGCAAATAACTGAAATGGTTACAGTCATTTGTTTCATTCCATTCTCTCATTTAAAAATAATCCAAATTAGCCTAGGATATAGCCCTTTGCCAAGAAAGATGACAGCACTGATATTATTCCCGAAGGTAAGTACCCCTGAATCATACTTCCTTGTTTCATGACATTTAGATTTTTCCAAGAGGGTACATTTCTGCCCACACACTCCATGCTCATTGTAACGGAATTGTCCTGTATTTCCTGATTTATTAAATCCTGCCACTTCATTTTGACTTTATTGCTTTTTAGCCTGGTGAGAAACCTATGTGGATTCAGTAGCAAGATAATATTGAAGTCTCTACCCTCCTACTTAGATTTATATAGTTTGAGTATGACACTTTGAATTTACCTTTAAAGCTGAAGGTTTCACTCTTTCCCGCCTCTCTATTTTTATGTATTTATGTATTTATTTTAATGTTTATTTATTTTTGAGAGAGCCCAAGTGGGGGAGGGGCAGAGAGAGAGGGGGACAGAGGATCCTAAGCAGGTTCCGTGCTGACAGCAGCAAGCTTGATGTGGGGCTTGAACTCACAAACGGCAAGATCATGACCTGAGCCGAAGCCAGATGCTCAACTGACTGAGCCACCCAAGCACCCCCCTCACTTCTCTATTTTTAAACAGTGTGATGTCTCAAACCTCTTTTTGTAACCAGTAAGGAAAAATTCATTTTGCACATGCCAGTAAAAATTGGAATTCCCCACAAGGCTGTCTTACCCTATAGTGACACTTCACATAAATGGGACAACATTGGGTGAATTCAAGTTATAATTTGTTCCTCAAACCCACACCAAGATTTTCTGCCTGCCCGAATAATACTATTCCATGACCATTTACTCAGCAGTAGTTGTCATGATAGCTATAGTACCTATGAATAGAAAAACAGTATTCATTCCTTAAATCATTTCTTTTACTCATTATCATCCCATACATATGCCATCAGACTGGATAGGATTTTTAAAGACATTCAAAATGCTAATGACAGCTTTTTCTAGCAGCACTTGGAGTATGTTAAATAGCTTGCAGTTCGGATCCCATCAAAAAAGCAAAGCAACAAAAAGTACTACACTGAGGAAAAAAAATCTTGTTCAGTTCCATTATTAAAAGTACCAGTTAGTTCTAAGGGATACAAGTGTCACAAATGCCAGGAGGAGTCAACTGGTCTGTCCCAGGAAAAAAATATCACTCATGAGAAAGCTTTAACTCTCCAAAAGCAAACTTCAAAAGATTTCCAAAGATATACACAGTGTATACCCTTTCTTGAATCTCCCATTCAGAATAAATATGTTCTAATGTAATCTTACAGCATCAGAGTGCAGCTGATGTTTCTTTTTCTTTTTTTAAGTTTATTCATTTATTTTGAGAGAGAAAGAGAGAGAGAGAGTACGAGCAGAAGAGGGGCAAGAGAGAGAGGGGGAGAGAGAGAATCCCAAGGAGGCTCCATGCTGTCAGCACAGAGCCCAACCCCGGACTCGAACTCATGAACTGTGAGATCATGACCTGAGCCAAAACCAAGAGTCAGGAGCTCACGTGACAGAGCCACCCAGGCGCCCCCAGCTGAAGTTTTGTGATACGTAAAGGCATGTACTTGTACTAGGATTTAAGAGACTTATACCAAATAATCTATCTGTAACCCTTTGTTTCCCCTGCCACAACAAACGACCCCCACAACATTAGGTATAAAAAAGATACAATGTTAATTGTCTTTAGCAATAATGTTTTTGTTAGAGTATTTTTAGGGTGCAGCAGAATCTGATACCTGTGATTATAGACTTTAAAGAACTTGCTTTTTCTTTGACTGGGGTGGATAGGTATTTTAAAACTCACTTATTTTTAAAAAAAATTTTAGTTTTTTAATTTTTATCTATTTTTGAGAGAATGAGACAGAGCATGAGTGGGAGAGGGGCAGAGAGAGAGGGAGACACAGAATTAAAAGCTGGTTCCAGGCTCTGAGCAGTCAGCACTGAGCCCGATGCAGGGCTCGAACTCACGAGCAGTGAGATCATGACCTAACCTGAAGTCGGACGCTTAACCGACTGAACCACCCAGGTGCCCCTTGAAAACTCACTTATTAACATTTTGTTTCTATTTCAGCTCCATAAGGGAATTAAGACAGTACATATTTTTTTGGTAGACACTACAATCACAGATGTCACTTTTCATCATCTGACATGATTTAAAAAATGAAATGAAGGAAAAGTTCATTTTAATGTTGTCTAATATATTTATTTATATTTACTATTCCATCCTTCTGGTTTTTCTTTCCTTTAGAATAGTGGTTCAAAATTTGTTTTGGTTATTAATAGAAAATGTTCTTTAAGCTTCAAAAGTTTTTATTTAATATTTCGTATTAGGGGTGCCTGGATGGCTCAGTCAGTTGAGTCTCTGACTCTTGATTTAGACTCAGGTCTTGACCTCATGGTTCATGGGATTGAGCCTTACGGGTCAGGCTCTTCACCGAGCGTGGAGCCTGTTTGAGATTCTCTCTCTCTCTCTCTCTCTCTCTCTCTCTCGCTCTCTCTGTCTCTTTCCCCCTCTGCTCCTTTCCCCAACTCACGCACTCTCTAAAATAAAAATGAAATTCATATTAAATTTTAATTCTTGTCAAATTTGAAAAGCCTGTATAATTTCTTTCCTGTATGAGTTATAAGGGAGGATTTTCTACATACTAACTTCTGTTGTGCCTCCACTGTCTATTTATCTCCCGTACTGAGCGAAATAATCTCAGTTCCTTACCTTCATTCATGCCGTGATAGTTAGGTAAGGATGAAAAGGAGAATTCATTAAAGCCTTCCAGACTGGGACAGCTAGCAATGACATAACCATTCACCAGAATGATTGACAAACACACAAATGTAGGCTGCTAAAACCAAACTAAATGTGTTGCTTTATGTGATACCGCTCTTTAATTGGATCCTAAAATTACCTGGAGTCATTCCAGTAGGAGGGAAAGTGTGACAGATATGTTAACTGACAAAAATAAAACAATTTAGTGGTTAGCCTGATGGCCTTTATTTAAGGGCAACAATCCATGGATTGGGGGCTACAGTGCCTCACAAAAGGTGGAACTCTCTTCCCTAGAATTTTGTGCAAGAGAGAATTTAATGGAGTCTTAGAAGCAGCAATGTGGAAACAGGGAATGATTGGCTAGGAGGTCAGGGATTTCCAGGTAAGGCCAGCAGGTTCTGTTTTCTAGGGTAAGGTCAATTAGCTAAGGTGGAGTTGGAGGATTGTGATTGGTGTATGTTATGTTTCTTTGACATGGGTTTCCCATGAGCATGGGCTGACTTAGCTTTAGATTTGTGACAGGGGCCAGGCCACTGAAGCATCCCTCTATGGTGCTGGTCCTGATAGATGAATTTCCTCTATCAGATAGAAATGCAAAGTAACAATCGTTTTAAACAATTGGGGTTAAATTCCCATCTTTTAGAGGCTGTCATTTACTAACTTTGACTTTTCAAAGCTGAGAGTTGTCAATGCCTTCTTTTGATTTTGAGTTCTTTTTTTCTTGACACAGATAAATCTTTTATAGGGTCACTGCTCTAGATTCGGATTTCTTTGGTTGGATGAAAGATTTGTCAGACACTGGTTTCTTGTTTGTGGTCTTTGCTCATCTCCATCTTACATTTTCCATACCAATGGGTGAACCTAGAATAATAATAATGTACTTAGATGTCATAAGGCTCGAAAAACTTATAAAGTTTTATTTGCTTTGTAATTCCTTACCAACACTATCTAAGAGAGAGTGGCCATGATGTTTCCTTATCAACCATACAGTGTAAAGTTCTGTTCCTATCTCCCCCAGAGCTCCCAATCAAATTTAAAAATGAGTTGAATGACAAAGATTGTCTCTTCGACCAAACTCTACTCAGGCTCTTCTCAGCTCTTTTTCAACTAGACTTCAACTTGTGGACATCTGTGTTTGTCTGTACATTGTCCAGTTTTGGCAAGAATGTTGCTAAATCAGTTTAATCAGAATCCTTCATCCTTTATATTTGATCATTCTTGATATCTAATTGGTGATGCCTAATTACCCCGGCCTGCCTTTAGTAAGGATCCAGCTAGGTTAGTTTATCTAGAATGCACCCTTTATACATGATGTTTCTTCTCAGCAATTTTCCATCCACTTACCACACCCTGCTCCTTGGCTATAAATTCCCACTTTTCCTTGTATTGGGAGGTGAGCCCAATCTCTCTCTCCCACTATAAAATCTCATTGCAGTTGGCCCTACACCTATCATATTTCTCCTTTGAATAAAGTCTTCCTTAGCTGTCTTTAACAAGTGTCATAAATAATTTTGTCTAACCCAAGTAGAATAGAAGAACAATGAGATTATGTGACTCTTAGGAAGAGAAAAAAAAAAAGAACACATCTATAACAAGGGATCTAAACACACTTCCCCAATCAAGGCAATTACTACTACTTCTCTAAGGCTTTTTTCTTCTATAATAGTGTTCATTCTCTATTCCAGACTTTCCGACACACACTAAAGTGATTCCCCAAATCACTGTCTCTTTAGTAGCATTGGAGATTAGTCTTTAGCCCATACATTTCTGCAAGATTTGAAATAACTTGACTCAAAAATTGATTCAAGGGGCTCAATGTAAAGATGTTGACTCAGAGCTTTAGAGCTGAAATCCAGATTCAACATCGTAGAACTAGGAATGTGTCTAATTGCATTTTCTAGCATATATGTGCCAAGGCATATGTTAACCATGGGTATCCTCCTTATGATTATTTTTTCCTCCTTATGATTATTAAATGGAAGAGTAAATTAAGTAATAACCAAATTGCTGGCAGGAATGTTTCCCACAAAATCTTTATGATATCTACTTTTGCATATTTAAAAGACTACATTTGGTTCAAAATGCATCATTAAGGGTTCCTGGTCCTGACTTTTTTTCCAAAATGATATGATTAGATTAGCATAAAAAGCACATATTCAATGAATCATAATACTCACATACAGTTATAGCAATTATGTTACTTCAAATCGAGTACCTTCTGGTGCATTATTTTACATTTCGTTATTATAACAAAATAAGATAATATTTTCTACAAAATTCTAGAGAAGGCATCCAAGTTTAAAACATTTTAAATGATCTTTTTTGTCTACTTTTTTTGGATTCCAAAAGTGATATATACATTGATTATGAAAATTTAACATGAAAAAATAAATTAATATATAAGACCAAAAATGAAAGTGATCTGTATTTTCCATCCCAAATAACCAGCTAAAATAGTATTTCAGTCTCTGGCCAGGTAAGAAGGCAGAGGTTAAGCAGGGAATTTTTTTTTAATTAAACCTTCCTTGGTGGTACTACCTTTAAAACAGCTATAGCACAGGGAAACAAAAGCTTCTTGAATGAATCAAACTCAAAATTTGTTATTTGGATAGCACGTTAAAATAAATCATGTTATTTGAGGAATTTCTACATTTGAAAATGCTCCTTGTGTTCTAACATATCAATATTGAGAATCTTTAACTTAGCACTCTCTTTAAGCTTTACCATTGTGCATAATATAATACCTAGAATACACTTTGTTGTGGTATAATTTTTGCAATAATGTAGGGATTTTCTAAGGGTAATTTCAATTATATATGACAGTAGAATTCAGCAAAATGTCTAAATCTTGAGAATCATGGGGCTCTATAGTTTATTGCAGCTAGCTTTACCTTTCTCTGGCTCCATTTCTCCATTTCCAAAACGATTAAACTGTTAATCTGCCTCTGCCAATTTTCAAGAATGTTATAAATAGCAAATGAATGGTAGACAGGAAAGTGTTTTGAAATGATTTTAAGAGAAAGAATCTGAACAACCACAAGTCCTTCTTTTTCATTTTAATTGCAACGTTGGTGATGTTACTCTAGTAACCTGGAGCAAACATTCTAATTGCTGATCTCATTATGCAAATCTAAAGAGTTACAGTAAATGTCCTTAGAGTACAATTACCTAATAGACAAGAGTTCGTACTTTCTTTCAACATGTAATCCACTGTAAGATACTGAATAAACACAAGATCTCAAGGAATCAGCAGATGCTCTATTGAGTTTATACTCTGTCACGTAATAATTACAAGACCTTGAGCAAGTCACATTACCAAAAGGGGCCTTGATTGCCTCACCTTTAAAAAATGAGGATGAGGGGGGTGCCTGGGTGGCTTGGTCAGTTAATTTTCCGGCTCTTGATTTCAGCCCAGGTTACAGTCTCACAGTTGGTGAGTTGGAGTCCCTCATCGGGCTCTGTGCTGTCAGTGCAGAGCCTGCTTGGGATTCTCCCTCTCCCTCTCTCTGCCCCTCCCCTGCTCTCTCTCTCTCTCTCTCTCTCTCTCTCAAAATAAATAAATTAAAAAAAAATAAAAAATAAAAAATGGGGATAATAACCCCCTTCCAAACTACTTCAAGAAGTACTAGAAGGTGTACATGAAGTAATGTATGTGAAAGCTCAGTGTGATCTCTAAAGTACAATCTCAGTATAAAGTATTGTAAATTAATCACTAACTAGAATATAACCTGACTAGAATGTAAATCACTACTGAAGTCAAAGAAAGGGAGAAGGGTGTTTCTGAATAAAAGCAGAAAATAAATTCACTCAGGTGAGAATATCTCATTGGAAGAAACATTTCGGCAGTTTAGTGGAAAAAACTGCTTTGTCAGTTTAGTCGAAAAAGTAGAGGCGTATCTGGGTGGCTCAGTCAGTTAAGGCTCCAACCTTGGCTCAGATCATGATGTCATGGTCTGTGAGTTCAAGACCCACGTTGGGAGTTGTCACCTCAGAGCCTGGAGCGTGTTTGGGATTCTGTGTCTCCCTCTCTCTTTCTCTGCGGCTCCCCTGCTTGCACTCTGTCTCTCTCTCTCTCTCTCTCTCTCTCTCTCTCTCAAAAACAAACAAATAAACAAACAAATAGAGAAGAAAAAGTGGAGACTTGCCTGAAAGAATAACTTGTGGCTGGAAATTCACAAACTCACCAATGATTATTGAAGAAGCATGAACATTGAGACACCATCTTAATTTTTTCCCCAGATTTAAAGTGGAAAATGGAGGGGCTCCTGGGTGGCTCAGTTGGTTAATGGCCCGACTCTTGATTTTGGCTCAAGTCATGAGCTCACGGTTTGTGAGTTTGAGCCCTGCATTGGCTCCGTACTGACAGTACAGAACCTGCTTGGGATTCTCTCTCTCTCTTGCTCTCTCCCCTCCACTGCTCTTTCTTGTGCGCACTCTCTCTCTGTCACAAAAAAAAAAAAAAAAAAAAAAACAGAAAAAAAATAAAGCAAACAATGGATCCAGGATTCTTTCTTGGTTTAATGATGTCATGGTTCATATGTTTCTGTTTATATAGCAGATATGTAAACCGCAACTGCCCAGTGATATTTCTACCGAACAGACTTCTCAAAATTTGAGTTCTGAAACAGAACTCTTCATCTTATTTTTTTCCCCAAGTGTAAGTTCAGTATTCATTAATATCCCTACAGATAGCTTATAAACCATCCAGAAAATTCACTTCAAGTTTCAATCTACATAATATCCAAAATCACTACCTGAAGATAGATTAGAAGATGCGGGCTTGCTGCCCAGAGGACTGAAAAAGTGTCATACAAGATAAACTTCATCGATTCTGAAAGTGGAGATTATCCCATGTGTGACATACATCACCCCACTCTCAGCCCCACCCCCAGTACATGATAATTCTCATAATGGGTTATTTTTGAAAGCCTCCATTTCACTTTTTTAAAAAGAATTTTAAATGTTTATTTATTTTTGAGACAGAGAGAGAGAGAGAGCATGAGCAGGGGAGGGGCACAGAGAGAAGGAGACACAGAATCTGAAACAGGCTCCAGGCTCTAAGTTGTCAACACAGAACCCAATGCGGAGCTTGAACCCACGAACTGTGAGCTCTTGACCTGAGCCGAAGTCAGATGCTTAACTGACTGCGCCACCCAGGTGCCCCTAAAATCTCCATTTGTCTTTTAAACATATACCTTCCACTGCATCCCCTCCTCCACATCCCTTAAATAGTTCTACCTCCATCCAGTTACTCAATTAAAATCCCAGAACTTTTTTCTTTTCTTCTTTTTTTCAACAGCATCTCTTGCTTCTATCTTTTTTTTATTCTAGAGAGAGAGAGAGAGAGAGCGCAAGGGAGCGAGTAATGAGGGGCACAAGGAGAGAGAGAGAATCCTAAGCAGACTCCATACTTAGCCCCATGGGAGACTTGATCCCACAACCTTGTGATCATTACCCTAGCTGAAATTAAGAGTGGGTCTCACAGCAGACTGAGCCACCCAGACACCCCTCTTGTTTCTACTTCTAAAATGAATCCTGGAAATGATCTTTCTCTTTATGTCTACTCTGAAAACCCTAGCCCAAGCCACATCTTTCACCTTGACTACTGTGACATCTTCTTTAGACCCCTGTCCCTTTCTACTAACGATCTTCTTCATTCCATTCTTCACAAAGCAGGAAGAGTTATATACATTTTAATATTGCTTTCAGTAAATATTGAGCAGATAAAAGGATAAGAAATATATGTAAATTATAAAGATTTAGGCTATGATTATTACCTATGTATCTACTACCTGGGTTAAGAAAAAGAACATTACCTCTTCAGTTTCTTCTCTGATTCCATATCTTTTCCTCCTAACTCTGAGGTAACTCACTACCCTGTGTTTTGTGATTATCCTTTCCTCTTGTGTATTTATAGCCTTGCTGCATATTTATATACCTAAACAATTCTTTATTTTACATGCTTTTCTACTTTCTACATATAGAATCACAAAGTATACATTCTTATACAACTTCCCTTTTCACTCAGGATTCATCCATGTTTTTGTGTGTATATCATTCATTTTCATTGTAGCAAAATATTCATATGTGGTATGACTATGACAGTACATTTATTCATGTAAATAATATTGTTGATGGATATTTGGGTCATCAATATTTTTTCCTTTTTAAAATAGTCCTGCTATGTACACTCTTCCATGTATGTGTAAGAGTTTTTTTTGTTTGTTTAAGTTTAAATTTAAATTTTAGTTAGTTAACATATGGTGTAATATTGGTTTCAGAAGTAGAATTTACTGATCACTTACATACAATACCCAGTGCTCATCACAATAAGAATCCTTGATTGATGAATAGATAAAGAATATATGGCATATAGTATATAATGGAATATTACTCAGCCATGAGAAAGAATGATATCTTGCCATTTGCAACAATGTGGGTGGAGCTAGAGGGTATTATGCTAAATGAAAAAAGTCAGAGAAAGACAAGTATCATATGATTCATTCATATGTGGAACTTAAGGAGTTTTTTAGAGTAGAGGTTTTTAAAATAACATTTTTAAAGTTTATTTATTTATTTTGAGAAGGGGGAAGGCTAGAGAAGAAGCCCAATGTGGGGATCAAACTCATGAACCGTGAGATCATGACCTGAGCCAAAATCAACAGTCAGACACTTAACCAACTGAGCGACCCAGGCACCCCATTGAGCAGAGTTTTTTTAACTGTGTGGTGGACCTTTTGTGAAGTCTGATGAAGCTTACTGGAATTTTTCTCAGAATAAATTTTTAAATGCACAAAAGCCAATTATATTGAAACACAGTTATTAAAATGTTAATAAATTTCTTATACAGTATTAAATATCTTTACTAATTCATTAAATAACAAGATCCAGGGGTAGGTCTAATTACTTATCTGATGTTGAAATACTGATGAGCATAAAGGATATTTATACCCAGTTATCTGCCATAACCATAATGCGATATGAAAATATCTTTGCTTCTTTGGTGACAAAGTCATGGGTACTGCACATACTATCCTGATTTCTTGTCAACATTCATGAACAAAGGAAATGCTAAATTTCATTTAGGGACTACTGAAAATTTTTTAAAAAATAATTTTTTTCCAACTCAATTCACAATACCTTTAAATTCTATCCATGATTCTCAGGATAGGAAAGCCCTATTCTAGGGTATAGTCTTAGGACAGGAATTGTTTTATAGTAGAGTATGGGGATCTTAAATCGATTTTCCATGCTGTTCTGCCAATTTATACCCCTACCACCAGTGTTTGGGTTTCCATTGATCTATATTTTTTTTGTCAGCCTTTGGTATTTCTTAACTTCAACGATCTAGAGAGTATGAGATACTACTTCATTATAGTTATACTTAGCAATCTTTAGATTGCTGTTGAGATTATGTATATTTTCATATATTTATTGGTCAGTTGGGTTTCTTCCTCCATAATATGCCTATTAAAGTCTTGTTTATTATTTTCTCTGAGGTTTGTCTTTTCCTTGACTAGAAGAGTTTCTTCATATATATATATATATATTTTGGATATTAATCCTTTGTTGGTTATAGATGTTGGAAAAATCTTATTCCATTCTCTGCCTTTTCTTTTTTTCTTAATGTTATATTTTGAACAGATGTCCTAAATTTTAATGTGGCTGAATTTATTAATTTTAAACTTGATTTGCTAATATTGTGTCATGTTCAAAAAATGCTTGTTTCCCACATGGTCAAAAAGGTATCTTCTGTGTTGTTTCAAACTGTTTTGTAGTTTAGAATTATGGGCATTTTATACTTTAGAACTAATTTTGGCATGCCATGCAAGGTAGAGGTCTCATTCATGTTTTCCATATGCTTCATCAGTAGTCCCACTACTTTTGGTGAAATCTCATTTTCTTTCTCACTGATCTTAATGACAAGATTGTGATAAAATATTTCCATTAATGGGTGGGTCTGGTTCTAGGATCTCAGTTCTTTTTCTTTTATTCCCTTCACTTTTTTCATCCATTGCTCTATTCAACTCTCCTCTGATAACCGCCAGTTTGTTCTTTATAGTTAAGAATCTGTTTTACTAGTCCCTTTTTTCTTTGTTGTTTTGTTTCCTAAATTCCACATATGAGTGAAATCATATGGTATATGTTTTTCTCTGATTGTCTTATTTCATTTAGTCTGATACCCTCTAGATCCATCCATGTTGCTGCAAATGGCAAGATTTCATTCTTTTTTATGGATGGGGAATATAGCAATATTCTATTGTGTGTGTATATATATATATGTATAGGTATGTATGTATATATACATATATATGTGAAGAAGATAAATAAGATGTGATATATATACATATATATACATATATATGTATATATTTATACAGATACATACACATGTATAGCAACATAAGTGTCCATCCATGGATGGACACTTATATTGCTTCCATAGTTTGGCTATTGTAACTAATGCTGCAGTAAACACAGGGGTGCATATATCTTTTCAAAAGACTGTTTTCATATTCTTTGGGTAAATTACAGGATCATATGATAATTCCATTTTTAATTTTTTGATGAGTCTCCATACTGTTTTCCACAGTGGCTGCACCATTTCGCATTCCCAACAGTGCACGAAAGTTCCTTGTTCTCCATATCCTTGCCAACACCTATTTCTTGTGTTTTTGATTTTAGCCATGCTGACAGCTATAAGGTGATGTCTCATTATGCTTTTGATTTGCATTTCTTTGATGATGAGTGATGTTGGGGATCTTTTAATGTGTCTGTTGATCATCTATACGTCTTCTTTGGAAAGGATCTCAGTTCTATTATTTTGGTTAACTTATCCATTCCTGCATTAAGACCAAAAATCCTTATTTTATTTTTATGACAATAATAGATATGTTGCTCCACTTCAGCAATATCTTAACTATTCTTTGACTAGCTCCTTGCTCATCCACATACATTTAGAATTAACTTGTCAATTTTCACACCGAGATAACAACAACAACAACAACAACTTGGGGACATATACTGTTATTGCATTAAATCTATAAATCAATTAAAATGTTAATTTTTCTAGTCTAAGAACAAAGGATATCTACCGCTTTATTTGGGCTCTTATTAATGTTTTAAAATAAAGCTTTATAATTTTCTCTATAAGATTTTGTACATCTTTTAGAAGACATACCTTGAAAATCTATATTTTTATACTATTTATAATGTTTTAAAACTATACATATATTTTGTTGCTAGTATATAGAAATTCGACTTTTTATCCTGAATTTTTAAAATTTATTTATTTATTTTGAGAGAGAGAGAGAGAGAGAGAGAGAGAGAGAGAGAGAGAAACGTGTGTGAGTGGGAAAGGGGCAGAGAGAGAGGGAGAGAGAGAATCCCAAACAGGCTCTGCTCAGTGCAGAGCCCAATGCGGGGCTTGATCTCGCGATCATGAAATCACGACCTGAGCTGATATCAAGAGTCAGATACTTAACTGACTGAGCCAACCTGGTGCCCCTATATATTAAAATTTTAAACCTAGAAGACTTGCTCAACTTTTGTTCAATTTAATATATTTTTCTCATTTTAATCATTTTTTGTGGAAATGTTTTTGGCTTTTAAAGTGGGTAATCATATAATCTGAGAACAATAACAGTTTAATTTTTTCCTATTCAATTCTTGCATCTTCTATTGGGAAAGGGGTCTATTTATCCCATACTAGCTAAGACCCTCTGTGCAATATTAGATAGAAATGATAATATTGAAGACTCTCATCTTGTTCCTATCTCAGAGGGAGAATTTCCAATTTTCTCATGTTGAACCATGAGATATAATATTTGCTGTAGGTTTTTGGTAGATACCCTTAATCAAATAAACATTTTCTATGTGTTACTAGTTTCCAAAGAGGAGTTGTTTTTACAAATAGATACTTAATGAAATTTTTCCCCCCATCTCTTGAGCTGTTTATATGATTTTTCTCCTTTGACTTGTTAAAGTGGTAAGTCATACTAAATGATGTGATTGATAGCCTTGAGATCCCCAATTAATGCTCTTTCTGTATCTCTATACTTTGCCTTCTGTTTTTCTTGTCCCTAACCACTCTAATTCTGAACTGGCCTTGTTACTTACTTTGTTCAATGGATGTAGCAGAAGTTACAGGGTATCAGTTCTAAACCTAAGACTCAAATAGACTGTGTGTCTCCACTCACTCTCTGTCATTACTGGGCTTTCTCACTCTTGGACCTTAGTCTTCACCATGAAAACAAACCCAGGATAGTCTGCTGAGGAATAAGATTACTCTTGGAGCAGAGACAAATTGTCTTAGCTGAGACCATCCTATACCATCTAACTTCCAGCAGACATGCATGCCATCCGCAGATACATGAAGGAGTTCAGCTGAGGTCAGCTAAACTTGGTTCAGATCAGAAAAATCACCTAGTGGACCTTTAGACATATAAACAAAAATAATAAATGTTTGTTGTGTTCAGCAACTAAGTTTTAGAGTAGAAATTTGTCCAGAAATAGGTAACTGAAGGACATACTAGGTTAAACCCAATGTGGTCTTAGGCTATCAACATGTTTACCCAGAGATACCTCGATTTGCTCATTTTTGTTAGGATTTCAACAACTATGTAAATTCTATTGGTCAATCATTTCTATGGCCCTTTGCTCATCCACATACATTTAGAATTAGCTTGTGAAACTCAATGGATGAACACAGTAAAGGTTCATGACTTCTTCAGGTAACATTCTGTTTGGGTATTTATCCAACAATCTTCTATGTGTTGATTTAACAACTAAGTCTTCTTCCACAACATGGCTTTGATCTTCAAAACATGGTTAAGAGATGAGGAAAAGAAAGTGTAGATGGTATGGAAAAGACAAATCCACTCCTACTTACTTGGAACAAAGATGACCCATCATTTCGTTTTGCATTCCATTCATGAGGACTAGTCATATAGCCCCACCTAGATCCAAACTGGTAAGAAAATGTAGTTTCCTACTGCTCAGGAAAAGAAAATGATTTTGGTGAGTAAGCGGGTCATTGTCTAGGAAAGTTTGGTATAAGACTATAATTAAATATCTGTGAATGTTTATTAGAACTTATCAGTCAAAACTTTTAGTATTGTAAACATTTTATAGGAATATTTTGAAGTATTAGTTAAATATGTTTTTACTTTTTAAAAAAATGTTTATTTAATTTTGAGAGAGAGAGAGACAGAGTGTGAATGGGGGACGGGCAGAGAGAGGGAGACACAGAATATGAAGCAGGCTCCAGGTTCTGAGCCATCAGCACAGAGCCCAACACAGGGCTCGAACCCACCAGCACAGAGCCTGACCCAGGGCTCAAACCCACGGACTGCGAGATCATGACCTGAGCCTAAGCTGGAGCTTAACTAACTGAGCCACCCAGGTGTCCCTTACTTTTTATAAGATTTAGCTCTTTATTTTTTCTTCAGTCAGCATTGGTAAATTATATATTCTGGAAATGTTCATATTTCCTCTAGGCTTTTATTTATTTGAATAAAGTTTAGAATAGCTCTATTTTATCCTCATAACATCGGCAACATCTCTACGTATGTGCTTATTTCTAACATTACTTATTAGTATCTTCTGTTTTTTTCCTCTATCAATCTTATCCGTTATCAATTCTATTTACTTTTTATAAAGGACCAAATTTAGAAGGTTAGAATTGTTGTAATTTTGGCTTTAAGTGAATATTTTATCTTTATGGGGTGATCATTTTTAACTCTAATAAAACCTTTTAAATTAAAATTTATTTTGTCTGATATGAATATAACCTTCCCAAGGATTCTTTTATTTGCTTCATGGCACTTTTCGTTCTTTTACTTTCAAACTTTCTGTGTCCTGATGTTTTCAGTGCATATCTTGTAGACAATACGTAGCTGGATTTTGTTTTATTATACTCTTTTCTACTCTTTGCCCTTTTCTACTCATGATTACTGACATGATGTTCCTTTCACCTTCTTTGTTCCTACTAGTTATCTCTTATTTCTGTATCTTTATTCTCCCTATTCTGCCTTCTTTTCAATCAATGTTTTAATTTCCCCTGTCATATTTTGGGATATATTCACTCTGTTTCTTTTCCTCTGGTGGTCACACTAGAGATTTTAACATGTGTGTGTGTGTGTGTGTGTGTGTGTGTGTGTGTGTATGTTATCAAGCTCTAAGTTTAAGCGATATTCTTATCTTCTTCTAAAATAACAAGGATTTTCTGTCTTGCTGCCAACCAACCTTTCATTTGACATATATGCTTTTGTTACAATATACTACAACTCTATCTTGTTTTTAACCTCACAAGACATTTTTATTGTTCACTGCACATTGTAATCTTGCCACTCTACCATCAAGAAGTGGTGTTTATTGTGCTCATTCACCACCCCTTTGATTATGGGCTACTGTTACTAACTTGCTTGACCAGTACGTAGTAAATGTAACATGCTATGACAAATCAGCTTCGCTTTGAAATGTCTTCAGCCTTGCCCTTGGCCTCTTGGTATACTCGTTCTCCTGCTGTTCCCTCTTGGGACACTTCTCAAAATCCAGTTGTCATGCTGTGGAAAGTCCATGACACATGGAGAAGCTGTATGCATTCTCTTTGAAAGACAGTCCCAGATGAGCCCAGCCTTTGAGTCATACAGTCTGGCAACAGACATGTGAGTGAAGGTGACTACAGATTATTCCAGTCCCCGGTTATTCAAGTCACCCCAGCCATTTAAGTCTTTCAAGTTGAAGCTCCAGTTGTCTTAGAAGAGAGACAAGCCATCCCTGAAGTACCTTGTCTGAATTATTGTCCTGCTGAATCCATGAGCATGACAAGATATCACTACATTCTGTCACATGCTCAGGGTGATTTTTATGCATAACTGAACACCATAACACCTTTTAAAACTTATTCACCTAGTCAATGATTTGCATTAGTCTAAAATTTTACTTCTCTCACCTGTCACCCTTTTACCAAAATATATCTTGCAGAATTCCTTTTAGTTAGGTTCAGTCAGTAACAAGTGTTCTGCTTTGATTTTTTTGAAAATATCTTTATTAAGATGCTTTTTTTCCACTTGTGGAATCCTAAGTTAACGTGCATCTTCTTTTAAGCACACTGAATTTTCGATTCCACTGTAATCTGGTTCCCTTTTCTACTCTAGAGAAGTAAAAATTATATCCTGCATATCTCTTGTTTCTTGTTGCCTTTTAGTGCTGTAAATCTGAATAATCTCTTGAGATCTATATTCCAGTTTACTGATTCTCTCCTGGGTCAAATCTGCTTTTAGCCTGTCTATTGAGTCATTATTTTGTAGCATTATATTTAATGATAGATTCTGTTTTTATTTTTTTCCAGCCCGCTGGACTGATTTTTGTAGTCTTTTACTCAATAATCACATTTTCAATACTTTCAAAAGAAATTTCTTCAAAAATATCGAATATACCACACTTGTGATTTGAGCCTGAGAATTCCAATATCTGAACACATGGCAGGACTGATTTTCTGACTGCTGTTCAGTCTCTTGTTCTTATCTCTTTAAAAATTTTTGTTTTGTTTTGCATATTTTGTGGTATTAGTGATCTTTCCTTAGAAGTGTAACCATTGTCATTTCTAGGGGCTTGGCTTGCATGAACCTGGATTCTTGCGGAGATGATGTTTATGGTTGCCTCTGATGGGGGTTATCTGTGAGTACATCTGGTCCTAGAGAACTTTAAACTAATTCTAGGAATGAATTGTTCTTGGACCAGCCAGGCAATGCAAATTCTTCTTTTTTTAAAACATATAAGTTCTTGTCAAGTTAGCTAACATACAGTGTATACAGTGTGCTCTTGGTTTTGGGGGTAGATTCCTATGATTCATCGCTTACATACAACACCCAGTGTTCATTCCAACAAGTGCCCTCCTCAATGCCCAACACCCATTTTTCCCATCTCTCCTGCTCCCCCCATCGACCCTCAGTTTGCTTGTTGTATTTAAGAGTCTCTTATGATTTGCTTCCCTCCCTCTCTGTTTGTATCTATTTTTCCCCTTTCCTTCCCCCATGGTCTTCTGTTAAGTTTCTCAAGTTCCACATATGAGTGAAAATATATGATATCTGTTTTTCTCTGACTGATTTATTTCACTTAGTCTTATACCCTCCAGTTCCTTCCATGTTGCTGCAAATGGCAGGATTTCATTCTTTCTCATTGCCGAGTAGAATTCCATTGTATATATAAACCACAACTTCTTAAAGACTGATATATGGCAAGCTTATGGTTATAAATTCTAAGAAAAATTATTTCCATCTTCACTCAACGCACGTTTCTTTGAAGATCAAATGAGTAAACTGTCTTATTTATTTTTTCAACCTTTCCTCTCTCTCCTCCAGACTGGATTGTTTTTACTCAACTATCAAATTTACTGACTCTTTTATACACTATCTCCAACTTGCTATTAAGCCTCTCTGGTGAACTTTTATTTCAGCTATTGCATTTATTTTTATGGTTTAGATTTTTGATTCTTTTTAATAGCTTCCTTTCTTGAAAAAAAAGTTTCCCTTCTTGGTTGAGATTTCCTGTATTTCGTACCTTATGAGCATGTTTTTATTTACGTCCTTGAGTATAATTATAATAACTGTTTTAATATATTTCTCTGATACTCTAAATTTCTGGTTGTCAGCATTGGCATTCTTAACTTTTTTTTTTAATAAGGGTTATGTTTACCTGTTTCTTCATATGCCCAAGCAGGTTTTTACTGCAGCCTGTACTTTATGGTTGATATATTATAGAGACTCTGGATTTTATTTTCTTTCCTCAGAAGTGTACTGATTTTATCATGTTTTGTTCTGTCGTAGGCAGATAGCTGATTTGTCTAAATTCCAACCTTGTTTTGTTTTAGGCAAATAGTTGACTTGTCTAAACTAAAACCCCAAACTTAGAAATATTAGTTCAATTTTTCTAGCTCTAGCTTGGACGCTTGGACTCTGTCCCATGTAAACATGATTCAAAGGTCATCCAGAGACTTAGGCTGACCTTGTATACATAATTGGAGCTCCCTGTCTATGGCTTTATTTTTTTTGATCTTTCCTCCTACAGTTTCCATCTGCTGTGACTGACCCAGACTTTGTTCTCTGGTTGTTCAAACAAGTAAAACTGTCAGGTTTCTATCTGCATTTTGGCCTCCCAGTACTATATATAATGGGGACTTATCCTCAGGCTAAAACCCATACAAAATGGGAAACTCAATCATTAGTATTTCCTCCATCCAGCTATTAACTCCTTCTCTCATCTTCATTCTTTGTTCATTTGCCAATGTCTTCAAGTAGTTGGTTTTTCAAAATATATATTTTCCAGAGTTTATAATTTTTATTTTCAAGATGATTAGTCTAATATATTCTATTCATCTACTCCCAGAAGTACAACCCGGAGCTTATATTTTAATATGCAACTTTTTAAAAATAAACCTATAAGAATGGCTTTATTCCTTTGGGGTTCGAGATTTATGTGGGGATCTTATATTATTCTCTAACTTGAATGGAACTTGAGATTTATGACCTGTCTCTTAAACTCCATGAGGCCATGAAACCTGAAGTTAAAGTTCATCATATGTTGAAGATTCCCCTTCATGTATAAATTTATTTTAGTGCTTTGATCATCTTTTTCTGTTTCTTCCTTGCCTTAGATTTTTGATTTATTGTTTTTTTTACTATGTATTTCTTACATAGTACCAATGCATGTAGAAAAAAAAGTCATTGACAACTTTTAATTCGTTTGTTTATAAGACCCAGTCAACTTATCTAGTCTACCCGTTTATTGGAAGAAGAAGTCTGAGTGCGTGTTTTTAAATAATAAACCAAACTATATGAACTGATCCTGAACTCCTAAAGCCCTCCTATAATTTCTGATAACATTACAGATAAAAATAACTTATTTTTAAGGTTTTGTAGGATTTTGTGGGATTTAGCTTTAGTCTTCCTCTCTGATACCATCTTGAGTAACTTTCCCTCTCTGATCCTCTCATAGAGAACATCTTTCAGTTCTTTGAACATGACATCATCTTTCCCATCTCAAGTTCTTTTTACATGTTATGTTTTTTCTTCTTGGGGTCCTTCTTCATTTTACCCTTTATTCTAGTCATCCTTCAATTCTCTGCTTATTTGTAACCACTTTTGGGGTTATTTCTTGGCCTTTTAGACCACAGAGGACCTTCACTTCTTTTATTTCTTCCATCACTTCTTCCACTTTTGTAAGACACATCTTTTTTTTTAGATTATATTTACTGTACTCCATGGAGATAATCTTGTCCATTTCCATCACCATTCTTCAGTGTGTAACTAATATGATGCCTGATGTAGAGCAGGTGCTTAAAAATATTTACTAATGGATAATTTTGTTTGAGTCAGTCATACAAGAATCTTACACTATGGGGCACAAAGATTTTCTAAACCTTGTGGTATAAGAGCTAGACCTTGGGCATTGGTAAATTACCAAAGTAACATTGACTTAAAAACCCCAGCTGGCTGGGGTTCTCCTCATTTGTGACTGTGCAAATCCCATTATATTAAGTTTCCCAGGAGTTATTTTATCATGTCACCTACCTAGTCAAGAATCTACTGTGCTCCTACCCTTTCTTGTTTAGTCTGAACTCCACATTTTGGCATTCAATCCTATCTACAATCTTCCCCTTTACCTATTCCAGTCTGTCTTCCACTACTTCCCAATATAAACATTCAAAACAATATCAACTATTTTATGCTCTTGTCTTTTTAATTTTTTTAATGTTTTATTTATTTTTGAGAGAGAGAGAGAGACAGCGTGAGCAGGGGAGGGTCAGAGAGAGAGGGAGACACAGAATCTGAAGACAGGCTCCAGGCTCTGAGCTAGCTGTCAGCACAGAGCCTGACGCAGGGCTCGAACCCATGAATGCGAGATCATGACCTGAGCCGAAGCCGGATGCTCAACCACTGAGCCACCCAGGTGCCCCACTCTTGTCTTTTTAAAAACAACTTTTTGTACATCATGTTCTGTTCTTCAACTCATGTCATGCCACATAGTAAGGATTCTGTAAGGATGCTTTTTTGCTTTGATTCCTTCATTCTCAATCCTATCCATCTTTTGTGGACTGCATAGATCTTAAGTACAAAAACAGTATGATACAGTACTTAATAATGTTTTCTCTGACAATTGCCAGGTGTGTATAACCTTGAACAAATTACTTAGGTTTCTGTGCCTCGATTTCTTTATTTGTAAAATTCGGATAATAGTAACTTATAATGTCTTTGAAAGGATTTCATGAGTTACCATATAAGTACATAGAATAGGGCCTGATGTATAGTAAGACATCAATTTTCTTTAGGTATATTTAACTACTCCATAAGATCTTTCAAATCCATTCATTTATTCAATATCCCAATATTTATGGTGAGCTTATTTTGTGCCAAACCCTTCCCAAAGCACTGTTCATAAGGCAATGAATAAGACACTGTCTCTTACCTTAAGGAACTCCTAGAAGAATTCATTAAGAGTTCAACACAGGGTGCTCCGGAGCACAGAGCAAGGACACGAAAGTCAATCCAGAGGAAGGGTTGGTGAGTCAGTGGTTAAGAAAAGACTTGTTTAAAAGAATTGTTAAAGAAAAAAACAACAAGTGCAGTTGACCCTTGAACAGTGTGGGAGCTGGGGGCACTGACCCTCCACTCAGTCAGAACTTCTTGTATAACTTTTGTCTCTTTAAATACTTGACTATTGGGGCGCCCGAGTGGCTCAGTTGGTTAAGCATCTGACTTCGGCTCAGGTCATGATCTCATGGCTCGTGAGTTTGAGCCCTGCATGGGACTCTGTGCTGACAGCTCAGAGCCTGAAGTCTGCTTCGGATTCTGTCTCTCTCTCTCTTTCTCTCTGCCCTGCTCCGCTTGCACTTGTCTCTGTCTCTCTCTCTCTCTCAAAAATAAATAAACATTATAAAAAATAAATAAGTAAAATAAAAACTTAACTACCAATAGCTTACTGTTGACTGGAAGTCTTACTGGTAACAGGATAGTTGATAAACACATATTTTGTATGCAATATGTATTATATACTCTATTCTTACAAAGGAAGCTAGAGAAAAGAAAATGTTATTGAGAAAATCATAAGGGAGAAAAAATATATTTCCAGTACTGGACTGTATTTACCAAAATATCTGTGTATAAGTGGACCCGTGCAGTTCAAACCCATGTCGTTCAAGTGTCCACTATAGTTCTTTGCGACTGTGGAATATAGCAAAAGAAAAGAGACATAAGAGGTAAACTGGAAGGGAATGTACATAAACGATCACAAATGATCTCATACACTTGTCGTGACAGCACCTTTGACCCTACTTGTCAGTTGAAGCATTTTGAAAGAAGTCTGTTGGCCACTTTTTGTTATCAAGTTGTTATAATGGAAGAAATACCCTTGGCACTGATACGGCATTCATGTCTTCCCCGTTTTCCTCAAATATTATTAACTTCCCAACATATGTTAAGTCGCGTAGCAAATACCAGAGAGAGTAATAAATAAGGCCTGGTCTTTGCTTTCAGGCAACTCACATTTTACTGGGGCACACAGACAAGGAAACAGGCAATTATAACACCGAGCAAGAACCGAATCACAGGCAAGGGCAAGATGCTTGGGCAGCACAGAATGGGTGCCTAACCCAGTTGCAGAAGTGCATTGTTGTAGAGATGGGAGAGAGCAGAGTTCAGAAACGGCTTTCCAGAGGTTCTAACAAATGCAGAGACCTGATCTGTACCAGGTGTAAGAAGCAGGGAGAGTCAGGGAAGTCCAAGCTCTGAGAAAAACATGTGTGGCTCATTTTTATCTCTCTTTTTGCTAAGACACTGATCTTATTTATTGCCTGAGCTACTCATTTTGGGCTTGGGTTACAATGCAACTTTTACAGCCTTATTTTGTTTAGAACGACTGTGTTAATGTTGTCTTCTTAGTGACAATAAAATCAGAGGTAATATCATGTGGTTTTCCCTATGACAATAAACAGAGTAAACAGAGTTGGTAGGAAATAAATATTTACTGCATTAATTTTACTCAATTAATGGGTCTAACATTCTCCCTCTTATTTAGTCAGCCCTAGGGTATTTTCTGAAGCAAGTGTACATGTCTCTCTCTGTCTCTTTGTCTCTGTCTCCTCTGTCTCTTTCTGTCTCTGTCTCTGTCTCTCTCTCTCTCTGTTGTATGTGTTGTATGTGTGTGTGCATACGTATGTGTGTGTGCATACGTGCCTATATACTGCCCCAAAGAAACACAAGTGCTTTAAATATTCCAGTCGCTTAGGTTCTTTCATCATTTTTATTTGCACTCTTCTTTTTGTAAATGTTTTTATTTATTTTTGAGAGAGAGCACAAACAGGGGAGGGTATGAGAGAGACAGAGACAGAGAATCCCAAGCAGGCTCCCTGCAGTTAGTGCAGAGCCCAAGGTGAGGCTTGAACTCACTAACCACGAGATCATGACCTGAGCCAAAATCTAGAGCTGGACACAACCAACTGAGCCACCCACGAGCCCCTATTTGTACTCTCTTAAACAACGGTAAGCACCTACATTCTTTTCCAAATACAGAATCCTAAGCTAAATGTGGTTCCTTCTTCCATGGTAAGCACTTAGTCCATCCCAAGCACAGACAGAATATCACTTACTGGGCTTTACATATTGCTTACTTTGTCATCATGTTCTATCATTCTTAATGGCTGTAAGTTGTACATTCCATATACTTAATGCTAAGTTTTCTAAAGTAATTTTTACTTCCATTTATATGTGTTTGTGTCACAGTATTTGCATGACTTTATACTCTTGTTTCAAAAACTTCTTGTATTTAATGAATCAGGTTGAAGTGTTATCTTGAATTTGTAACTCATTTTTCAGTACCAGATCAAGACAGCTGGAAGAGAGCTTCAATTTTCATAGATATGGAAACAAACTCCAAAACGTGTATTCATTTTCTCAAAGTGACACAGCTTATTAGTAGTGTCATGGAGGCTTAAGCCAAAGAAATAAAGTATTAAATATTAATATCTTGCTTTGGAGGGCAGCAAAATTTTCCCAGGGTCCCTGAAATAACACCCCAACTACCTATTCTACAGATTAGCCCTCGAGAAGAATATGGAAAAGATTGACTCTGTAATATGGAAACATTAAAATGGTGTTTGCAACCATATAATGATTCTTTCCTCCCTTTCTATAAATGATATCAATTTGGTAGAGAGGAAAATAAAATGTGCCTGATGTTACTTGTTCTTTGTGAAGCCATGTTGCTCATTATTCAGCATTTTGTGCCCCTGGAGGTATTTTCAAATTGATAGTGTAATGACTTTTTCCACTATCATCCCAGGTACTGAAGTTAAGCTAACAGGTCTACAATTTTCCAGGATCATCCTTTTAGTAAAATTGGGCATTGAACTCTATTTCAGACTTCTGGCACTTCTGCTCTGAGCAACTTCCTCAAAATAGCAGCCGAGAGCTTTGCAATAACATGCGCCATTGCTTTTAGAATCCTTAGTCGCCGATCATTAGGACCTGCTGATTTAAATGCCATCCAGAGTGTTCAAGTTTGCTCCAACTATTTCCACCCCCAACTTATTTTGTCTCAGTGCAGTTTCTCATAAGCAGTTAACTACCCTCGACATAGGAGAAAAAGAAATGCATAAACCTGAAAGCATTTCTAAGCAATTGATCAAAATTTATTTTTTAAAAACTCATCGTAATTTCAGATTTCCTCCTTTGCTGGACCTTTTCATCTTCTTCATCTTTACAGCGTTCTTTTTTGTTAGCGATTGAGATTTTTTTTATTGGTCCAGATCCCCAAAAGTCAAAGAATGTATATTCTTTTAAGTTTGTGGCTTTCAGACAGGGCATAAATTCTGCCCCCATTCTTGGTTGGCATAAGCAAATTGTGACATGACTCATGTAATGGTATGAATGCAAATTAGGATAACAGAATATTGGTTAAAACATAAACACAACCAAATATTGCTTTCCAACTATGTAGCAAATCACTTTAGCTCCAAGGATACAAAATGGTTCCTTAGCAACTGGGGGAATTTCATGATGTTATACTAACAATAGGTGGGCTCTCCTAGTGTTACTTGAATCCAATTATATCTTGTGATCAATTTTAATTATATCTTTTCTGATTTTCAAAATCTTTCCATTATGATCATTTGGAAGTAAAAGCATTATCCATTTTTAAATCAGATCAGATTACCTATGAAATTTCAAGGCATCTTAACAATGTTTATTATCTTCACCACCAGAAAAGACAATTTCAACTGTAGTTCCAACCAGGGAATATATGGATGAGATAATTAAATGCAAGCTTAGAGATGAGGTTGACATTGTGAAATAAAATGAATTTTAAGAGTTTCTAGCAAAAGGATTTAGTAAATACCACACCATAAGCTAGGACATAACTCTGTGGGGTTACTTAAGCTTTTTTTCTCTTACTATGAAAAAGCCTTAAAGATAACAAGGTAAGTTAAAGGGGGAAAAAAAAACTTGCCTGAAGATTTGTAAAAACTTTTACTAGTTAGAAACGTTTGGACTAAATCTTTGCATAGTAATCAGTAACTTGGTAATAAAGTCTCTGTAAAAGATGTCATGCCACATTAAATCAGAAAAACTTCACAATCAACAAAATAATTATATATATATAATATGCTGACCTTGGAGTCAGTAAGTTGGTAGAAAATTGTAAAGGGAAGCTCCTTGCAAAATCAGATTGACAAACTGAGCAAACTTTTCCTTGGAATCGCCAATGGAAAGGAAGAATTGATTTAACAATTTAAAGATGGTGCAAGGGTGCCTGGGTGGCTCTGTTGGTTAAGTGGCCGACTTTGCTCCGGTCATGATCTCACGGTTCGTGGGTTCGAGCCCCACGTCAGTCTCTGTGCTGACAGCTCGGAGCCTGGAGCCTGCTTCAGATTCTGTGTCTCCCTCTCTCTCTGTCCCTCCCTTGCTCATGCTCTGTCTCTCAAAAATAAATAAAAACATTTAAAAATAAATAAGTAGAATAAATAAATAAGGTGCAACTGGCCTTCTGATATAGTGAGTCACAGTCCACATCATAGTTCGTACCTGTTTCCAGGTTGTGGACCGCTCACTTGTACCGTCATATGGGGGAAAAAGCGCTAGATAGCCCTTTGGCATCTTATTCATGAGGGCTCTAATCTCATGAGTTAATTACCACTCCCCCAAACTCCAAATACCATCATTTTGAGATTAGGGTTTCAACATATGAATTCTGAGGGAAACAGAACATTCAGTCCATTGAAATCCACATTTTAGGCTTTAATTTTATAATCACAAAGGCCACTGTAGTTATTTCTGGCCAACTTGACCATGGGAATTTGCATGATGATCCAGTGGGGAAAGTAGCTTTTATTGGTCTTTATGTTTAGAACACAGTCTGGTTTTTCTTCTACCATTTGAAATGAAATCCATTTTTATTAATAATCTTTGCCTATGAACTATGAAAAGATAAATGAATGGTAATTCAATTACTTTTTTTAGTATAAACAACTTCAGGCATCAATGTATGTTTTAATATCTTATTCCAAAATTAAAATATGCCATCGCATGTATGATATTTTAATTGAAATGATACACTTTCCCTATTACTCATGATTTCTTAATGAAGAACATTGTACCACCTCAGGCACTCAATTATTGGCCAATTATAAATTTAAAAGTTTACTTCATTTAAATTATTATGAATGGCCTAAAACATAAAACGTACAATTATTAATTTTTTATCTCAGAATTATTAACAATATCTTCTTGATAAACATACAAAGGGGATTGCCTCACTTTGATTTTTTTTTTAGATTCCTCTTTGGTTATATAGGGTGATAGTCCTAATTATAGGTTCTGAAATATTGAAGAGGGAAAATTCAAAATATTTCATGGGTGGTCAGAATATCAGAGTGTGATGGCATTTTTTATATCTATATCTATAACTATATTGCGGCACCTGGGTGGCTCAGTCGGTTAAGCGTCCGACTTCAGTTTAGGTCATGATCTCACAATTTGTGGGTTCAAGCCTGCATCCGTCAGGCTCTGTGCTGACAGCTCAGAGCCTGGAGCCTGCTTCAGAATCTGTGTCTCCCCCTCTCTCTGCCTCTCCCCCACTCACGGTCTGTCTCTGTCTCTGTCTCTCTCTCTCCCTCAAAAAATAAATAAACCTTAATAAAAATAAAAAAATTATATCTGTCTGTATCTCAGTTCTATGACTATGTAGAAGAGGATAATTAAATTGATTTGTAAAAGGGGATAACAACTTATTTGTGGTTGCCTCACAAAAAATAATTAATGGAAAACACCTTAACTTCAGGTAAGTTTCCTGTGGCTCAAATTTGGGTTTAGTTCTTTTACCTAAGACCTTTTCCTTAGGAAATGTATTCCATGAAATGCCAAGGGTTACATAAGGAAGGAAATTTGAGAGATGCTGTACCTTCTCTTCTCGCTCTTGGTAATTCAGTGCACGGTAGCTTGGTACAGGCTTCTATAAGTGTCTCAGTAAAGACATCTGGTTCATCTTGGTTAAAGAAATGTTTCCAAATTCATTGGATCATGATATGGTTTTTCTATAATTCCTAATAACAACAAACTAGAGTCCTACATAAGCCAGTTTGAGAAATGAAGTGAAGCAGCAGTGAAGGAAATGGTAGACTTGACGTTAAAGTCGATAAAGACCTCTGAAATCATTTCAAGTAATATTTTATGGAGTCCCATGTATTTATGGAGTACCATGAGAGAATACACGTATCTCCCTGGCACATAGGCACACGGTGACTGAACATATCAATGAATGGGTGAATGAACAATAAGGCTAGGGTTGGAAGTCAAGGTTGAAGTTGCTTAGTCCATTGACATTTTTAAAGGACTTACCTTACTTTCTTTTAAGGACAGTGTAATCAGATCACTAGGGTGTTTTGTAAAGGGAGCTATTAGCAATGTAGCCCTGGGCATGTATTTTTTTGAGAATCAGGCTAATATCTCTCTCACAAAGTTATTTATCAGAATTAATTGCGATTTCACACATGACAGTGTGAAGTGCTTACTACACAATGCACATTAGGTATCCAATAAATATTAGTCTATCTTCATTTTCTTTATATTGGTATTTATGAAAATGAAAATTATGAAAATGATAGCGTCTATGATAGTATCATCGTATTTGCTAAAAATATTTTATATATTTTAAGATTATAACATAACATAGAGAACATAAATCGTTAAGCATACAGATTGCTGAGTTTTATGTGAGTATACTATGGTTTATTTCTCCACTCTACTATATTTTTAGTTTATTTATTAATTTTTGTGAGAGACAGAGACAGCATGAGCGGGGAAGGGACAGAGAGAGAGGGAGAGAGAGAATCCCAACCAGGCTCTGTGCTTGTCAGCACAGAGCCCGATGCAAGGCTCCAATTCACAAAAACTTGAGATCATGACCTGAGCCAAAACCAAGAGTCAGATGCTTAACAGAGTGAGCCATCTGGGCACCTCTGTCCTCTCTAATATTGATGGGCATTGGGAAAACTTCCAGTAGGAGAAATAATGAAGAGTTCTGCAATGAACAGTAATGCACATGTGTATTTATGTTGGGTTATACTTAGGAGTGGAATTTCTGGGTCATAGGAAATGTATATGTTCAGTTTTAGTAAATACCACCAAATGGGTTTCCAATGTTTGTGACAATTTATACTCCTACCAATAGTGCATGAGAGTTCCAATAATTTCCAAAAGATGAAAATTATAGTCATGGACTAAAAACAGAGTAACAAAATACAAAGAACATGAATTAGAGGTAGTGGGTATTAATGAAAAAACACTGGATTGTCAGGTTTCTTGGTGTCTAGTAGAGGCTGTTCCAGCAACTCTATGTGATCTTGGGGAAAAAAACTATTAGCGCATAGTTTTAACATCTGTAGATTCAGGCATTTGAAGGGCTATGGCTCCTCTCTTTAGAAAAATGAATAATTCATACACAACACAGCTTTGCATATAATTTTGGAGGTGGGAGTCATAAATAGGGGTGGTGATTGGGACCCATCCTGAATTTTAGTTAGAAATATATGAACTAATTAGAAATATCTGAGCCAGATGATACTTGAAGTCCTTTCCAGTGGTAACAACAGTAACAGGATTTTTTTTTAAAGCCAATACATCAACTATTATTTATGGTTGTATTTCAAACATATATTTGGTATCATAAAATATTTCCCAGGTAAATTTCAACTGATGGTACCAGCAAAGAAGTATTTCCAAGCTTTTCATCATTTTAAAAATTGTTTAAAATCATATGTAACAAGTATGATTACAAAATTAAAAAGCAATTGATAAAACCCAAAACAGATAATACTGTACAATTATTATTGAATATCAATACATGCCATCATTCCAAAAAAATTGCAGGGACATGGAAATGATTAGGATTTCTTAAAAACAAATATTGATATTATCCATTTTTTAAATTTAAGAATTAGTTAATATACAGAGCAATATTGGTTTCAGGAGTAGAATTTAGTGATTCATACTTACATACAACACCCAGCGCTCATCACAAGTGCCTCCTTACGACCCATCACCCATCTAGCCCATCTCCACCTCCCTCCATCAACCCTCTGTTTGTTTTCTGTCATTAAGAGTCTCTTGTGGTTTGTTTCCCTCTCTCTTCCTTTTTTCCCCTTCCCATTTGATCATCTTTTTTGTTTCATAAATTTCACATACGAGTGAAGTCATATGGTATTTGTCCTTCTCTGATTGACTTACTTTGCTTAGCATTATACATTCTAGCTCCATCCACATCATTTCAAATGGCAAGATTTCATTCTTGTTGATAGCCGAGTAATAATCCATTATATATATATTATAGCATTTTATATATATATATATATATATATATATATATATATATAGAGAGAGAGAGAGAGAGAGAGAGAGCATCTTCTTTATCCATTCATAGTTCATGGACATTTGGGCTCTCTCCATAGCTTGGTTATTGTTGATAAAGCTGCTATAAACATCAGGGTACACGTACCCCTTCGAATCTGTATTTTTGTATTCTTTGGGTAAGTGCCTAGTAGTGCAATTTCTGGGTCATAGAGTAAGTTCTATTTTTAAATTTTTGAGGAACCTCCATACTGTTCTCCAGAGTGGCTGCACCAGTTTACATTCCCACCAGCAGTGCAAGAGGGTTACCCTTTCTCTGCATCCTCGCCAACATTTTTTTTCTTGTGTTGTTAATATTAGCCATTCTGACATGTGTGAGGTGGATCCCTCGTGATTTTGATTTGTATTTCCCTGATGATGAGTGATGATATTATCCATTTTTCTAGAAAAGATAGATTTTATATTATTTCGAACCAAGGAAAATTTAACATTCTTTAAGTCAACACAACTGACTTGGTATTTATAGAGAAGTCCTTTTTGATACAGTCAATATAGCAGTTTCTCTGATAACAGTCCTGTCTTATGTTTATTATACACTTTAGTATGAAAATATTCTCTTTATGGTATCACCTCTAAGTTTCTCAACTTAAAGTAAGTGGGATGAGGGGTGCCTGGGTGGCTCAGTCAGTTAAACGTCTGACTCTTGATTTCAGCTCAGGTCATGATCTCATGGTTCATGGGATCAAGCCCTGCATCAGGCTCTGTGCTGACAGCGTGGAGCCTGCTTGGTATTCTCTCTCCCTCTGCCCCTTCCCCTCCCATGCTCACACCCTCTAGATAAATAAATAAACAAACAAACATACATACATTAAAAAAAATAAAGTAAGTGGGATGATTTGAAATGCAATCAGAGGTCTTATTATGCAAAGTTTTACACAACAGTTCTTTATATTATTCTCAGTGTTCATCACTCTTTAAGGACTTTAATTAAGAGGGTGAAAACATTAAAGGCAATACATTAGCTAATCATCACACGAGCTAAGATTCATTTGCCTGGTCACCTCGTTATCATCCATCCTAATGTCTCTGGACAACAGATCTGTAGAAGAAAGGGGGACTGGATGAGAAAATACCCAAGGAAAAAGAGTTTGAAAGCATATGACATCAAATTGACCTAGAAGTTTACTGTGTAATGTGTTGGTTATACAGGGAGGAGACAATTAGGATAGAGTATAAAGAAGTATCCTGAAAAGAGATATGATTCCCAAATTGCTGACTAGAATAACCTCATTTAAAACAAATACCTAAAAATGGGGTTCTTGGGTGGCTCAGTTGGTTAAGCGTCTGAGTATGGTACGAATCATGCTCTCATGGTTCGTGGGTTTAAGCCCTGCGTCGGGCTCTGTGCTGACAGCTCGGAGCCTGGAGCCTGCTTCAGATTCTGTGTCTCCCTCTCTCTCTACTCCTCCTCCACTTGTTCTCTCTCTCTCTCTCTCTCTCTCTCTCTCTCTCACTCTCTCTGTCTTTCTCTCTCCCTCCCACTCTCAAAAATAAATATTTAAAAAATTTTTAAAAATACCTAAAAAGATAGCCATATTCTGCTTTTCCAGAAATAATGAGTAATCTGCATCGTTGTTTCTAGAATCCAAACATAAGCATGTTGCAAATATCACCTTCCCCTGTAGTGTTTAATAATGGAATAGATAGCTCTGGTTTGGAGCAAGTGGCTGGACTACTTGAACTCTCCAGTTTACTGCCAGCAGCCAGACTCTTTAATATGTTTTGCTCTTGGGATACAAAATAAACACTATGCACCTGGAAATGTCCATGGAAAACACTTGGAAACTTTTTCTACATTATTTTCATTGAAAGATAACATTCCTTCAAATAAAACTGCTAAGATGGCCCATGCTTGCCTTCAAAGCAGAAATCCCTAAAGCATGGTTACGCAGACCCCCATCATCTTCAATAAATCAACCCTGGAAATCCATAGATGCCAGGAGATAGTTTCATATAAATCTGTTGTGAAGAAAGCTCACTGTCCATTTATAACCAAGGGAATTTACAAAGCATGAAGTTGTCATGTTTTCTTTCTTATGGAGCTTTCGATAATGAAAACACTATACTGTGAAATTTTCAAAAGTGGACACCTCGCTATAGATAGTTTAAAAATCAACGAAAAGCTTAATTAAATAGATAAGTGGGCAAGTGGAATGAACATCAGATGTAATGATAATAAAAATTAGTGACTGAACATTTATTGTTTAAAGGACGAATAACCATTCTGTTTTGGCATAATATGCAGCACATCATACTGTGTATGGTGAAGATTATACATATTTCATGTGATATAAAAATATATGAACTCTAGGAACAAAACTTTGATCTGGCCTCAAGCAGACTCTCTAATCTTGTGCATTATTATACCTGTTTTTACTATTCACCCTGTTCTGGCCAAACTAGTCAACTACTATATATTTTAGAGTATTGCTTATCTTCTTAATGATGCTTTTGTACACATTTTGTTCTCAACATTAGATACTTTCCCTCTAGGATTTGTCCCTCCCATTATACTCTGTTTCATTTCCTGCTGGTTTATATAAACAATGTTATATTAATTTTGTTTAAATATTTCTTTCCCTTTCAGCAAACATTTATCAGAAACCTACTTCATACCAGATAATTTTTAAAGTTCTGGAGATACATTCTGGAGATATGGTTTTCTACCATAAAGGTTTTCTACGAGTCTAGTGAGGGACACAGACTTTAAACAAAACAAAACAAAAAAAAAAAACCATGCAAATAAAAATGTAAATATGTTCTAGGAAAGAAAATAAAACTAGGTGCAAATAGGAGAGAACAATAGTGTGAGATACTTTAGGTTAAATGGTTAGGAAAGATTCCTTTGTGGGAAATAATTTTTAAAAAGTTTTTTAAATGTTTATTTTTGACAGAGAGAGAGAGAGAGAGAGAGAGAGAGAGAGAGAGAGCAGGGGAGGGGCAGAGAGAGAGGGAGACAGAATCCCAAACAAGCTCCATGCTCTCAGCGCAGAGCCCGACGTGGGGCTTGAACTCATGAACTGTGAGATCATGACCTGAGCAGAAAACCAATAGTTAGATGCTTAACCAACTGAGCCACCCAGGTGCCCCTTTAAAAAAATTTTTTTAAAGAAATGTTTTTAATGTTTATTTATTTTTGAGACAGAGAGAGACAGAACACGAGCAGGGGAGGGGCAGTGACAGAGGAAGATACAAAATCTCAAACAGGCTCCAGGTTTTGAGCTGTCAGCACAGAACCTGATTCGGGGCTCAAACCCACGAACCGAGAGATCATGACCTGAGCCGAAGTAGGACGCTCAACTGACTGAGCCACGCAAGCGCCCCTAAAAATTTTTTTGAGAGTTTATTCATTTTTGAGAGACAGAGAGAGGCAGAACTTGAGCAGGGGAGGGGTAGAGAGAGAGGGAGACACAGAATCCGAAGCAGATTCTAGGCTCTGAGCTGTCAGCACAGAGCCCGATGCTGGGCTCAACCTCATGAGCCATGAGATCATGACCTGAGCCGGATTCAGACACTTAACCTACTCAGCCATCTGGGTGCTCCAGTGGGAAATAACTTTTTTTTTTTTAAACTTTATAGTTTATTGTCAGGTTGGTTTCCATATAACACCCAGTGCTCTTCCCCACAAGTGACCTCCACCAAGACCATCACCCCGCTTTACCTTTTTCCCTTCCCCTTCCCCCCTCAGTTTGTTTTCAGGATTCAAGAGTCTCTCGTGTTTTGTCTCCCTCCCTCTCCCTAACTCTTTTTCCTCCTTCCCCTCCCCATTGTCCTCTATTGGGTTTCTCCTGTTAGACCTATGAGTGCGAACATATGGTATCTGTCCTTCTCCGCCTGACTTATTTCGCTGAGCATGACACCCTCGA